>CM075977.1:6514938-6560499 GCA_038087875.1 Malacoraja senta
TTCAATGTCTATTGACACTAACAATCTTTGAATAAGGCAGCGGGCCAGCACTTGGGACTTGCTGCCTTGTAGTGACTCACAGACTGCTTTGCTTTCCACAGTGGCTGCAGCAGCAAGGCCTGGAAGATATTTGTCCTTATGTCAGGGGTTATGGGGAGAAGGCACGAGAAGGGGGTTGAGAGGGAGAGATAAATCAGCCATGATTGAATGGCGGAGTAGACTTGATGGGCCAAATGGCCTAATTCTGCTCCTAGAATTTATGGACTGTGGTACCCTAGAAGCAGCAGCTGCAAGTTTTCCTGGTCTGGCCTACAGTGACTCATAGAAACATAGAAAATAGATGCAGGAGTAGGCCATTCGGCCCTTCGAGCCAGCACCGCGATGCAATATGATCGTGGCTGATCATCCAGAATCTGTAGCCTGTTCCTGCTTTCTCCCAATATCCATTGATTCCGTTAGCCCTAAGAGCTATATCTACAGTGCATTCAGAAAGTATTCAGACCACATTTTGTTACCTTACAGCCTTATTCTAAAATGGATTAAATTCATTTTCTTAATCATCAATCCACACACAATACCCCATAATACAAAAAGCAAAAACAGGTGTTTAGACATTTTTGCAAAGTAATTAAAAATAAATAACTGAAATATCACATTTACACAAGTATTTAGACTATTTAGTACTTTGTTGAGGCACCTTTAGCAGCGATTACAGCCTCAAGTCTTCTTGGGTATGACGCTACAAGCTTGGCACACCTGTATTTGGGTAATTTCTCCCATTGTTCTCTGCAGATCCTCTCAAGCTCTGTCAGGTTGGATGGGGAGCGTCGATGCACAGCTATTTTCAGGTCCCTCCAGAGATGTTCGATCGGGTTCAAGTCCGGGGTCTGGCTGGGCCACTCGAGGACATTCACAGACTTGTCACAAAGCCACTCCTGCATTGTATTGGCTGTGTGCTTAAGGTCATTGTCCTGTTGGAAGGTGAACCTCCGCCCAGTCTGAGGTCCAGAACGCTCTGGATCTCATCAAGGATCTCTCTGTACTTTGCTCCTTTCATCTTTCCCTCGATCCTGACTAGTCTCCCAGTTCCTGCCACTGAAAAACATCCCCACAACATGATGCTGCCACCACCATGCTTCACCGTAGGTATGGTATTGGCCAGGTGATGAGTGGTGCCTGGTTTCCTCCAGACGTGACGCTGGGCATTCAGGCCAAAGAGTTCAATCTTGGTTTCATCAGACCAGGGAATCTTGTTTCTCATGGTCTGAGAATCCTTTAGGCGCCTTTTGGCAAACTCCAAGCGGGCTGCCATGTGCCTTTTACTGAGGAATGGCTTCTGTCTGGCCACTCTACCATAAAGGCCTGATTGGTGGAATGCTGCAGATATAGTTATCCTTTTGGAAGGTTCTCCCATCTCCACAAAGGACCTCTGGAACTCTGTCAGAGTGACCATCGGGTTCTTGGTCGCCTCCCTGACCAAGGCCCTTCTCCCCCGATTGCTCAGTTTGGCCGTGTGGCCAGCTCTATGAAGAGTCCTGGTGGTTCCAAAGTTCTTCCATTTAAGAATGACGGAGGCCACTGTGCTCTTCGGGTCCTGCAATGCTGCAGAAATAGTTTTATACCCTTCCCCAAATCTGTGTCTCGACACAATCCTGTCTCGGTGGTCTGTGGACAATTCCTTTGTCTTCATGGCTTGGTTTTTGCTCTGACATGCACTGTCAACTGTGGGACCTTATATAGACAGGTGTGTGCCTTTCCAAATCATGTCCATTTAATTTAATTTACCACTGGTGGACTCCAATCAAGTTGTAGAAACATCTCAAGGATAATCAATGGAAACAGGATACAAGATACAAGATACATTTATTTGTCACATGTGCCAGTTGGCACAGTGAAATGTGATCACCATACAGCCATACACTAAAATAAAGAACACAACACACGATAGAGTTCAACATAAAACATCCCCACACAGCAGAATCAAAAGTTTCCCACAGTGAGGGAAGGCACCAAAGTCAGTCATCTTCCTCTGATGTTCACCCGTGGTCGGGGCCTCCGGATCCATCCGCAGTCGCCGCTACGGGCAGCCCGCTGCTCAGGCCCGTTCGCCGGGTTGTTGGCTCTCCGACGCCGGGACTGGAGGCCAACCTCAGCGGCTTGGACCTCCAAAACAGCCGCTTCCCACCGGAGTCCGCAGCTCCCGACGTCCCCAGGCCACGCCGGGCGGAGATTCAACACTGTCGGCCCTCGGCAAAGGACCCCAGGACTCCACGATCTTGCTCAGCGCCGCCCGTGCTGGGAGCTCCTCGACCCACAGCTCCACGATGTCGATGCTGCAAGCCCAACGCTCCGGAGCTCCAAACGGCGATCCAGGTAGGTATCGCCCGCTCTGCAGTGAATTCAGCGCTGTGCCGCCGCTATTGCAGCTCTGGTCCGGTCCCCGGCAGGAAAGGCCGCTCCAATCCAGGTGATAGGGCACGAGGTGGGGGGTGAGGACGCGACTTGGAGAAATAGTCGCGTCCCCGCCAGGAAGCGACTGGGAAACAGTTTCCCCCTTAACCTGATGAACCTAAACTCAATTTTAGGATGAACCTAAACTCAATTTTGAGTGTTATAGCAAAGGGTCTGAATACTTATGTAAATGTGATATTTCAGTTATTTACTTTTAATTACTTTGCAAACATTTCTGAACACCTGTTTTTGCTTCTTCATCCTGGGGTATTGTGTGTAGATTAATGATAAGAAAATAATTTAATTCATTTTAAAATAAGGCTGTAACGTAACAATGTGGAAAAAGTGAAGGGGTCTGAATACTTTCTGAATGCACTGTAACTCTCTCTTGAATACATCCAGTGAATTGGCCTCCACTGCCATCTGTGGCAGAGAATTCCACAGATTCACAACTCTCTGGCTGAAAAGGTTTTTCCTCGTCTTAGTCTTAAATGGCCTCCCCCTTATTCGTAAATTGTTGGCGGAGTCCTGGTTCAGGATTCCCCCAACATGGGGAACATTTTCCTGCATCTAGCCTGTCCAATCCCTTAAGAATTTTTAATATTTCTGTAAGATCCCCTCTCATCCTTCTAAACTCCAGTGAATATGAGCCCAGTCGATCCATTCTTTAACCATATGTCAGTCCCGCCATCCTGGGAATTAACCTGATGTACCTGCTCTGCACTCCCTCAATAGCAAGAATGTCCTTCCTCAAATTAAGAGACCAAAATTGCACACAATACTCTAGGTGCAGTCTCACAACTGCAGTAGGTCCTCCTTGCTCCTATACTCAAATCCTCTCACTATGAAGGCCAACATGTCATTATCTTTCTTCACTGCCTGCTTTACCTGCATGTTTACTTTCAGCGACTGATGTACAAGGACACCTAGGTCTCGTTGCACCTCCCCTTTTCCTAATCTGACAGCATTCAGATAAAATTCATTTCACTTGCACTTTATGTGCAATGTGACGAATAAAACTGATTGATTGATTGATTGATTGATATGCCTTCCTGTTCTTGCCACTAAAATGGATCACCTCACATTTATCCACATTATACTGCATCGGCCATGCTTCTGCCCGTTCACCCAACCTATCCAAGTCACCCTGCAGCCTCATAATATCCTCCTCGCAGCTCACACTGACACCCAGCTTTGTGTCATCCTCAAATTTGGAGATGTTACAGTTAATTCCTTTGTCCAAATCGTTATTATATATTGGAAATAACTGGGGTCCCGGCACTGATCCTTGCGGCACCCCACTAGTCACTGCAGACTCCAGACACACCTCTGTGTTGTCCCTGAATTATCTCCTCAGTTCAGGGGTGACAAGGAATTGACAATAAGTACTGGCATTGCCTGAATAATCCATACCCTGTAAACAATAAAAAAAAAGCTCTATCATCCAGTGAATTAACTATTCCTACAATGTGACACGTTTAGTTTATTTTAGAGATACAGCGTGGAAACAGACCCTTCGCCCCACCGAGTCCACGCAGACCAGCGATCCCCGCACATTAATGCTATCCTACACACATTAGGGACAGTTAGAATTATACCAAGGCAATTAACCGACAAACCTGTACGTCTTTGGAGTGTGGGAGGAAACTGAAGATAGACAATAGGTGCAGGAGTAGGCCATTCGGCCCTTCAAGCCAGCACCGCCATTCAATGTGATCATGGCTGATCATCCCCAATCAGTACCCCGTTCCTGCCTTCTCCCCATATCCCCTGACTCCGCTATTTTTAAGATCTTGGAGAAAACCCACGCAGGTCACGGGGAGAACGTACAAACTCCGTACAGACAGCACCTGTAGTCGGGACCGAACCCGGTCTCTGGTGCTGTTTGCGCCGTAGGGCAGCAACTCTACCGCTGCGCCAGCGTTCCACCCGTTTTACGTGTAATGTGGATGTTGTTGACACAAACATGACAGCATTTGATGAATAATTTTCTTCATTAAATTCCTTAATATGTTAGCCAGTGCAAAATAATACAGAGGTGGAAAATTCTGCATTGGTGTGTATGCAAGCTGTTAGTAAAATTACACACATTAATTGCCATTACTTTAGAAAAGGAGGATATTATGCTTGCACCCTTAAGATGTCTGTTTTTGCCATTGCCAGGCAATAAGAAAACACAAGCTGACCAAGCGATGGTTTCTGAGAATTATAGATGAGCGGGTAAGTCCTCTTTTTACCTTCATGTTTACCTTCGGAAAGATGAACCTCGTGTTTGATGCGACAGAATAGTTAAAAGGTTGTAAGTTATCATGGTGTTCCTTCCTCCGTCTCAAAGTTTGATCACATGTTCTGCTATGCCACGAAATGGAGGACCTCTTGCTCGTCCTTAAGCTCGTCCTCATGAGGAAGGGAGTCGGTGAGCCGGCCCCCGCAACACACACACACACACCTCTTTATAATCTGTCGCGGATATTACGACACAATACGATACGATATAACTTTATTTATCCCAGGATGGAAATAGATTACATTTTAAAGCATTTTGGTAATAGCACAGAGAAGAACATTTCAATTGATTGCTCTTTTGATGTCTGAGAGTGGAGGAAGACATTTTAAAAGTGGCAAAGATGCCAAATTAACAGTGACAAGGATACTGATAGAACAGTGGCAGGTAAGTGTGAAAGGTGCAGATTGAATGGCTCAGGTTTCATTGGGGGATGAAGAGTTCTGCATGTATATGTGCAGAACTGTTTTGAAGGTGGCAGGACATGCTGAGGGAGTGGTGAGTAAAGCATAGTTTACAAGAATGAATCCAGGAATGAGCGGGTTAGCATATGATGAACGTTCAAACTCATTCATTGCCACAGATGGCGGCCAAGTCATTGGATCATAAATAGAGGGGCAGGATAATTGCCTCACTTTGACATGTGTGCAGCTAAAACTTTCAAGAGAGAGCTAGATAGGGCTCTTAAAAATAGCAGAGTCAGGGGATATGGGGAGTAGGCAGGAACGGGGTACTGATTGGGGATGATCAGCCATGATCACCTCTGTGCTGGCTCGAAGGGCCGAATCGCCTACTCCTGCACCTATTGTCTATTGTCTAAAACAAATACCAAATAATTAATGAACTGCTTCATTGTTGCAAATTGCTCAAGCTCTAAGCTCAACAACTAAGGGTAAAAATGGCGGGGCAACTGTAAGTAATTTGGGGCTTGGACAGAATAATATATTGATAATAAGAAATTGATAGTCTGTGTGGGCAGTGGGCGGGTGCTGTAGACCTGCACGGGAAGGTAGACGCTCCCGACCCCACGAGTCCCGGGCAGATGGGGCTCGTCAGCCTGGGAAGGCAGTCCATCTAGGAGAGGGAAAACTCTGATTTTAAAACCTCCACTGTCATGTGGCCATATCCAGTCGTGGAAAAGGCTCCAGGAGTAAACCTCAAGAAAATCCGGAGTCGGAGCCCCTAAGGCAGTTCGTCGTTGTCTACAACCTCGCTCTGGCAGCTCCTGCGACGGCGCTGGTGCCAAACTGTAACGGCCCTGCTGTTCCTTTGGACCGATCGGCGACGTGGAGAGGGGGGGACGTGCTGTGTGGGCAACAGCCTGTCCTCCATATGACATCGCCCAGGCTTGCATCCGACCACACATCACCTGCAAACTAGGATGCATCACCCATGGTCAATCATGACCGAGGGGGGCCTACTGTGATAGTCTGTAGCAATGTATTTTTATTTTAGGTGAACGACAGAATCATTCAAATTAAGTGTATTCCTCAACTGTAAATTTCAGGAAAAGAACCTGAATGAGAAAGCTTATAAAAATATCCAAGAGCTAGAAGCCTCTGCAGAGAATACTCAGTCATCGCTCATCTACCTCCTCTTGGAAGTATTAGGTAAGGATACTGTTTACAACTTGAGTGCACTGATTATTTAACTGAGTTTTTTTATTATGTAAGAAGACCACATTTTAGACTTTGGAGATACAGCGCGGAAACAGACCCTTCAGCCCACCAGGTCCGCGCTGACCAGTGATAACTTACACACTAACACTATCCTACACTAGGGACGATTTACAATTTACCAAAGCCAATTAACCTACCAACCTGTATGTCTTTGGAGTGTGGGAGGAAACGGAGAAAATGTACCTGGTCACGGGGAGAACGTACAAACTCCGTACTGACAGCACCCGTAGTCAGGATCAAACCCAGGTCACTATCGCTGCGAGGAATATCACTACTGCTGCCCCACTCTGCCACCCAATTTTCTAGATAAAATTGTTTTTGTATAAAAACTAAGTAGTTTGCAGCCTGATTGTGCTCGCGTTGCTAAACCTCATCTATTTAAATCCTATACTTGAGTAATTTGCATTAGCCAATTAACTTAACAAACAACACTTCTTTGGGCAACTGGTACATCCACAGCAAACCCACACGGAGACAGGGAAAACATGTAAGCACCGCACACAAAACCGCCGGTCAGAATCAAATCTCTGTACGTGTTGCGACACGGACTTGAGTATCTGCGCGCTGCCCTTTCAAGAGAGTCAAGAGTGTTTAATGATCACATGTACTGATAACGGGACAATGAGATTCATACTTGCAGCGGCACAACAGTACTGTGAACAGAATACCAGTAGAAAAGTATATCATAAACAAATAAACTCAAAGCCGGTAACCCCAATACTAGCGGGAACAAAAAAACCAAATCCTTAGTACAATCTAGACCTCTTACATTTTGGTCCATTGTAATAGCCTCGCCTTGTCTGTGCCACCACTGATTGCCAAGAAGAAAAAGGGAAGGAAGATGTCATCTACTGAAGGCAAAAGCATACCCAAGTCATTTACAACTTTATTTGTAAAACTGTGATACAGGAAGATTTGTAAAATGTTCAGGTCATGCTATCCTATTGTATTGTATCGATGTAATCATTTTTAAGAAAGAACTGCAGATGCTGGAAAAATCGAAGTAGACAAAAATGCTGGAGAAACTCAGCGAAGGAAGAGGTGACATTTCGGATCGGGACCCTTCTTCAGGATACTTGTAATCATGTATTGTCTTTCCGCTGACTGGTTAGCACGCAACAAAAGAACTTCTCACTGTACCTCGTTACACGTGACAATAAATTAAACTAAATTTCTGTTTTGCATGACCTCATCATCCTTATTTTAAGTTATTGTATTATATTATTATATTTTAATTTATTATTCAAAAGAGAGTTAGATAGAGCTTTTTGGGCTAGCAGAATCAAGGCATACGGGGAGAAGGCAGGAACGGGGTACTGATTGTGGATGATCAGCCATGATCACATTAAATGGCTGTGCTGGCTCGAAGGGCCGAATGGCCTACTCCTGCACCTATTGTCTATGTATCTATGTATTATAGTCACGGGTACCGAGATACTGCAAAAAGACTATACATGGTTACAATCAAGCCGTCTACAGTGTACCGATACAGGATAAAAGGTATAACGTTTAGTGCAAGGTAAAGTCCAATTAAAGAAAGTTTGAAAGTCTCCATTGTGGTAGATGGGAGGTCAGGATTGCTCTCTAGAGTCAGTGGTACAGCGTGAAAACGGGCCCTTTGACCAAACTTGTCCACACCGACCAACAAGTCCCATTTACGCGTCCCACCTGCCTGCATTTGGTCCATATCCCTCTAACCCTGTCCTATCCATGTGCCTGTCTAAATGTTTCTTAAACGTTGCAGTTGTACCTGCTGTTGTCAAGTTGAAGAAGACTGTTCAGTTGTCTGATCCTGCGCTGGGAAGATACAGTTTCTGTCTGGAGGTTATCAGACTTTGTTTTCAACCTCGCCCGACTTTGGCGATTCATATCAGTACGTGACTGTATCTGTTTCTCTTGCAGGTGTAAGGGATATCCACGCTGACCATGCAGCCAGCCATATTGGAAAAGCTCAGGGAATAGTGACGTGTCTACGGGCAGCTCCCCATCACAGTATGCGACGCAAAGTTTACCTTCCGTTGGACATTTGTCTGCTGGTAAATTTACATAGTTTCACTTTTGGAAAAATAATTCATCATCTTAGTATTTTGAGCAAGATGAATGCTGAAAGAATGGTACAAATAATTTGTGTGAGAAGGAACTGCAGATGCTGGTTTTCACCGAAGATGTCGTTCAGGGTCTCGACCCAAAACGACACCTATTCCTTTTCCCCAGAGATGCTGCCTGCCTCGCTGAGTTACTCCAGCATTTTCAGTATATCTTCTGTACAAATAATTAGTTTCATTCTCTCAAGGGGACAGTATTTACTTACAGATCAGTGCGTCGCGGATTTTCAATTAATCTCAGGGCACCTCTAGCTTTAAGAATCGTAAGGAAATAGTCTCTGGATTAATTTGGTTTAGAGATACAGCATGGAAACAGGGCCTTGGGCCCCACTGTGTCCACACAGGCCATCATTCACCTATTCACACTCGTTCTATTTCATCTCACTTTTGTTGGGATTCAGCAGATGAGGGAGCATCTGTGGAAAGAGAAACAGTACTTAAGATCAGTGACCACTTATCGGAAGAATATTCTTAGTACTGTGTTGGTTTACAAGGTTAATTCCCGGGATGGCGGGACTGTCATATGCTGAGAGAATAGAGCGGCTGTGCTGGTATACTCTGGAATTTAGAATGATGAGAGGGGATCTTATTGAAACATATAAGATTATTAAGGGTTTGGACATGCTGGAGACAGGATACATGTTCCTGATGTTGGGGTGTCCAGAACCAGGGGCCACACAGTTTATGAATAAGGGGTAAGCCATTTAGAACGGAGACGAGGAAACACTTTTTCTCACAGAGAGTGGTGAGTGTGGAATTCTCTGCCTCGGAGGGTGGTGGAGGCAGGTTCTCTGGATGCTTTCAAGAGAGAGCTAGATAGGGCTCCTAAAGATAGCGGAGTCAAGGGATATGGGGAGAAGGCAGGAACGGGGTACTGATTGGGGATGATCAGCCATGATCACATTGAATGGTGGTGCTGACTCGAAGGGCCGAATGGCCTACTCCTGCACCTATTGTCTATTGTGTTCTAATTTGACTTTACTTGCTGTTCCATTTGCTTTGGTTTAATTCTTCCAGCACGGTGCATCGCAAGAGGATTTCATTCGAGGGAATCGTGGAAAGCATGTGAGGGATGTGGTATTTGATGTGGCAAGTCAGGCTCATGTTCACCTTGAACACGTATGTATTTCGTACCTTTGTTATATTATTCTTTTTTTTTCTCTCCCCGCAATTACAACAGCTAACAAGAACTTGGACAAAGAGGTAGGCTTCATGAGCACAGCAAAGAATTGGAGATTAAGTGGTTTAGGAATGTAATTCTAAACCTTTGTCAGTTAGTCATTGAGTCATAGTGTCATAAAGTGTGGAAACAGGCCCTTTGGCCCAACTTGCCGACATGTCCCAGCTCCACTATTCCTGCCTACGTTTGGTCCACATCCCTCCAAACCTGTCCTATTCATGTTGCTGTCCAACTGTTTCTTAAACGTTGGGATAGTCCCTGCCTCAACTACCTCCTCTGGCAGCTTGTTCCATACACCCACCACTCTTTGACCAAAGGAAGCAACTGACAATGTTGTCAAAATTGAGTTATTGCTTGTTTTAGGGTATTTGAGATATGCTCTACACAATGATGAACAAAATAAGTCTTCTCTGAGTACAATTTGAAAATATTTCTACCAGAGAAGTAAGAAATTCCATCACAGACAGCTGAAAGAGAAACACGTTTTCGTCATTTACAAGAAAACGCCTTTCTGTTAGTTGCTTCCTTTTGTCAAAGTAGGGCAGTATAGGTTGTGGGACACTCCTTAGAATAGGGAAAGGCTTGGACAGAGTGGATGTGGAGAGGATGTTTCCACTGGCGGGAGAGTCTAGGACTAGAGGGCACAGCCCCAGAATTAAAGGACTTTCTTCTCGGAAGGAGATGAGGAGAAATTTCTTTAGTCAGTGTGTGGTGAATCTGTGGAATTCTTTGCCACAGAAGGCTGTGGAGACCAAGTCAGTGGATATTTTTATGGCAGAGATAGATAGATTCTTGATTGGTACGGGTGTCGAGGGTTATAGGGTGAAAGCAGGAGAATGGGGTTAGGAGGGCGAGAGAGAGATCAGCCATGATTGAATGGCGGAGTAGACTTGATTGGCCGAATGGCCTGAATCTACTCCTATCACTGGTATTGCCATGTATTTCTGGTTTTCACTTTCTATCCCCCTCCTTCAATATCTTCCCAAATCAGTTTTTTCAATCATTCAATTTATTCTTTCCTTACTTATTTCTTTATTTCCATTTAACTTGACTGAATCTACTGTAATTGTTATCACTAACAGATGAAATATTCTTGAATAACTTTATTTGTTTCAGGCTAGATCCTTCTGTAAAAATGTCCCTTTGAGGGCCTGCCCGGCATTTATACAAACGGTAAGTTATCTCTGACCAATATTTCTGTAATGGTGAGTCCCACCGTATATTGTAGGAGCAGCACCTCATATTTCACTTGGGCAGTCTGCACCCCAGCGGTATGAACATTGACTTCTCTAATTTCAGGTAGTCCCTGCTTTCTCCTCCCCTTCCCAGCTCTCCCTCAGCCCACTGGCTCCACCTCTTCCTTTCTTCTTCCCGCCCCCCCCCCCCCCCACCCTCACATCAGTCTGAAGAAGGGACTCGACTCGAAACGTTGACTATTCCTTCGCTCCATAGATGCTGCCTCACCCGCTGAGTTTCTCCAGCATTTTTGTCTATCTTCGATTTTCCAGCATCTGCAGTTTCTTCTTAAACAAATTATTTCTATACTTCATTTTATTGTTCCTCGTATGTGCCACAGCTCCCAGGTCCAATTGATTGAAAGATACATAGTTATCGGCTCTTGTTTTCAACGAAAAGTACACTTTAGTGATATAGAACGAAAACAGGCCCTTCGGCCCACTGAGTCCCTGCCGACCACTGATCACCCACCCGTTCACACTGCCATGTTATCCCACTTTCTCGTACACTCCCTAACACTAAGAGCAATTTTAAAAGGTCAATTAACCTGCAAACCCGCACGTCGTTTGAATGTGGGAGGAAACCCAGGCAGTCACAGGAAGAACGTGCAAACTCCACAATGACAGCACCCTAGGTCAGGATTGAACTTGGGTCTCTGGCACTGTGAGGCAGCAGCTATACCAGCAGTGCCAATGTGCCACACATCTACATCCCAGCTAGTGGTCCACTGTCCTGTGCTTTGTACACTTTAAGGATTCATCCAGGTATCTTTTAAATGTTTGTTCCGATCTTTCCCGAAAGTCCAATCATGTTTTCTGCTCTTGCCGTGGAAACTAAATACCTTTGTCAAGATCTGTTTGTCACCTTCATCCAGTTTGGAACCTTTGAAACAATCAGGATGTATCATTCTTCTCCAGTCTCATTTCATCAGGCATTAGTTCCTTAGAAGGCTTAGGAAGTTCGGCATGTCCCCTCCAACTCTCACCAACTTCCACAGATGCTCCATAGAAAGCATTTTATCGGGATGCATCACGGCTTGGTTTGGGAACAGCTCCATCCAAGACCGCGAGAAATTGCAGCGAATTGTGGACGCAGCCCAGACCATCACACAAACCAACCTCCCTTCCATTGACTCCAATTTTACCTCACGCTGCCTCGGCAAGGCCAGCAGCATAATCAAGGACGAGTCGCACCCTGGCCACTCCCTCTTCTCCCCTCTCCCATCGGGCAAAAGGTATAGAAGTGTGAAACGCACACATCCAGGTTTAGGGACAGTTTCTTCCCAGCTGTTATCAGGCAACTGAATCATCCTACCACAACCAGGGAGCAGTCCTGAACTACTATCTACCTCATTGGTGACCCTCTGACTAATCCTTCATCAGACTTTGCTGGCTTTATCGTGCACTAAGCGTTATTCCCTTATCATGTATCTGTACACTAAACACAGAGAGTGGTGAATCTCTGGAACTCTCTGCCACAGAAGGTAGTTGAGGCCAGTTCATTGGCTATATTTAAGAGGGAGTTAGATGTGGCCCTTGTGGCTAAAGGGATCAGGAGGTATGGAGAGAAGGCAGGTACAGGATACTGAGTTGGATGATCAGCCATGATCATATTGAATGGCGGTGCTGGCTCGAAGGGCCGATTGGCCTACTGCATTTATTTTCTATGTTTCTATGTTTAAACGGCTCGATTGTGATCGTGTTTTGTCTTTCTGCTGACTGGTTAGCACGCTATAAAAGCTTTTCACTGTACCACGTGACCATAAACTAAACTAAACTAACTGGGCAAGGTTAAGGGATGGTTCTATTCTTACCAATTTAGTGGTAGCCAAAGTTATTTGCAGAAAATCCATGTTCTCCAGAGATGCTGCCTGACCTGCTGAGTTGCTCAAGCAGACACAAAAAGCTAGAGTAACTCAGCGGATCAGGCAGCATCTCTGGGGAAAAGGAACAGGTGATGTTTCGGGTTGAGACCCTTTAGACTGAGAGTGAGGGGAATAAGAGATAAAGATGGTACCAGGAAAAATGAATGGAAGATACGCAAAAAACCCACGATAATCAAGGAAAGCTGGAGCCCACAATGGTCCATTGTTGGCTGTGGTAACGACAAGTTGTACAGACAATGGAACTTGACAACACTTTGTCTTTCTTTGTGTATTAAACAGTATAGTCATAGAGTGATTTTGTGTGGAAACAGGCCCTTCGGCCCAACTTGTCCACACCGGCCAACATGTCCCAGCTACACTAGTCCCACCTGCCTGCGCTTGGTCCATATCCCTCCAAACGTGTCCTATACATGTACCTTTCCAACTGTTTCTTAATTTTGGGATAGTCCCAGCCTCAACTACCTCCTCTGGCAGCTTGTTCCATACACCCACCACCCTCTGTGTGAAAATGTTACCGCTCAGATTTCTATTAAATCTTTTCCCCTTCACCTTGAACCTGTGTCCTCTGGTCCTCGATTCACCTACTCTGGGCAAGAGATTCTGTGCATCTACCCGATTTATTCCTCTTATGATTTTATACACCTCAAACCCCTCACTCATCCTCCTGCACTTCAAGGAATAGAAACCCAGCCTACTCAGCCTCTCCCTATAGCTCCGACCCTCTAGTCCTGGCAACATCCTCGTAAATCATCTCTGAACCCTTTCAAGCTTGACAATATCTTTCCTGCCCAGAACTCTACACAATACTCTAAATGCGGTCTCACCAACGTCTTATGCAACTGCAACATGACCTCCCAACGTCTATACTCCCAGCATCTGTAGTTTCTACTCTTCCCTGTAATGGCTTCTCATTTTCATTTCTAAACTGATAATGGGCCTGTCCCACTTAGGCGTCATTTGCACGTCATTTACGCGACATCATTTACGCGTCACGATGCACACATCGTGCGTCGTGATGCGCGCATGGTGCGCATTACGCGCGAATGGTGCGTGCTGACGCAGGCAGTGGCGCGCGGCGCCCCAGGATTTTGTAATCCACAAAATCTTCGCGCGCCACCTGCGTGACGCGCAAATGACGCCCAAGTGGGACAGGTCCTTAACTCTGGTGTCAGAAAAGTGTCAGTGCTCTCCTGTTCAAGTGCTGCTCCTTGAGCGCATAATGAGAAGCACTGACCTCCAACTCGACCTCATCACCATCCCGCTTGCCTCCTCCACTGACTGTTTCAATTATCAAATTGCTTGTCTCACCTAAATGTCAGAGAGTGGAGGGACGAACTGCAGAGGCTGATTTAAACCGAAGAGAGACACAAAAATCTGGAGTAACTCAGCGGGTCTGGCAGAATCTCTGAAGAAAAGGAGTAGGTGACGTTTCGGGTCGAGGCCCTTCTTCAGAAATATCAGGAAGCCATTTTAAGTGCCTGGGACAGATTCTGTTCCCTGGTTGCTGATTCTCATCTCCCTTCCTGCCAACTGTCTTTTATTGAACTGAATTATACACCATGTATATATGTATCTAAGATAGTCTAATTCCACATTTGTTACTCCGCCATCCCATGGCCTTCTATTGAAATCTTCATCTACGTCTTCAGATTCCTCCAGGCTAATCCTATTGCACTCTCATTGCTGCTTTGTTTTACCTTCCTGTGTTACACCCCGGCAATATGAATATTGACTTATCTAACTTCAAGTAACCCTTGCTTTTCCTCTCTCTCCATCCCCTTCCCCTTCCCAGTTCTTCAACCAGTCTGACTATCCCTGATTACTTCATCTCTGCTTGCTTTGTTGTTACCTTCTCTTAACAATGATCTATTCGACGTTTTCCTCGATCTCTATCCCCTTTGATGTCTCGTTCTAACACCTTACACATCCTTATCTCTGTAACTCCCCCTCCCCTGACTCTCAGTCTGAAGAACGGTCCTCGACCCGAAACGTCATCCATCCATTCCTTCTCTCCAGAGATGCTGCCTGACCCGCTGAGTTACTCCAGCATTTTGTGTCTGTTTTTGTTGTAAGTTCAACTCACTCAACCACCACCTGCGTCCTGTGTCCACACTTGGGTAAACAGAGGCATGATTTTTGAAATTCTGTTTTTCAATTTCAAATTGATGATCATCCCTAACTATGCCAACAAGCAGCTGTCTGGCGTCCGATGATATCCTTTAAATTTCAATCTGACTTATTATTCGTGGTCTTGTTTACCTCTTGGGAGGTTTCAAGGTCAGTTTATTGTCACGTACCAATTAAGGTACAGTGGAATTCGAATTATGTTGGTCATGTTGCAGTTATATAAGACATTGGTTAGGTAGACAAAAATGCTGGAGAAACTCAGCGGGTGAGGCAGCATCTATGGAGCAAAGGAATAGGTGACGTTTCGGGTCGAGACCCTTCTTCAGACATTGGTTAGGCCGCATTCAGAGTATTGTGTTCTGGGCACCATATAAGAGGTAAGATGTTGTCAAGCTGGAATGGGTACAAAGAAGATTTACGATGATGTTACCAGGACTCGAGGGTTTGAGCTATAGGGAGATGTTTAAGAAAGAACTGCAAATGCTGGAAAAATTGAAGGTAGACAAAAATGCTGGAGAAACTCAACGGGTGAGGCAGCATCTATGGAGCGAAGGAATAGGTGACGTTTCGGGTCGAGACTTCTTCAGACTATGGGGAGAGGTTGGGTAGGCTGGGACTCTTATTTGTTGGAGCGAGGGAGGATGAGGGGTGATCTTATAGTGGTGTATAAAATCATGAGAGGAATAGATCGGGTAGATGCACAGAGTCTCTTGCCTTGAGTAGGGGAATCGAAGACCAGAGGATATAGGTTCAAGGTGAATGGGAAAAGATTTAACAGGAATCTGAGGGGTAACTTTTTCATACAAAGGGTGGTGGGTGTTTGGAACAAGCTGTCAGAGGACGTAGTTGAGGCAGGGACTATCCCAAAGTTTAAGAAACAGTTAGACAGCAACATGATCATATTGAATGGCGGTGCAGGCTCGAAGGGCCGAATGGCCTACTCCTGCACCTATTTTCTATGTTTCTAACATGAATAGGACAGGTTTGGAGAGATATGGACCAAACGCGGGCGTAGTTGAGGCTGGGACATGTTGGCCGGTGTGGGCAAGTTGGGCCAAAGGACCTGTTTCCACACTTTATGACACTATGACTCGATGACTCTAACTGACAAAGGTTTAGAATTACATTCCTAAACCACTTCATCTCCAATTCTTTGCTGTGCTCATGAAGCCTACCTCTTTGTCCAAGTTCTTCTTTCCAGGAGCAAGTTCTAGTTTCTAGAAGCCTCTTGCTTCTAGGAGCAAAGAGGTCCTTCTGCAGTTGTACAGGGCCCTAGTGAGACCACACCTGGAGTATTGTGTGCCCTAATTTGAGGAAGGACATTCTTGCTATTGAGGGAGTGCAGCATAGGTTTACAAGGTTAATTCCTGGGATGGCGGGACTGTCATATGCTGAGAGAATGGAGCAGCTGGGCTTGTACATGCTGGAGTTTAGAAGGATGAGAGGCATATAAGATTGTTAAGATTTTGGACACGCTAGAGGCAGGAAACATGTTCCCGATGTTGGGGGAGTCCAGAACCAGGGGCCACAGTTTAAGAATAGGGAGTAAGCCATTTAGAACGGAGACGAGGAAACACTTTTTCTCACAGAGAGTGGTGAATCTGTGGAATTCTCTGCCTCAGAGGGCGGTGGAGGCAGGTTCTCTGGATGCATTCAAGAGAGAGCTAGATAGGGCTCTTAAAAATAGCGGAGTCAGGGGATATGGGGAGAAGCAGGAACGGGGTACTGATTGGGGATGATCAGCCATGATCACATTGAATGGCGGTGCTGGCTTGAAGGGCCAAAAGGCCTACTCCTGCACCTATTGTCTATTGTTAGCTGTTGTAATTGCTCATTTATATAGCTTTGTCAACTTTACTTTGGAAATGCATGATGGATTCGACTAAAGTCTTATAAACTATGTAATATTAATAACTCGCTCACAGAATGTAGATATTGCTTGGAATTGCTCTTGGGCAGGTAGTCGTGAGGTGTCTTTTTTACTGCAGCTGTTCAAGTGAAGGTACTGTGATAGTATCATTAGTTTAGTTTAGTTTAGAGATACAGCGTGGAAACAGGCTCTTCGTCCCGAGTCCACACTGACCG
Source organism: Malacoraja senta (assembly GCA_038087875.1). Classification (NCBI taxonomy): domain Eukaryota; kingdom Metazoa; phylum Chordata; class Chondrichthyes; order Rajiformes; family Rajidae; genus Malacoraja; species Malacoraja senta. The sequence continues at coordinate 6,531,971 of CM075977.1, forward strand.
TGATCACACGTACACTAGTTTTATACTACACACCAGGGACAATTTACAGAAGCCAATTAACCTCCAAACCTCTACGTCTTTGGAGTGTGGGAGGAAACCAGAGCAACTGGAGTAAACCCACGAGGTCACGGAGGGAATGCACAACATCTGTAGTCGGGATCAAACCCAGGTCTCTGGCGCTGTCGGGCAGCCACTCTTCTGCTGTGCTACTGTGCTACCTGTTGTTCAGGAGGTTCGGGGATGATTTGTGCTTTCGAAGAGAACTTGGAAATTTTTTTTTTTTAACACATCGAACTTCTTCTTCATAGGTTATTCTTGATGATTATTTGAACAAAATTCGTAAAGTGGATTTCGATCTATTTCATCCTAGCCTTCAGAAGAGGAATACAATGCTTCCTTTCTACCTGTATATACGTTCTTGGAGGAAAATCTATTAACGTAACATAATTGTTATCATCGGAACGTTTCATCACAGTGGTCACCTTAAGCATTCAGTATAGAAACAGAATGGAGTTGCCCATTTTGATCTCCTGAACCAGAAGAATTCTGGTTTCCTCCGAATCCTCGAAGGTGCCAGAAGAAGAGTTTGGAGCAATCGATGCTCAATGAATAACCCCGGCATGAAAACGGCTGGGGTTCAGAACTCGTCATGTTGAATTGATAATATTTTAGAGTGAGTTTGTAAGATAGTGGGTGTATTTATGAGAGGGTGAGTAAAGATAGTGAAGCTCACCATTTGGATATTTCATGATTGTAATAACGGCATGTTGTGGATGAATGTGATAAAATTGGTATTGTGCCTGGTTTTTATACCCAACCAGGAAGTCATTGATGTTAATAAACTGTTATGAAGTGTATTGAAGAGAAATGAAGAAAAAATATTGTTCTTCACCTTTAAGAAAATGAGTAAATCCCAGATCTATTTTCAGTAATATTACCTGTTAAAGCAAAACTAAATAACTAGGTACCCATGAGTTCTATGTAGAGATATATTGGAATAGTGCAATTTTAACAGAGAATTAGTTTTAAATGCCACAAGTTCAAAAGTTATAGGAGTAGAATTGGGCCATTCGGCCCATCGAGTCTACTCCGCCATGGCTGATCTCTGCCTCCTAATCCCATTTTCCTGCCTTCTCCCCATACACCTTGACACCCGTTCTAATCAAGAATTTGTCCATCTCTGCCTTAAAAATATCCACTGACTTGGCCTCCACAACCCTCTGTGGCAATGGGTTCCTCTTTCTCCCAAATATACCCTCTACCTTACGAACTCATTGTAAAATATTGTGTTGTTTTCCTCTCATACAACTTCATCCCATAAATTTTCATTGTTATTGGAGATGACATGCTCCAAATCCTGTTGAACGGCTTTCAAATATTATGGGCATGACTTTCTCTGTTTCTATGAAACATCAGTCCTAATATCTGCATTAACGCCAATAATGTTAGCACTTCCTGCTTTCCACATGGTCTAGAGTTGTGGAGTTTTTCCAACTCTGGTAAAATTTGGCAAACTATTGCAAAAGATTGTAAAATTACTTTATCTTAGCTTAAAGATGCACAATGGAAATACTGTAGACCCTTCGGCATACTGGGTCCACACTGACCTACAACTCCCGTCAACACTAGTTCTGCTTTCCCACGACCTACACTAGGGGCAATTTTACAGAGGCCAGTTAACCTACAAACCTGCACGTCATTGGGATGTGGGAGGAGACCCATGCGGTCAACATGCAGACTCCACACAGGCAGCACCCGAGGTCAGAATCGAACCTGGATCCTGAGGTGCTGAGAGGCAGCAGGTCGACCAGCTGGGCTACTGTGCTGCCTCTGAGAAATGCATGACCTGCACTATTTTGTACGTAAAGAGATACAGGAAGCTGGCCCACCTACTAAACTAGCCACATCTGAGAAACTGGATATTCGTGTACCAATTTGGTGAGCATTTGATTCTGTGTAGTTCTCTGTGAAGTTATTTTTAATTACCCATATTTCCCGGCAATGAAGATGTACCCCCATTTTGAGTTGCTAAATTTTGAAAAAAGTCTGGCGGGACAGGATCAAGGCTTTGGTTTAGTCAGTAGAAAGGAAGATGTGAAACTTCTTGAAGGAGGCAATGTGGACCGGGGAGCCTCCATCTTTGCCTGTCCCACAATGCACTGTGCGGTTCAGGTCTGATGGACGGGGACTTCCTGGCTCAGGGAGGTAGAAAAAAATGCTGGAGAAACTCAGCGGGTGAGGCAGCATCTTATGGAGCGAAGGAAATAGGTGACGTTTCGGGTCGAGACCCTTCTTCAGATTGATGTGGAGGTGGTGGGGGCGGTAAGAAGAAAGGAAGAGGCGGAGACAGTGGGCTGTGGGAGCGCTGGGAAGGGGAGGAGAAAGCAGGGACTACCTAAAATTGGAGAAGTCAATGTTCATACCGCTGGGGTGTAAACTACCTTGCCGCAGGCAGACGTAGGTGGACGTCCTAATGGGTCACCGGTTGTCGGTTGCTTGCTGTAGCTTGACGCCGACTAGGTGTTAGGTTGTTGTAGACATTGTCGTAGGGGGGGTCCAGTCGCCGTTTTTTGGCGACGTGCTACGACTATGACAGTCGCCGAAAAATCGCCTATTTGGGACAGGCCCATAAGGGCTGTATGTAAATCTTGACATCGTTTATCGAGGGGAAGGCAAATTGTCAAATTTGCACTCAGATGCAAGACAAGAGACATTTATTGTCACATGCACCAATTGGTACAGTGAAATTTGGGGTCACCATGCAGCCATACGAATAAAATAAAGAACACAGAATACGATAGTCTTTAACATAAACATCCCCACACAGCAGTATCAAAGTTTCCCACTGTGAGGGAAGGCACCAAAGTTCAGTCCTCCTCCTCTGTTCTTCACCCGTGGTCGCCACTACAGGTGGTCCGATGTTCAGGCCCGCTCGCCGGGATGATGGAACTCCGATATCGGAACGGGAGAACATCCTCAGCAGCTTGGAGCTCCGAATCGGCCACTTCTTACCAGAGTCCGCGACTCCCGAAGTCCACAGGCCGTGCTGGGCGGAGATTCAACGCTGGCGGCCCTCGGCAAAGGATTCCAGGACTCCGCGATGTTGGTCAGCTCCGCCCGCGTTGGGAGCTCTGCAAAGCACAGCTCCCCGATGTTCAAGCAGCAGGCCCAACACTCCGGAGCTTCAAACGGCGATCCAGGTAAGGCATCGCCCGCTCTGCGATGAATCCAGTGCTGTGCCGCCGCGGAAGCTCTGGTCCGGTCTCTGGTCTCCGGCAGGAAAGGCCGCGCCAATCCAGTTGGTAGGCTGCGAGAGGGGGGCAAGGAGGTGACTCGGAGAATAGACACGTCCTCGCCAGGAAGTGATTGGGAAATGGTTTCCCCCTTACCCTACCCCCTCCCCTACACAGAAAAACTTAAAAATCCTCCAGTACATACATTTAACAAACGAACATTTTTAAAAGATAGAAAAACAGACAGACTGTAGGCAGAGGCTGCCATCATGCGGCGCCCCTAGTGGCCGCATGATGCCAGCCTAATTTCTTTCATGATTGTCTGCAGTACAAAGTCTTTCTCCACCACACAGTCTAACTCCAGGACAAATTGGCATCAAGTAGAAATTGCAACTGAGACCAAACTCCCGGGATGGTGGGACTGAGAGAATGGAGCAGCTGGCTTGTACACTCTGAAGTTTAGAAGGATGAACGGGAATCTCATTGAAACATATAAGATTGTTAAGGGTTTGGACACGCTAGAGGCAGGAAACATGTTCCCGATGTTGGAGGAGTCCAGAACCAGAGGCCACAGTTTAAGAATAAGGAGTAAGCCATTTAGAACGGAGACGAGGAAACACTTTTTCTCACCGAGAGTGGTGAGTCTGTGGAATTCTCTGCCTCAGAGGGCGGTGGAGGCGGGTTCACTGGATACTTTCAAGAGAGAGCTGGATAGGGCTCTAAAAAATAGCAGTCAGGGTATATGGGGAGAAGGCAGGAACGGGCTACTGATTGGGGATGATCAGCCATGATCACATCGAAGGGCCGAATGGCCTACTCCTGCGCCTATTGTCTATTGTCAATCTGCTAAAAAAATTATATGGAATCTTTTATGGGCTAGGGGAAAAATGGTTTCAATGATTAGAACATAGAACAGCACAGCACAGGAATGGGCCCCCTCGGCCCTCTGTGTTTGTGTCGAGCACGATGCTAACTTAAACTGACCTCATCAGCCTGTTTATGATCCATATCCCTCTGCCTGTACATGATCATTACCATGATCACATCTGCCTGTACATGATCAATATTCACAGCACTTCCATGTGCCGATCAAAGGTCTCTTCAACGCCACAATGGTATCCGACTCCACCACCTTTTTTTTTAAATCAAAAAAATGTATTCAGTTATTAAAAATAATATTTACAATAAAACAAAACAGAACCCACTGCCATAATACAAGACAAACAAATATACTAAATAAAAACGACTATACAACTATGTTACAATCCTTGTCAAGGATGCATTCAACCCCCCGTGGTGCCCAGCGGTCCCGGAAACCCCCCAGGGTGCCCGTGGATCCCACCACCATCCTTGGCAGCGTGTTCCAGGTCGCCACCACTCTCTGTGTAAAGGGCCTGTCCCACTGTATGAGGTAATTCAAGAGTTCTCCTGAGTTTCCCCTGATTCGAACTCGGAGAATTACGGTAATAGCCGCTCCTAGGTACTCGGGGCTCTCGTGGGCATTTTTCAACATGTTGAAAAAACTTCACGAGCTTACCGCGTTTCCCGAGTACCTGCTGTTAGCGTTACGAGCCGCTAAGAGACGTCCCGAGCTCCGACGTACCCGCTACGTACATTCTACGTACTTACCACGAGTTTGATTTTTTTAAAACTCGTGAGAGCTCTTGGATAAACTCGTATAGTGGGACAGGCCCTTAAAGAACTTGTCCCAACCATCTCCATGAAACTTCCCCCCTCTCATGTTATGACTGCGCCCTCTAGTGGTGGACAATTCCACGCTGGGCTCTGGGTGGAAGGTTCTGACTGTCTACCCTATCTATGCCTCTCATCATTTTACACACAGCTATGAGGGCAGCTCTTACTCATACAGTTATAGTCATACAGCACAGAAACAATCTCTTTGACCCATCACGTTGCATCTTTCTGCTCTAATTTCACTAGAATGCAGGCCCTTGCGTTCTGGATTCAAGTATTTCTGACCAAGATGTCCCATCAAAGCTATTCCCGTTTTCCATATTTGGCCCATATCCTTCTGAATCTTTCCTATCCATGTATCCAGGGTGGTGAATCTGGAATTCATTGCTACGGAAGGCTGTGGAGGTCGTCAATGGATATTTTAAAGGCAGAGATAGATACATTCTTGATTAGTATGGGTATCAGCAGTTATGGGGAGAAGGCAGGAGAATGTGGTTAGGAGGGAGATATTTTAAAGAAAGAACTGCAGATGCTGGAGAAATCGAAGGTAGACAAAAAGCTGGAGAAACTCAGCAGGTGAGGCAGCATCTATGGAGCGAGAGGAGACGGAATGGGAGACCCTTCTTCAGAAGGAGAGATAGATCAGCCATGATTCAATGGCAGAGTAGACTCGATGGGCCGAATGGTCTAATTCTGCTCCTATCACATGAACCTGTCCAGATCTCTCATGTGGTCTGCAATACTTGCCATTTTATCAGCATAGCAGTAATTGAATTGAAAAATAATCAGCAATTAATCCCAGTGTGAGGCCGAACCATCCAGAGCATCAGCATCTCTGTGTGTTAGACAATGGTTTAAAATTGCAATGCCAAGTTTTAAAACACAAAGTTGTGGAGGAACTCACTGGGTCAGGCAGCATCTGGGAAGGAAATGGACAGGTTATGTTTCCAGTCTGGACCCTTCTGAGATTACAATCTTAGTTTAGTTTAGAGATACAGGGCGGAAACAGGCCCTTTGGCCCACCGAGTCCCGGCCGACCAGCGATCCCCGCACATTAACACTATCCTACACACACTAGGGACAATTTCACATACACCAAGCCAATTAACCGACGAACATGTGCGTCTTTGGAGTGTGGGAGCAAACCGAAGATCTCGGAGAAAACCCACACGGTCACGGGGAGAACTTACAAACTCCGTAGAGACAGCATCCGTAGTCGGGATCGAACCCGGGTCTGTAAGGCAGCAACTCTACCACTGCGCTGCCCTGTCACATAGAATCACACAGCCTTTCAGCCCAACATGCTGAACAAGATGCCCCATCTAACCTAGTCCATTTGCACACTCTGGTCTATATCCTTCGAAGTTTTTCCTATCCATATAGCTGTCCAAATGTCTTTTAAATGCTGTTATAGTACTTGCCCCAACCACCTCCTCTGGCATCTCGTTCCTTACACCCTCCACCCTCAGTGAGAAACGATTATCCCCCAGGTTCTGATCTTAAATCCATCTCCCACTCCTGGATGACAACACGGAAAGGAACCGACAAGATGAAAAAAAAAAAGATTTTTTTAAACTGCAAACAAAAATAATCAGCTTCTGGAGCAACGCAGTGGGTCAGGCAGCATCTGTGGAGACAGAAGGATGGTCAATGTTTCGGGTCGGGACTGTGCCTCAGGACTGCTCCAAGTTGCAGCATCTGGATCTCATGTGTTCATTCGGTTACGTGATACAATACAATACCGTTTATTATCATTTGAACCTAAGTTCAAACAAAATTTCGTTTCTGCAGTCATACGAACAAGAAAAAAACCAACACACACAATTAACACAATTTACATAAACATCCATCACAGTGAATCTCCAAACACCTCCTCACTGTGATGGAAGGCAATGTCTTGTCTCTCCCCTGTACTTTATTCTTCTCCCGATGTTAAAGCGAAAGGAGTAGAATGAGGCCATTTGGCCCATCAAGACTACTCCCACCATTCAATCATGGCTGATCTATCTCTCCATCCTCATAGCCCTGTCCCACGGTGCGAGTTCATTCCAAGAGCTCTCCCGAGTAATAAAAAAAAATCAAACTCGGAGAATGAACGTAGCGGGGTACGTCGGAGCTCGGGGACGTCTCTTAGCGCTAACGGCAGGTACTCGGGAAGACTCGCTAACGGCAGGTAAGCACGGAAGACTCGTGAACATTTTTCAACATGTTGAAAAAATGTCCACGAGAGCCCCGAGTACCGACAAGCGGCCATTACCGTAAATCTCCGAGTTCGAATCCGGGCAAACTCGGGAGAGCTCTTGGAATTAACTCGTACCGTGGACAGGGGTTTCACCACATTCTCCTGCCTTCTCCCCATAACCTCTGACACTTGTTTCCAGCAACACTTTATTTCATTTTTCTAATAATAAATGATGAAATAATAAATGGCATTCTATTCTGTGCTACGATGATAACTATATTCTGCACTCTGTATCTCCCTTTGCTCGACCTATTGTATTCATGTATAATATCTGATATTTGTTGCGTGCTAACCTGTCGGCGTAAAGACTATACATGATTACGATCGAGCCGTCCACAGTGAACAGATGCAGGATACAGAACAATGCCTTCCAGAGGTGGGCCGGAGGTAGAGCCTCGTGCGTCGACGAAGCCCGCGGCTATCGGCCCCTGGATCTGCGTAGCCTGCGGCTGGGGCCGGCGCCACGGTGGCGTCCGGAGAGGACCCGGTGGCGTTAGTGGAGAGGTCGGTGCGGCGGTCGATGATGGCGCCGGCCGACGGACGAGGACGGACACGTGGAAGTGAGGACGCCGCTGCCGGGGGAAGGAACAAAAGGGGGCCCGGCGTGGGGGAACCGCTGTGATGGAGGGGGAAGAACAATGGGGACCCGCCATGGGGGGACCACTGTGAGGGAAGGGAGGAAGGGGGGAAGTTGTAACTTGTAAGCACCCTTTATGGGCGACTATTTGCATACCTTATGTTCTCCCTGTGATCCATATGGGTTTTCTCCGAGATGTTCGGCTTCCTCCCACACTCCAAAGATGTACATGTTTGTAGGTTAATTGGCTGGGTAAAAAGGTAAGAAAATTCCCCGGTGTGTGTAGGATAGTGTTAATGTGCGGACAGTGCAGACTCGGTTGGCCTGTTTCCGTGCTGTATCTCTAAACTAAAATTGAACTAAACTAAATACTCTTGAGAGTATTATTACTACACTATTGGTAATCATTAGTTCCCCCCCACCCCCTCCCTCCCCCCTACCTTTCTGACTGGATCACTTCATGGTTCTATTTCCCTTTAGGTTTTTTCAGTCAACATTAAATGGAAGCAGAGGAATTTAATTTCCATTATCAATTCAAATTGGGAAAATTCAGGAGATAAAAATCCTTCCTCATCGGAATATCTGAAAGCATTATTGTAGTGGATAGTAGAAACAAGGAACTGCAGATGCTGGCTTATAATACAACCCATTATTTGTCAAGATAACATAACAGTCACTATATTTTCCAGTTCGAGCTGATAGATGGCAGTATAAGCTCTTTAAAAATCAAAACTAAGACTTCACTCTTACTTTGATAATGGACAGAAATACAATTATCTAATCATCTGTGGTAAAGAAGAGCATCATATAGACATTGTGTGGAAACAGGCCCTTCAGCCCAACTTGCCCATACTGGCCAACATGTCCCAGCTGCACTAGTCCCACCTCCCCGCGTTTGGCCCATATCCCTCCAAACCTGTCCTATCCATGTACCTGTTTTACTGTTTCTTAAACGTTTGGGATAGTTCCAGCCTCAACTACCTCCTCTGGCAGCTCGTTCCATACACCTCCACCCTTTGTGTGAAAAAGTTACTCCTCAGATTCCTATTAAATCTCTTCCCGTTCACCTTAAACCTATGTCCTCTGGTCCTCGATTCCCCTACTCTAGGCAAGAGACTCTGTGCATCTACCCGATCTATTCCTCTCATGATTTTATACACCTCTAAGATCACCCCTCATCCTCCTGCGCTCCAAGAAATAGAGTCCCAGCCTAAACAGTCAGAACCGCTTTTCCAGGGCAAAGACTAGAGGCATGGCTGTAAGGTGAGAGGAGCAAAGTTTAAGTCATGTCATAAGGAATAGCAGTAGAATTAGGCCATTTGGCTCATCAAGTCTACTCCGCCATTCAATTGTGGCTAATCTATATCTCCCTCCTAACCCCATTCTCCTGCCTCATCCCAATAACCTCTGACACCTGTACTAATCAAGAATCTATCTATCTCTGCCTTAAATATGGGTTGGCCCTATAACCTTCTGTGGCAAAATATTCCAGAGATTCACTACCCTGTGACTAAATAAAATCCTCCTCATCTCCTTCCTAAAAGAACGTCCTTTAATTCTGAGGCTATAACCTCCCGTCCTCGACTCTCCCACTAGTGGAAACATCCTCTCCACGTCCACTCTACATAGATACATAGATACATAGAAAATAGGTGCAGGAGTAGGCCATTCGGCCCTTCGAGCCTGCACCGCCATTCAATACGATCATGGCTGATCATCCAACTCAGTATCCCGTACCTGCCTTCTCTCCATACCCCCTGATCCCTTTAGCCACAAGGGCCACATCTAATTCCCTCTTAAATATAGCCAATGAACTGGCCTCAACTACCCTCTGTGGCAGAGAGTTCCAGAGATTCACCACTCTCTGTGTGAAAAAGTTTTTCCTCATCTCGGTCTTAAAGGATTTCCCCCTTATCCTTAAGCTGTGACCCCTTGTCCTGGACTTCCCCAACATCGGGAACAATCTTCCTGCATCTAGCCTGTCCAACCCCATAAGAATTTTGTACGCTTCTATAAGATCCCCTCTCAATCTCCTAAATTCTAGCGAGTATAAGCCAAGTCTATCCAGTCTTTCTTCATATGAAAGTCCTGACATCCCAGGAATCAGTCTGGTGAACCTTCTCTGCACTCCCTCTATGGCTATAATGTCCTTCCTCAGATTTGGAGACCAAAACTGTACGCAATACTCCAGGTGTGGTCTCACCAAGACCCTGTACAACTGCAGTAGAACCTCCCTGCTCTTATACTCAAATCCTCTTGCTATGAAGGCCAACATACCATTCGCTTTCTTCACTGCCTGCTGCACCTGCATGCCTACTTTCAATGACTGGTGTACCATGACACCCAGGTCTCGCTGCATCTCCCCATTTCCTAATCGGCCACCATTTAGATAATAGTCTGCCTTCCCGTTTTTGCTACCAAAGTGGATAACCTCACATTTATCCACATTAAACTGCATCTGCCAAACATTTGCCCACTCACCCAGCCTATCCAAGTCACCTTGCAGTCTCCTAGCATCCTCCTCACAGCTAACACTGCCCCCTAGCTTAGTGTCATCCGCAAACTTGGAGATGTTGCTTTCAATTCCCTCGTCCAGATCATTAATATAAATTGTAAATAGCTGGGGTCCCAGCACTGAGCCTTGCGGTACCCCACTAGTCACTGCCTGCCATTGTGAAAAGTCTTTCACTTCACGGTAAAATATGCTGGAAATATGCAGCGTATGTTTTTTTACACAGAGGATGGTGGGTACCTGGAACGTGCTGCCTGGAGTGTAGGTGGAGGCAGATACGATAGTAGCGTTTAAAATACTTTTAGATGGGAATGTGGATATGCAGGGAAATGGAGGGACATGGGACATGTCCTGGCATTGGAGATTAGTTTATCTTGGCATTATGTTCACCACAGATGTTTTAGGATGTAGGGCCTGTTCCTGTGATGTACTGTTCTATGTTATATGATACAGTATAACCCCCCTCACCCCACTCACCATCAACAACACCACAGTCACATCTGTGGAGTCTTTTAAGTTCCTGGGAACCATCATCTCCAAGGACCTTAAATGGGGGGCTACCATCTACTCCACAGTCAAAAAGGCACAACAGAGGATGTACTTCCTGTGGCAGCTGAGGAAGCACAATCTGCCACAGGCAATGATGGTCCAATTCTACACGGCCATCGTAGAGTCTGTCCTCACCTTCCCCATCAAGGTCTGGTTTGGCTCAGCCACCAAGCACGACATCCAGAGGCTGCAGCGAATCGTCCGATCAGCAGAGAAGGTTATTGGCTGCAACCTTCCCTCCATTGACAAACTGTACACTGCAAGGGCCAAGAAGTGAGCGGGTAAGACCATCTCTGACCCCTCTCACCCTGGCCACAAACTCTTTGAATCACTTCCCCCTGGAAGGCGACTCCGGACTGTCAAAGCTGCCACAGCCAGACATAAAAACAGCTGTTTTCCACAAGTAGTAGCTCTACTCAATAACAAAAATCTGTAGCCTCCTTTTGCTCTGGTATTTTATTGAATTCACATGTTTAATCAAAAATGTTTTATTATTAATGTTTAATGTTTTGTGTATCATTCTTAACTGTCAACTGTATGTCATGTTGTCACTTGTGGGCGGAGCACCAAGGCAAATTCCTTGCATGTGAATACTTGGCCAATAAACTTAAACATAAACTTAAAGTCCTAAAAGTTTAACCACTTTTCCTAAACTGCATTTAATGTACTATTATTGAACTCTTGATCAGAGTAAGGGAATCGAGAACCAGGAGACATAGATTAAGGTGAGGGGGGAAGATTGAATAGGAAGCTGAGTAACTTTTTTACACAAAGGGTGCTGGGTGTGTGGAACGAGCTGCTGGAGGAGGTAGTTGTGGCTGGGACGATCGCAACGTTTAAGAAACATTTGGACAGGTACGTGCATAGGACAGGTTTAGAGGGATATGGGCCAAATGCAGGCAGGTGGGACTAGTGTAGCTGGGACATGTTGGTCGGTGTGGGGAAGTTGGTCCAATGGGCCTGTTTCCATGCTGTGTGACTCTATGACTCTAGTTATGATAAACACAAAAATGCTGGAGTAACTCAGCGGGACAGACAGCATCTCTGGAGATAAGGATTGGGTGATGTTTCGGGTCGAGACCCTTCTGAAGATCTAGTTATCTAGTTATGGTATATTCTCTCTGTATTATAATTGTTTCTGTTCTCCTGAGGTTACAGGTAGAGCACTTATTGTGTGGTGATGGTAGCTGATATATTACTGTTCACTAATTGCAGTTAATGCACTTTTATTGTGGTATAACTATTTAATGTACATTATTGAATCCTTGCTGTGATTAATATATTCTTACTGAACTCTATCTATGTTTAATTAATAATCAAATAATCACTGTAGTTAATGTACTTCTCCGTGGATTGTCACCTTGTCGTGGTGGAGAAGCTTGTGTGGTCCTGAGATCCTGAGAGCGATGCCGTCTGGAGCTATGCTCCTGGTAGGGCCACCCATGGCGGTAAGGTTGAGGGGGAGGTCTCTGACAAAGAGCAATCCAACCAAGACCTCAACGGTGGAACAGGCGAGGGCGATGGCTGACCTTAGTGGAGCGTCACAATGGCTGGGAGGCGGATGAAGGCTGCAGCAGAAAAGGGTCTCCGGTCGTCTTGGACTCCATGCCACTGGATCCTGACCCAGATCTGTCAAGGACCGTGGGGTGGCTGTCTGTGCACCAGTCTCCCCACGTTAAACAAAGTCACGCACTGGCGTCCTCCATATAGGGAACAGCACCCTGGAGACACCCATGGTCAGCCACGACCGAAGAAGTTAATGTACATCTAATGCACTCTCACGATAGTTTACAGGCAGATTTTTAAGCTTGGATGTCTGAGCATGAGGAATTCTTTGCCACAGAAGGCGGTGGAGGTTAAGTCAATGGATATTTTTAAGGCAGAGATAGATAGATTCTTGATCAGTACGGGTGTCAGAGGTAATGGGGAGAAGGCAGGAAAATGGAGTTAGGAGGAGAAGATAGATCAGCCATAATTGAATGGCAGAGTAGACTTGATGGGTCGAATGGTCTAATACTGCTCCTATCACTTATGATCTTATGACATTATGATGGTTGGAACAAAGGACAGTATAGCACAGAAACAGGCCCTTCGGCCCATAATGTCTGTGCCGACCATGATGCCAAGTTAAACTAATCTCATCTGTCTGCACGTGATCCATCACCCTCCATTCCGTGCATATCCATGTGCCTATCCAAAAGCCTTTAAAATACCACTGTCATGTCCGCCCCTATCACTACTCCTGGCAGCCGTTCCAAAACCTAATGTTCGCATAGGCAAACATTGTATAAAACATATTTTCCCTGAAAACCCTTTCTAAGATTTTTTTCAAAGATTTCGAAAAGGGAAGTTGTTTTAAAGATATATTTAACAGTCACTGATAAGATGTTGTATCTTACATGGAATTACGTTGAATTTGAAAAATTGATACGTCCATCCTGTACATGTCAGCACATATTCTCAGCTTGATGCTTGCCTGCTTCCCGTCCACCGAGTCCGTGATTTTGTTTTAGAAATACAGCGTGGCCCACTGATACACCGGGTCCGCGTCGACCAACGATTTCCTGTACACCAGTTCTATGCTACACACTCGGGACAATTTACGGGTGGGAGATTGCAACCTTCACGTGGTCCGCCCTGTTTCGACAAATGCAATCAACCCGGCGTGCACAATCAAATAAGATCAAATAGAACAAGTTGTCCTACAACTTTAGGCTGTGCACGCCATACGCAAGAAGAAGAAGAAGGGACAATTTACAAAAGCCAATTAACCTCCAAGATTACACATCTCTGGAACGTGGGAGGAAACCGGAGCACCCAGAGAAAAGCCACGCGGTCACAGGGGGGAACGTACAAACTCTGTACCGACAGCACACATACGTAGTCAGGGTCGAACTCAGGTAAGGCAGCAACTCTATCGCTGCGCTACTGTGCTACTGTGTATTCCTTGGGAAAAATGACCTGGTGGCACCTGTTTCCTCCACGGGTAAATACTAGGTTGACCTGGCTTTTGAGAGGTCTTGTTTTTAAATCTGGTGAGTCCTCATACAAATACATCACCTAGGATAGCCCAGGTAATGATATCAGCTTAGTGTGCCAACCGAACCATGGACTGCAATGGTTTACAAGGTAGACAAAAATGCTGGAGAAACTCAGCGGGTGAGGCAGCATCTATGGAGCGAAGGAAATAGGCAACGTTTCGGGTCGAAAACCGATGGGATGGGTGAGCGGGAGGGGGGGGGGGGGGGGGAAGGGAAGGACAGTGGGACATATCTCTGTTTTTTTTTCCTTCTTTTCTTTTTTTTCTTCTCTCACTTCTTTGGCAGTTCAGGGGTCTTTTCTCTCTTTTTTGTATCTTCTTTTTCATTCTTTCCTTTTTACTTTTTTCCCCGATTCATGTATCAATTTATAAAATGTTAAAAATGAAGCTGTACGAAAATTGTATAATTGTTATGCCGATCGCTTTATTCTTGTACAATCGCTTCTAATAAAATAAACATTTAAAAAAAAAGAAACCCGAAACGTTGCCCATTTCCTTCGCTCCATAGATGCTGCCTCACCCGCTGAGTTTCTCCAGCATTTTTGTCTACCTTTGATTTTCCAGCATCTACAGTTTCTTCTTAAACAACTGGTTTACATGGTACTGGACAGTGGGCCGAGAGAGGGCCTGGCCAACAAGTGTGGTGAATTGCCACAGCTGGCTGTGGAGGCCATGTCATTGGGTATTTTTAAAGTGGAGATTAATATATTATTCATGTTATTCCCTTTATCCTGTATCTGTACACTATGGATGGCTTGATTGTAATCATGTAATGTCTTTCCGCTGGCTGGTTAGCACGCAACAAAAGCTTATCACTGTACCTCAGTACACGTGACAATAAACTAAACTCAGACTCAAATAAGTTCTTGATTTTTTATGGGTTTCATAGGTGGGGTAATACTTAAGATTCGAGAATTCAACGTTCATATTTTTTTTAGTTTAGTTTAGATATACAGCACAGAAACAGGCCCTTCGGCCCACTGAGTCCGCGCCAACCAGTGATCCCCGCACATTAACACTATCCTACACACACTAGGGACACTTTTGCACTTATACCAAGCCAATTAACCTCCCAACCTGCACGTGTTTGGACTGCGGGAGGAAACTAAAGATCTCGGAGAAAAACCCACGCGGGTCACGGGGAGAAGGTACAAACTCCCTACAGACAGCACCTGTAGTCAGGATCGAGCCCAGGTCTCTGGCGCTGTAAGGCAGCAACTCTACCGCTGCTCCACCGTGCTGCCCTGTTGCATTGTAAGCTATACCAGCGGAATATGAAGTACTGTTCCTCCATTCTGCGTGTAGCTGTTAGTATGGCTCTGGGATTGGTACCGTTAGTGATTGCCCGAGCATATTACCCCAATACTCAGTTTTCATGTGGAAGATTGACCTTGATGACGTGGAAAAAAAGCTCCACGGATTAGCTGGTACTTTCTGCTTAGTGGCAGAGTTCTTATCTTACTGAATCAGAACGGCAACAAATAGACAGATTCGGGAAAGCTGGTTGTGTCTTGCAACCTCTATTCTAGAAGCATGATTAGCTTTAACCAGGAAGGTTGACCAGTGAAGTGAATTTCTATTGAAAATTACATACCTTAGGAGAAAATACGTTATTTTGTTGACCGAATGGAAAAGAATACATGACCTGTGTAGGAGAGAACTGCGGATGCTGGTTTAAACCGAAGATAGACACAAAAAGCTGGAGTAACTCAGCGGAACAGGCAGCATCTCTGGAGAGAAGGAATGGGTGATGTTTCGGTTCGAGACCCTTCTTCAGTCTGAAGAATGGGCCAAATACAAGCAAGTGGGACTGGCCCGATACGCCAACTTGGTCAGCATGGACAAGATGACCCCGTTTCCGTGCAACACAGATCTATAATTCTTGTGTAGGAAGGAACTGCAGATGCTGGTTTAAACCGAAGATAGACACAAAAAGCTGGAGTAACTCAGCGGGACAGGCAGCATCTCTGGAGAGAAGGAATGGGTGATGTTTCGGATTGAGACCCTTTTTGTTAGAGATACAATGAGGAAACAGGCTCTATGGCCCACCGAGTCCGCACCGACCAGCGATCACCTTGCACATTAACACTATCTTACCCTCACTAGGGACAATTTACACATACACCAAGCCAATTAACCTACAAACCTGTACGTCTTTGGAGTGTGGGTGAAAACGAAGATCTCGGAGAAAACCCACACAGGTCACAGTGAGAACGTACAAACTCTGTACAGACAGCACCCGTAGTCGGGATCAAACCCAGGTCTCTGGCGCTGTGAGGCAGCAACTCTACCGTTGCGCCACTGTGCCGCCCTTCTTCAGTAACTCAGCAGGACAGGCAACATCTCTGGATAGAAAGAATGGGTGACGCTTCGGGTCGAGACCCTTCTTCTGACTGGAGGTCAGTCTTAAGAAGGGCCTCGACCCGAAACGTCACCCATTCCTTCTATCTAGAGATGCTGCCTGTCCTGCTGAGTTACTCCAGCGTTTTGTGTCTATCGCCACCTGGAACACACATAATGAAGCAACGGCCAAGAAAACACACCAACGCCTCTACTTCCTAAGAAGGCTTACGAAGTTCGGCATGTCCCCTGCAACTCTCACTAACTTCTATAGATGCTCCATAGAAAGCATTTTATCAGAATGCATCACAGCTTGGTTTGGGAACAGCTCCATCCAAGACCTCAAGAACTTACAGCGAATTGTGGACGCAGCCCAGACCATCACACAAACCAACCTCCCTTCCATTGACTCCATTTATACCTCACGCTGCCTCGTGAGGTATAATGCAGGCAAGGCCAGCAGCATAATCACGAACAAGTCGCACCCTGGCCACCCTCCCAACCAGAGAGCAGTGCTGATCTACTATCTACCTCATTGGTGACCCTCAGACTATCCTTGATCGGACTTTGCTAGCTTTACCTTGCACTAAACGTTTTTCCCTTATCGTGTATCTATTCACTGTATGTGGCTCGATTGTGATCATGTTTTGTCTTTCTGCTGACTGGATAGTACTCAACAAAAGCTTTTCACTGTACCTCGGTACACATGACAATAAACTAAACGACTAAACTCACAAAGGTACAGTCCACGAGAGGTACGGAGAGAGGTATACCGTGGCGCAGCTGGTAGAGCTGGTGCCTCCCAGCTCCAGAGATCGTTCCTGACCTCAGGTGCTCTCTGTGAGGACCTTGCACGTTCTCCCCTGTGACCGCGCGGGTTTCCTCCGGGTGCTCGGGTTACCTCCCACATCCCAAAGACATACTGGTTTGAAGGTTAACTGCCCTCTGTAAAGCTTGCCCCCTAGTTTGCGGGGAGTGGATGAGAAAGTGGGATAATATGGAACAGGTGTGTACGGGTAATCGATGATCGGCATGGACTCGGTGGGCCAAAGGGCATATTTCCATGCTGTATCACTAAACTAAATGAAGGGATTTTTAAGAAGCATTTTTAGAAACATTAGGGCGCCAAAGACGCGGGTTCGATCCTGACGACGGGCGCTGTCTGTACAGAGTTTGCACGTGCTCCCTGTGACCTTGTGGGTTTTCTCTGGGTAGTCTGGTTTCCTCCCACACCCCAAAGACGTGCAGGTTTGTAGGTCAATTGGCTTCAGGTTCCTACGAGTAAATATCACCAGCATCTTGTCCTGGACCAACCATATTGAAGCAATGGCCAAGAAACCACTCCACTGCCTCTCCATCCTTAGAAGGCTTAGGAAGTTCGTCATGTCCCCAACAACTCTCTCCAACTTTGAGAGATGTTCCATGGAAAACGTCCTATCGGGATGCATCACAGTATGGTTTGGGAACAGCTCCATCCAAGACCGCAAGTGAGGCCCAACGCAAATTGGGACGATCAGCAGCTCACATTTCGCTAACGGTATTAATATTGATTTCTCTAACTTCAAGATAACTTCTCTGGACACTTTCAAGAGAGAGCTAGATAAGGCTCTTAAAGATAGCGGAGTCTGGGGATATGGGGAGAAGGCAGGAACGGGGTACTGATTGTGGATGATCAGCCATGATCACATTGAATGGCTCGAAGGGCCGAATGGCCTATTCCTGTACCTATTGTCTATTGTAACCCTTGCTTTCCCTCTCTCTCCATCCCTCCCTCACGCTAGCTCTCCGACTAGTTTCACTGTCCTGATTAAATTTACTGATTGTATGCCTCATCGTCCGCTTTGATCTGTCGTTTTCACACCTTCCATATCTCTAGTTCCCCTTTCCCCTGACTCTCTCTCTTTGGTGTAAACAAGCATCTGCAGTTCCTTCCTGCACATTTGGTCTGCAGTTCCTTCCTACACGTCTCATCTACGAGCTCTCATTTCACTCCTACCATCGGGAAGAAGGTATAGTGGTGTGAAACCAGTGACCACCTGGGTCAACCCACCGGAATCCAATAGACAATAGGTGCAGGAGTAGGCCATTCGGCCTTCGAGCCAGCACCGCCATTCAATGTGATCATGGCTGATCATCCCCAATCAGTACCCCGTTCCTGCCTTCTCCCCATATCCCCTGAATCCGGAGGTAAGACAGACACAAAATGGATCTGAAGATAGGTCTCGGCCTGAAACGTCACCCCTTCCTTCTCTCTAGAGACGCTACCTGACCCGCTGAGTTACTCAAGCGCTTTTGCGTCTATCTTTGATGTAAACCAGCATCTGCAGTTCCTTCCTACACAGCATCTCGAGGTGTGTGTTTTCACACTTCTGCACCTTTTGCCTGCTGGGAGAGGTCACCCGCATGTAAATTCATGGGCTGTATAACAAGCAGTGGTTACATATTCTGTTGTGCTGCTGCAAGTAAGAATGTCATTATTCCATAGAGTCATAGAGTGATACAGTGTGGAAACAGGCCCTTCGGCCCAACTTGCGCACACCGGCCAACATGTCCCAGCTACACTAGCCTGGCCTGCCTTTGGCCCATATACCTCCAAACCGGTCCAATGAACGTACCTGTCTAACTGTTTCATTAAATGTTGGGATAGCTCCAGCCTCAACTACCTCGTTCCCTACTCCTACCACCCTTTGTGTGGAAAAGGTACCCCTCAGATTCCCATTAAATATTTTCCCCTTCACCTTAAACCTACATCCTATCGTCCTTGATTCGCCTACTCTGTGCATCTACTTGATCTATTCCTCTCATGGAAACATAGAAATTGAATGGAGCCAGCACCTCCATTCCAGACAATCATGGATGATCATCCAAAATCAGTACCCCATTCCTGCTTTCTCCCCATATCCCTTGCTTTATATACCTCAAGACACTCTGTGCATCTACCTGATCTATTCCTCTCATGATTTTGTACACCTCTATAAGATCACCCCTCATCCTCCTGCACTCCAGGGAATAGAGTTCCAGCCTACTCAACCTCTCCCTATAGCTCAGACAACAGGCGTTACATAGAAACATAGAAAATAGGTGCAGGAGGAGACCATTCGGCCCTTCGAGCCAGCACTGCCATTCATTGTGATCATAGCTGATCGTCCCCAATCAATAACCCGTGCCTGCCTTCTCCCCTTATCCCTTGATTCCACTAGCCCCCAGAGCTCTATCTAACTCTCTCTTAAATCCATCCAGTGACTTGGCCTCCACTGCCCTCTGTGGCAGGGAATTCCACAAATTCACAACTCTCTGGATGAAAAAGTTTTTTCTCATCTCAGTCTTAAAGGCTTCCCCTTTATTCTAAGACTGTGGCCCCTGGTTCTGGACTCGCCCAACATTGGGAACATTATTCCTGCATCTAGCTTGTCCAGTCCTTTTATAGGGGTTAAGGGTTATGGGGAGAAGGCAGGAGAATGGGGTTGGTTGGGAGGGAGAGATAGATCAGCCATGATTGAATGGCGGAGTAGACGTGATGGGCCCAATGGCCTAATTCTGCTCCTATCACTTTCGACCTTACGACCCTCTAGTCCTGGCAACTTGGTCGTAAAGTCCCACCTGCGACATGAGACAATAAAACACTTTTGACTCTTGACTCTCTTGGTTTGCAGCCTTCATTGACAGTCCATGGCCATCTCACGTGATGTGTGTGGGGGGGGGGTGGGGGTTGCCCTCCTCCCAGCCAGGCCTTCCTCCCCGTCACGTGATGGCAAGTGAGGCTTGCCCTTCCCACGTGACGCGGGGGGAGGGGGGGGAAGAAATTCCCTCCTCTCCCGGTGACGTAATGACGTGAGCCGACCGGGAGCTGTGCGTGGCGACGCCCGCGTTCCCCGTCCCGCCGCCGCCGCCGCCGCCGCCGCCGTCGCCATCTTGTGACCCCCCGCCCTCCCGCCCGCTGGGGGGTGAAGGCGAGAGCGAAGTGAAAAGTGCTGGAGCGGCGGACAGCGGCCCAGCCTCAACCCTCACCTCCAGCCTAGCCCGGTTAACGCCCGGCGAGGTCAATGGTAAGCGCGGGGGGAGCGGGAGATGGAGATGTCGCTGGAAGTTGCGGTGGTTTTGTGGTGACTTTTTTTTACCTCAGGCCGGGCTGGCGGGCGGGCGGGCATCGACTTGACGCCGCAGTTTGCGCGGTGTGGGAGTAACGGCGGAGTTTTCGCAGTAGTTTGCGCGGAGTTGCGCCGTAGTAGTTTGTGTGTGTGTGTGTGTGTGGTGCGGGAGTGTTGTTTGTGTGATGGAAATGATGGCGAGATTACTTTATGTGCGGGTGAGGGGCTAACGACGTCGTTTGTGGTGTGAGGCTGAGAGCAAAGTTGCGCTGCTGTTTGTGCGGTGGGAGTTGCGCCGTGTGGTGGGGGCTAAGTTCGGCGAAGATTTGTGCGGTGCGGAGTTGCGCCGCAGTTTTGTGCCATGAGAGTTTTAGTTTGGTGGGAGTTGCGCCGCGGTTTACGCGGTACGAGTTGCTCCGTCGTTGGGAGTTGCGCCCTAGTTGTTTGCGCGGTGAAAGGTGACACTGGAACCGTGAGCCTTGGGACAAGTAACAACAAGGCGGGCTGAGCTGAACGGTCCCCAACACACCGTCTCCAGGTCCTGGGGTCCCGCGGGTGGGGGTGATCCAGCAGCTGAAGGGTGGGTTGGGTTGAGATGAGATGGGACGGGATGGTTTGGGAGAGGGTGGGGTGGATGGTCTGGTCCCAGGCGCCTGTGAGGCTCCCCGACCCACCCTCTAACCCTGTCACTAACCCTGTGCTCAGATCACTGAAAACTTTTCATCTTCTAGTTTTATTATTGCGATCAGCACGATCGTAAATAAACGGAGACAAGGCGCTTGCTTCATGACTGGTGTTCGGAATAAAACTTTATATTTTGACAAAAAGTTTTTAAGCCGCTCCCAGTTTTGCAAGAAAAAATACTGAGATGGCATGCGTTAACTTAAAAAAAAAAAAAATCTTCGTTTCTGGGTGTGTATTTTCTGGCAGGACTGGTAATGTGAGCTTTGACGGTGCGATTCTTCGTGCAGGTTGTCACACACTAGAATTGTTTGCATGTGTAATGTATAAACAGACGACCGTCAGTTGTATCCAGGGTGATTAAACTGGGTTGCCTGACACTTTTTTAAATGTTTATATGAAACCCGGAGGAAGACTGCGTGTCTCAGCCAAACAAGCGACATTATTATGCTTACACTCCCTTCTGCTTTAAACCTGAATTAAATAAATGCTGGGTGAGGGTTTGCAGCTGATCTAGTGATACCAGGATCAGACTCTGTTAAGCACCTGATGCAAAAGTTGGGCATTTTGAGTTGAAGTGGTTAAGACAAAGATGGATAAAACTCTGCCGTGTATCCTACCAGGAGATCTCAATCAATGCAGATAATTGGAAGTCAGTTATTGATTGACCTTCGGACAAGCTTAGGTATTTGAATGATCTGTTCCCATTAAAATGATCGTGGTGGTCAAATAATGATTACGCTGGCTTGTGGTTCGTTGGTATTGTTTGATGTATTACATTTATTTTGCGACCTTTTTTGGTTGTTTCCAGAATTATTATACATTTAAACTTTTACGAACCAATTTTAAATGAACACTTAAATGGGTGTAATCTATTTTTTAGCTGCTGATTTTCCTTCCAGCAATTTGATTTCAGTTTTGAATCGGACTAATGATAGTCTCCCCAGCCCTCTGGAGAAGAGAATAAGTACTAATCCATGCCACTATCTGAAGAATCTTACCTCATTTCATATTTTGTGTTATTTTTGAGATGCTGATCCCTAGTTCTGGATTCCTCAGCCAGGGAAACAACCTCTATATTACTGAGTCCTCTTAAAAAAAATATATATATTAAAAAATAAAAAGAGATGCATGCTTTAATGAGCAATGTTTCAAATTAAGTTCTTGTAATAAGGCAAAATGTGGTTACTTAGACGTGAAAGTTCTTTACAAGGTTGCTGAAGTTGCTGTTGATAATAATACATTTGTTGCTTAACTGAAAGATAGAATATGTTCTTTATCTAGCATGTACGGTAAAGATTACATCGCTGAGTTAGTCAACTTGGTTAAAGCTTTGCAGATACTATAATGATAAGTAGAGCATAAAACAGCACAAAAGCAGGTCCTTGATCCAGGATGTTTGTGCCACAATGATGCCAATTTAAACTGCACATCATCCTACACTTGGTCTATATTTTTTAATTCTGTCTGTTCACGTCTGTCCAAATGCCTCTTAAATGTTACTGTCATACTTGCTTCCACGAGTTCCCCAAGCAGTGTATTCTCAGCTCTACCACTTTCTATTTTAAAGAAAAACCTCCCACATGTCTTTAAAGTTTCCCCTTTCATGTTAAAGCCATGCTCCCTATTATTTGACATTGCCTTCGTGGGGGAAAAGACTATCTGCCCTATCCATGCCTCTCTTAATTTTATATATTTTATTGGGTTGCTCCCCCAGAGAAAACTCTTCCAATAGCTAATATCTTTACTCCAAGCAACAACCTGGTGAACCTCTCTTGCACCCTCAAGTCTCCACTACTTTGCTGTAATGGACTAACAGAACTGCACATAATATGCAAATATGTCTAACCAAAATTTTGTAAGGCTGCAACATGACTTCCTGTCTTATGCTAAATCTATGATGACAATCATGCCATAAACCTTTACCACCCTACTTATTTGTTTAGTTTATAGAGATACAGTTTGAGAACAGGCCATTTGCCCGTTCCCCCCCCCTCCCGAGTCTACACCGACCGGCGATACCCGCACACTAACACCCCATATACCCGCACACTAGGGACAACTAGTGATAGTCGGAGTATAAAAGTGAGATCGACTGATTGACCAAATGGTGCCAGTACAACAGCCTGGCTCTCAATATCAGTAAAGCCAATGAACTGATTGTGGACTTTGAAAGAGGAAGGATGAGGACCCACAACCCTGTTCACATCAGCAGAATGGTGGAGAGAGTAAAAAACTTCAAATTCCTGGGTGTGCAAATTTCCGAAGATCTTTCCTGGACCCAGCACACTGATGCAGTTATAAATTAAGCACATCAACGCCTCTACTTCCTGAGAAGATTAAGGAGATTTGGTATGTCAAAGAGGATTCTCTTGAACTTCTACAGGTGTACAGTGCGGAGCATATTGACTGCTTGCATCATGGCCTGGTTCGGCAACTTGAACATCCAGGAGCGGAAAAACCTGCAAAAAGTTGTGAACACTGCCCAGTCCATCACCGGCTCTGACCTCCCCACCATCAAAGGGATTTATTGGAGTCGCTGCCTCAAAAAGGCCCACACCACCTGGCCACACACTCATTTTGCCATTGGGTAGAAGGTACAGGAGCCTAAAAACTGTAATGTTCAGGAACAGCTTCTTCCATACAGCCATCAGGCTATTAAACATTGCATCAAATAAGCTCTGAACTACTATAGACTTATTATTATTTTTATTATTATTGTACTACTATTGCTTGTTTTTTGAGTGTGTGTAAATATATATATATATATATATATATGTGTGTGTATAGACACACTGAACTTTTTTCTCTCGTTTATCATATTGTTTACAGTGTACTATGTTTACATATTCTGTTGTGCTGCAGCAAGTAAGAATGTCATTGTTCTATCTGCGACATACATTTGATTTACATTTGTACAAAGCCAATTTACCGACAAACCTGTATGTTTTGGGAGTTTGTGAGGAAACCAAAGATCTCAGAGAAAATCCACGCAAGTCACGGGGAAAACGTACAAACTCCGTACAGACAGCACCCATAGTTAGGATCGAACCTGGGCCCCTGGTGCTGTAACACCACATTTGTGTTGCTTTTTGCTGCAGTAACGTAACTGAGAGGATTGGAATAGTGTATTGGGATGGGAAGCAATGATTATCCCATGATATTGTTGTTATTGTGTGGAAATGGTGCCTTATTGAATTGCAGTGCATGTTATAAAACATGCCTTTTGCACCCAATTTTAGAAAATGAATCAAATAATCAGGTTTACCATCAAGCGAATTGCAGGGTACAGAAATAATGTTCCCCAAGTCCTTGACTTTCACCCTGTTGCCTTCGTGCCCATCCTTTGTCATTCCTGTCAGCTGCAACGGAATCACACCACTGGCCACGTCTTGTAGTGTACCTGGACTTTCAGAAAGCATTTGATAAGGTCCCACATAGGAGATTAGTGGGCAAAATTAGGGCACATGGTATTGGGGGTAGAGTGCTGACATGGATAGAGGTTGGCAGACAGGAAACAAAGAGTAGGGATAATCGGGTCCCTTTCAGAATGGCAGGCAGTGACTAGTCGGGTACCGCAAGGCTCGGTGCTGGGACCGCAGCTATTTACAATATACATCAATGATTTGGATGAAGGGATTCAAAGTAACATTGGCAAGTTTGCAGATGACACAAAGCTGGGTGGCAGTGTGAACTGTGAGGAGGATGCTATGAGAACGCAGGGTGACTTGGACAGGTTGGGGGAGTGGGCAGATGCATGGCAGATGAAGTTTAATGCGGATAAATGTGAGGTTATCCACTTTGGTAGCAAAAACAGGAAGGCAGATTACTATCTAAATGGCGTCAAGTTGGGAAAAGGGGAAGTACAACAGGATCTGGCGGTCCTTGTACATCAGTCTATGAAAGTAAGCATGCAGGTACAGCAGGCAGTGAAGAAAGCGAATGGCATGTTGGCCTTTATAACACGAGGAATTGAATATAGGAGCAAAGAGGTCCTTCTGCAGTTGTACAGAGCCCTAGTGAGACCACACCTGGAGTATTGTGTGCTGTTTTGGTCCCCTAATTTGAGGAAGGACATTCTTGCTATTGAGGGAGTGCAGCATAGGTTTACAAGGTTAATTCCCGGGATGGCAGGACTGTCATATGCTGAGAGAATGGAGCAGCTGGGCTTGTACACTCTGGAGTTTAGAAGGATGAGAGGGTATCTCATTGAAACATATAAGATTGTTAAGGGCTTGGACATGCTAGAGGCAGGAAACATGTTCCCGATGTTGGGGGAGTCCAGAACCAGGGGCCACAGTTTAAGAATAAGGAGTAAGCCATTTAGAATGGAGATGAGGAAACACTTTTTCTCACAGAGAGTGGTGAGTCTGTGGAATTCTCTGCCTCGGAGGGTGATGGAGGCCGGTTCTCTGGATGCTTTCACGAGAGAGCTAGATAGGGCTCTTAAAAAATAGCGGTCAGGGGATATGTGGAGAAGGCAGGAACGGGGTACTGTTTGGGGATGATCATTGGCTCGAAGGGCCAAATGGCCTACTCCTGCACCTATTGTTTATTGACCAGGGCTCGAAATTAGCGGTTGCCCGGGTGCCACTGACCACTCAAAGCGCCGCCGGGCAACCTAAACACCGAGTCATTTTGCCCGGCTTGTCAACCAGATACTGGTTTGTACCGAAGATAGACATAAAATACTGGAGTAACTCCGCGGGTCAGGCATCATCTCCGGAGAAAAGGAACGTGACGTTTCGTGGCGGCGGCGGCTGTGTTGCGGGGCAAAGATACTAGATGCGGGGTGAGGAAGGGTCGGAGCGATTGACGGGTCCCGAACAGCGGCAGCGACAGCGGCTCCATCTATCCTCCTCCCGCACCCCGCCCGCCCATATAAGGGCCTCTGCTTGTAAACCCGCTAACGGCGCTTTCAAACAAACTCTCTCGCACACCAAGGCCTGGAGGAGGGAGGGGGGTGCCTAGGAGTGCGGGAGAGTTTGTTTGAAAGCGCCGTTAGCGGGTTTACAAGCAGAGGCCCTTATCAGGGCAGGCGGGCAGGGTGCGGGAGGAGGAGATGGAGCCGCTGTTGCCGCTGTGCGGGACCCGTCATTCGCTCCGAGCCTTCCTCACCCCGCACCTAGTATATTTGCCCCGTACAACAGCCGCCGTCACGAAACGTCGCGTCTGAAGCAGCTACACCAAAGATCCTATAGCTATAGGATCTCTGAGCTGCACCGCTCGCCCCGCACCTTGCTGTTGGCTGGCGGAGGAGGGAGGCGGTGGCGAGGAGTTCCCAACGGCCAAGGCAGCCGGGCGATGTTGTCCGAGGAGCGCTGACCTTCCTTCCTCCCCACCTCGCTCCCCCTCTCCCTCTCTCTCTCTCTATCTCTTGTACGCCCCATCCACCCCCCCCCCCTTTAATCCTGGGACCCCTCCACTCCATCCCGCACTGATTCCCATTCCAGACTCTATTTGGTCCTCACTGACATCCCCTGTGCTCCCCTCCCCATCTACCCCCCCCCATCTATTCATCCTGCGCTGATCACCCTATCCACCTTGCATTGATTCTCCTGCCACCCCCCCCCATCCACCCTACACTCGTTCCCCAATTCACCCTGTACTTACCCCTTTTCCATCCATCCTGCACTTCTCCTCCATCCATCCTGTACTGATCCCCCATCCATCCTGTACTAATCCATGCATTCATCCCGTACTGACCCACCCTCCATTTACCCTGCACCTTCCCCTCATTCATCCTGTTGTGATCTGCCATTCATCCTGCACAGACCCTCCGATCCACACTGTACTGACCCCCCACCTCCCTGCGCTGATCTCCCCCCCCCCCCCATCCATCCTGTACTGATCCTCCCATTCAAGAAGAATGGGGGGAACAGTCTGAAGAAGGGTCTCGACCCGAAACGTTGCCTATTTCCTTCGCTCCATAGATGTTGCCTCACCCGCTGAGTTTCTCCAGCACTTTTGTCTACCCCCATCCATCCCGTACTGAACCCCCCCATTCAACACCACTGACATCCCCGGTGCTCTCCCCTCACAATTCTACCTACTCCAACCAACACGTACTAATTCACCTGCCTCAATCCATCCATTCGGCACCGACTGCCTTCTAATTCCCCCCCCCCCCCCACCCCACACCCCCGCCATCTATCCACCCCGCACTGATTCACACACCCCTCCCTGACCCTATTGTGCTGGAAATGTCTTCAGAGCGAACATTGAATATGTTTGATAACGGAATGCAATCAAATGTGTTTTAATTCCCAATGTTATTATTTGTTTTAATCCATAAAGATGGATTAATTAAATTATGAACACGTGAAACATTAAAACCGCAGTGTTCGATTGTCACTGCTGCCGTTGACACGTTATTACAGAATTCATTTTAACGGCAAATCAATGCTCTTAATATGGAATATCAGTACTGTAGTTATTTAATGAGCAACATTCACAACTATACGTACGCATATATGTTACCATGGTCCAGGATTTATTGACACAGGTTGATCATACGCTGGAATAATCCAAACACATTTTTGTTTGGAAGTGGAAGTGGAAAGAACTAATAGAAATTGCATTAATTGCAATGTGTAAAAAGAGTTGAGATACTGTCTTATAATTTTGCTGCATGTCATTGTGGGATATATCATGTCTTGATTGGTGAATATGTTTAGTTTGTGACTTTATTTGAAGCAGAAATAATATGTGAATGCTTCATTGAGTATAATTCCGACTGGTAACTACGCACTTCGTCCGAGCACATTATGGCACGCGTCATGCAAGCCATCTTAAATGACCACCTAAACTGTCAGTTGGCAACCTAAAAAGCTGCCAAGGTTGCCCGACTG
Organism: Malacoraja senta; assembly: GCA_038087875.1. Classification (NCBI taxonomy): domain Eukaryota; kingdom Metazoa; phylum Chordata; class Chondrichthyes; order Rajiformes; family Rajidae; genus Malacoraja; species Malacoraja senta. Next base: position 6,559,779 of record CM075977.1, read on the forward strand.
GCAACAGGGAAAAAAAGTTAAGCGAGAGCCCTGTTGACTATTGTCTTCTGCAGGGACCACTTTCTCTGAGACATTGGTCTGTTTGTTCTTATCCACCCACTCCTCCTTGACCCCCTAGCACATTTCCCTACAACTGCAGGAGGTGCAACACCTGTTCCTACACCTCCTTCCTCACCACCATCCATGGAACCGAATGGCCCTTCCAGGCAAGAATTCATCTGCACTGCCTCCAACCTCATCTCTTGCCTCTTTAAATGTTATATATTCTGATGCCCCAGAGAAAACTTTGGGCTCACAAACTGACTCCGCTTCATCGGCTGTTTTGTAAAGCACTTGATAAAGGCACAGTGCTGGAGTAACTCAGTGAGTTAGGCAGCTCCAACCTCATCTACTGTATCCGTTGTTCAAGATGTGGACTCGTATACATCAGCGAGACCAAACATAGACTAGGCGATAGTTTCTTGAAACACCTTCGCTCAGCGCGCCTGGACCAACCTGATCCCCTGGTTGCCAAACACTTTAATTCCCCTTCCCAATTCTGTCCAAGGTCTCCTCCATTGTCAGAATGAGCCTAAACGCAAATTGGTGGAACAGCATCTTATATTTTGCTTGAGCAGCTTACCGCCCAGTGGTATGAATATTGATTTCTCTCACTTCAGGTAGCGCAGGCATTCCCCCGCTCTATCCCTTCCCCATCCAAGTCACACTAGTTTCTTGTTTC
>CM075977.1:6560699-6612312 GCA_038087875.1 Malacoraja senta
TCCCAGCTACACTAGTCCGGCCTGCCTTTGGCCCATATACCTCCAAACCTGTCCAATGAACGTACCTGTCTAACTGTTTCATTAAATGTTGGGATAGCTCCAGCCTCAACTACCTTGTTCCCTACTCCTACCACCCTTCGTGTGGAAAAGGTACCCCTCAGATTCCCATTAAATATTTTCCCCTTCACCTTAAACCTACATCCTATCATCCTTGATTCGCCTACTCTGTGTATCTACCTGATCTATTCCTCTCATGGAAACATAGAAATTGAATGGAGCCAGCACCTCCATTCCAGACAATCATGGATGATCATCCAAAATCCATACCCCGTTCCTGCTTTCTCCCCATATTCCTGCTTTCTCCCCATATACCTCAAGACACTCTGTGCATCTACCTGATCTATTCCTCTCATGATTTTGTACACCTCTATAAGATCACCCCTCATCCTCCTGCACTCCAGGGAATAGAGTTCCAGCCTGCTCAACCTCTCCCTATAGCTCAGACAACAGGCGTTACATAGAAACATAGAAAATATGTGCAGGAGGAGGCCATTCGGCCCTTCGAGCCAGCACTGCCATTCATTGTGATCATAGCTGATCGTCCCCAATCAATAACCCGTGCCTGCCTTCTCCCCATATCCCTTGATTCCACTCGCCCCTAGAGCTCTATCTAACTCTCTCTTAAATCCATCCAGTGACTTGGCCTCCACTGCCCTCTGTGGCAGGGAATTCCACAAATTCACAACTCTCTGGATGAAAACGTTTTTTCTCATCTCAGTCTTAAAGGCCTCCCCTTTATTCTAAGACTGTGGCCCCTGGTTCTGGACTCGCCCAACATTGGGAACATTTTTCCTGCATCTAGCTTGTCCAGTCCTTTTATAGGGATTAAGGGTTATGGGGAGAAGGCAGGAGAATGGCGTTGGTTAGGAGGGAGAGATAGATCAGCCATGATTGAATGGCGGAGTAGACGTGATGGGCCCAATGGCCTAATTCTGCTCCTATCACTTTCGACCTTACGACCCTCTAGTCCTGGCAACTTGGTCGTAAAGTCCCACCTGCGACATGAGACAATAAAACACTTTTGTCTCTTGGTTTGCAGCCTTCATTGACAGTCCATGGCCATCTCACGTGATGTGTGTGGGGGGGGTGGGGGTTGCCCTCCTCCCAGCCAGGCCTCCCTCCCCGTCACGTGATGGCAAGTGAGGCTTGCCCTTCCCACGTGACGCGGGGGGAGGGGGGGAAGAAATTCCCTCCTCTCCCGGTGACGTAATGACGTGAGCCGACCGGGAGCTGTGCGTGGCGACGCCCGCGTTCCCCGTCCCGCCGCCGCCGCCGCCGCCGCCGTCGCCATCTTGTGACCCCCCGCCCTCCCGCCCGCTGGGGGGTGAAGGCGAGAGCGAAGTGAAAAGTGCTGGAGCGGCGGACAGCGGCCCAGCCTCAACCCTCACCTCCAGCCTAGCCCGGTTAACGCCCGGCGAGGTCAATGGTAAGCGCGGGGGGAGCGGGAGATGGAGATGTCGCTGGAAGTTGCGGTGGTTTTGTGGTGACTTTTTTTTACCTCAGGCCGGGCTGGCGGGCGGGCGGGCATCGACTTGACGCCGCAGTTTGCGCGGTGTGGGAGTAACGGCGGAGTTTTCGCAGTAGTTTGCGCGGAGTTGCGCCGTAGTTTGTGTGTGTGTGTGTGTGTGTGTGGTGCGGGAGTGTTGTTTGTGTGATGGAAATGGTGGCGAGATTACTTTATGTGCGGGTGAGGGGCTAACGACGTCGTTTGTGGTGTGAGGCTGAGAGCAAAGTTGCGCTGCTGTTTGTGCGGTGGGAGTTGCGCCGTGTGGTGGGGGCTAAGTTCGGCGAAGATTTGTGCGGTGCGGAGTTGCGCCGCAGTTTTGTGCCATGAGAGTTTTAGTTTGGTGGGAGTTGCGCCGCGGTTTACGCGGTACGAGTTGCTCCGTCGTTGGGAGTTGCGCCCTAGTTGTTTGCGCGGTGAAAGGTGACACTGGAACCGTGAGCCTTGGGACAAGTAACAACAAGGCGGGCTGAGCTGAACGGTCCCCAACACACCGTCTCCAGGTCCTGGGGTCCCGCGGGTGGGGGTGATCCAGCAGCTGAAGGGTGGGTTGGGTTGAGATGAGATGGGACGGGATGGTTTGGGAGAGGGTGGGGTGGATGGTCTGGTCCCAGGCGCCTGTGAGGCTCCCCGACCCACCCTCTAACCCTGTCACTAACCCTGTGCTCAGATCACTGAAAACTTTTCATCTTCTAGTTTTATTATTGCGATCAGCACGATCGTAAATAAACGGAGACAAGGCGCTTGCTTCATGACTGGTGTTCGGAATAAAACTTTATATTTTGACAAAAAGTTTTTAAGCCGCTCCCAGTTTTGCAAGAAAAAATACTGAGATGGCATGCGTTAACTTAAAAAAAAAAAAAATCTTCGTTTCTGGGTGTGTATTTTCTGGCAGGACTGGTAATGTGAGCTTTGACGGTGCGATTCTTCGTGCAGGTTGTCACACACTAGAATTGTTTGCATGTGTAATGTATAAACAGACGACCGTCAGTTGTATCCAGGGTGATTAAACTGGGTTGCCTGACACTTTTTTAAATGTTTATATGAAACCCGGAGGAAGACTGCGTGTCTCAGCCAAACAAGCGACATTATTATGCTTACACTCCCTTCTGCTTTAAACCTGAATTAAATAAATGCTGGGTGAGGGTTTGCAGCTGATCTAGTGATACCAGGATCAGACTCTGTTAAGCACCTGATGCAAAAGTTGGGCATTTTGAGTTGAAGTGGCTAAGACAAAGATGGATAAAACTCTGCCGTGTATCCTACCAGGAGATCTCAATCAATGCAGATAATTGGAAGTCAGTTATTGATTGACCTTCGGACAAGCTTAGGTATTTGAATGATCTGTTCCCATTAAAATGATCGTGGTGGTCAAATAATGATTACTCTGGCTTGTGGTTCGTTGGTATTGTTTGATGTATTACATTTATTTTGCGACCTTTTTTGGTTGTTTCCAGAATTATTATACATTTAAACTTTTACGAACCAATTTTAAATGAACACTTAAATGGGTGTAATCTATTTTTTAGCTGCTGATTTTCCTTCCAGCAATTTGATTTCAGTTTTGAATCGGACTAATGATAGTCTCCCCAGCCCTCTGGAGAAGAGAATAAGTACTAATCCATGCCACTATCTGAAGAATCTTACCTCATTTCATATTTTGTGTTATTTTTGAGATGCTGATCCCTAGTTCTGGATTCCTCAGCCAGGGAAACAACCTCTATATTACTGAGTCCTCTTAAAAAAAAAATATATATTAAAAAATAAAAAGAGATGCATGCTTTAATGAGCAATGTTTCAAATTAAGTTCTTGTAATAAGGCAAAATGTGGTTACTTAGACGTGAAAGTTCTTTACAAGGTTGCTGAAGTTGCTGTTGATAATAATACATTTGTTGCTTAACTGAAAGATAGAATATGTTCTTTATCTAGCATGTACGGTAAAGATTACATCGCTGAGTTAGTCAACTTGGTTAAAGCTTTGCAGATACTATAATGATAAGTAGAGCATAAAACAGCACAAAAGCAGGTCCTTGATCCAGGATGTTTGTGCCACAATGATGCCAATTTAAACTGCACATCATCCTACACTTGGTCTATATTTTTTAATTCTGTCTGTTCACGTCTGTCCAAATGCCTCTTAAATGTTACTGTCATACTTGCTTCCACGAGTTCCCCAAGCAGTGTATTCTCAGCTCTACCACTTTCTATTTTAAAGAAAAACCTCCCACATGTCTTTAAAGTTTCCCCTTTCATGTTAAAGCCATGCTCCCTATTATTTGACATTGCCTTCGTGGGGGAAAAGACTATCTGCCCTATCCATGCCTCTCTTAATTTTATATATTTTATTGGGTTGCTCCCCCAGAGAAAACTCTTCCAATAGCTAATATCTTTACTCCAAGCAACAACCTGGTGAACCTCTCTTGCACCCTCAAGTCTCCACTACTTTGCTGTAATGGACTAACAGAACTGCACATAATATGCAAATATGTCTAACCAAAATTTTGTAAGGCTGCAACATGACTTCCTGTCTTATGCTAAATCTATGATGACAATCATGCCATAAACCTTTACCACCCTACTTATTTGTTTAGTTTATAGAGATACAGTTTGAGAACAGGCCATTTGCCCGTCCCCCCCCTCCCGAGTCTACACCGACCGGCGATACCCGCACACTAACACCCCATATACCCGCACACTAGGGACAACTAGTGATAGTCGGAGTATAAAAGTGAGATCGACTGATTGACCAAATGGTGCCAGTACAACAGCCTGGCTCTCAATATCAGTAAAGCCAATGAACTGATTGTGGACTTTGAAAGAGGAAGGATGAGGACCCACAATCCTGTTCACATCAGCAGAATGGTGGAGAGAGTAAAAAACTTCAAATTCCTGGGTGTGCAAATTTCCGAAGATCTTTCCTGGACCCAGCACACTGATGCAGTTATAAATTAAGCACATCAACGCCTCTACTTCCTGAGAAGATTAAGGAGATTTGGTATGTCAAAGAGGATTCTCTTGAACTTCTACAGGTGTACAGTGCGGAGCATATTGACTGCTTGCATCATGGCCTGGTTCGGCAACTTGAACATCCAGGAGCGGAAAAACCTGCAAAAAGTTGTGAACACTGCCCAGTCCATCACCGGCTCTGACCCCCCCACCATCAAAGGGATTTATTGGAGTCGCTGCCTCAAAAAGGCCCACACCACCTGGCCACACACTCATTTTGCCATTGGGTAGAAGGTACAGGAGCCTAAAAACTGTAATGTTCAGGAACAGCTTCTTCCATACAGCCATCAGGCTATTAAACATTGCATCAAATAAGCTCTGAACTACTATAGACTTATTATTATTTTTATTATTATTGTACTACTATTGCTTGTTTTTTGAGTGTGTGTAAATATATATATATATATATATATATATGTGTGTGTATAGACACACTGAACTTTTTTCTCTCGTTTATCATATTGTTTACAGTGTACTATGTTTACATATTCTGTTGTGCTGCAGCAAGTAAGAATTTCATTGTTCTATCTGCGACATACATTTGATTTACATTTGTACAAAGCCAATTTACCGACAAACCTGTATGTTTTGGGAGTTTGTGAGGAAACCAAAGATCTCAGAGAAAATCCACGCAAGTCACGGGGAAAACGTACAAACTCCGTACAGACAGCACCCATAGTTAGGATCGAACCTGGGCCCCTGGTGCTGTAACACCACATTTGTGTTGCTTTTTGCTGCAGTAACGTAACTGAGAGGATTGGAATAGTGTATTGGGATGGGAAGCAATGATTATCCCATGATATTGTTGTTATTGTGTGGAAATGGTGCCTTATTGAATTGCAGTGCATGTTATAAAACATGCCTTTTGCACCCAATTTTAGAAAATGAATCAAATAATCAGGTTTACCATCAAGCGAATTGCAGGGTACAGAAATAATGTTCCCCAAGTCCTTGACTTTCACCCTGTTGCCTTCGTGCCCATCCTTTGTCATTCCTGTCAGCTGCAACGGAATCACACCACTGGCCACGTCTTGTAGTGTACCTGGACTTTCAGAAAGCATTTGATAAGGTCCCACATAGGAGATTAGTGGGCAAAATTAGGGCACATGGTATTGGGGGTAGAGTGCTGACATGGATAGAGAAGTGGTTGGCAGACAGGAAACAAAGAGTAGGGATAATCGGGTCCCTTTCAGAATGGCAGGCAGTGACTAGTCGGGTACCGCAAGGCTCGGTGCTGGGACCGCAGCTATTTACAATATACATCAATGATTTGGATGAAGGGATTCAAAGTAACATTGGCAAGTTTGCAGATGACACAAAGCTGGGTGGCAGTGTGAACTGTGAGGAGGATGCTATGAGAACGCAGGGTGACTTGGACAGGTTGGGGGAGTGGGCAGATGCATGGCAGATGAAGTTTAATGCGGATAAATGTGAGGTTATCCACTTTGGTAGCAAAAACAGGAAGGCAGATTACTATCTAAATGGCGTCAAGTTGGGAAAAGGGGAAGTACAACAGGATCTGGCGGTCCTTGTACATCAGTCTATGAAAGTAAGCATGCAGGTACAGCAGGCAGTGAAGAAAGCGAATGGCATGTTGGCCTTTATAACACGAGGAATTGAATATAGGAGCAAAGAGGTCCTTCTGCAGTTGTACAGAGCCCTAGTGAGACCACACCTGGAGTATTGTGTGCTGTTTTGGTCCCCTAATTTGAGGAAGGACATTCTTGCTATTGAGGGAGTGCAGCATAGGTTTACAAGGTTAATTCCCGGGATGGCAGGACTGTCATATGCTGAGAGAATGGAGCAGCTGGGCTTGTACACTCTGGAGTTTAGAAGGATGAGAGGGTATCTCATTGAAACATATAAGATTGTTAAGGGCTTGGACATGCTAGAGGCAGGAAACATGTTCCCGATGTTGGGGGAGTCCAGAACCAGGGGCCACAGTTTAAGAATAAGGAGTAAGCCATTTAGAATGGAGATGAGGAAACACTTTTTCTCACAGAGAGTGGTGAGTCTGTGGAATTCTCTGCCTCGGAGGGTGATGGAGGCCGGTTCTCTGGATGCTTTCACGAGAGAGCTAGATAGGGCTCTTAAAAAATAGCGGTCAGGGGATATGTGGAGAAGGCAGGAACGGGGTACTGTTTGGGGATGATCATTGGCTCGAAGGGCCAAATGGCCTACTCCTGCACCTATTGTTTATTGACCAGGGCTCGAAATTAGCGGTTGCCCGGGTGCCACTGACCACTCAAAGCGCCGCCGGGCAACCTAAACACCGAGTCATTTTGCCCGGCTTGTCAACCAGATACTGGTTTGTACCGAAGATAGACATAAAATACTGGAGTAACTCCGCGGGTCAGGCATCATCTCCGGAGAAAAGGAACGTGACGTTTCGTGGCGGCGGCGGCTGTGTTGCGGGGCAAAGATACTAGATGCGGGGTGAGGAAGGGTCGGAGCGATTGACGGGTCCCGAACAGCGGCAGCGACAGCGGCTCCATCTATCCTCCTCCCGCACCCCGCCCGCCCATATAAGGGCCTCTGCTTGTAAACCCGCTAACGGCGCTTTCAAACAAACTCTCTCGCACACCAAGGCCTGGAGGAGGGAGGGGGGTGCCTAGGAGTGCGGGAGAGTTTGTTTGAAAGCGCCGTTAGCGGGTTTACAAGCAGAGGCCCTTATCAGGGCAGGCGGGCAGGGTGCGGGAGGAGGAGATGGAGCCGCTGTTGCCGCTGTGCGGGACCCGTCATTCGCTCCGAGCCTTCCTCACCCCGCACCTAGTATATTTGCCCCGTACAACAGCCGCCGTCACGAAACGTCGCGTCTGAAGCAGCTACACCAAAGATCCTATAGCTATAGGATCTCTGAGCTGCACCGCTCGCCCCGCACCTTGCTGTTGGCTGGCGGAGGAGGGAGGCGGTGGCGAGGAGTTCCCAACGGCCAAGGCAGCCGGGCGATGTTGTCCGAGGAGCGCTGACCTTCCTTCCTCCCCACCTCGCTCCCCCTCTCCCTCTCTCTCTCTCTATCTCTTGTACGCCCCCTCCACCCCCCCCCCTTTAATCCTGGGACCCCTCCACTCCATCCCGCACTGATTCCCATTCCAGACTCTATTTGGTCCTCACTGACATCCCCTGTGCTCCCCTCCCCATCTACCCCCCCCATCTATTCATCCTGCGCTGATCACCCTATCCACCTTGCATTGATTCTCCTGCCACCCCCCCCATCCACCCTACACTCGTTCCCCAATTCACCCTGTACTTACCCCTTTTCCATCCATCCTGCACTTCTCCTCCATCCATCCTGTACTGATCCCCCATCCATCCTGTACTAATCCATGCATTCATCCCGTACTGACCCACCCTCCATTTACCCTGCACCTTCCCCTCATTCATCCTGTTGTGATCTGCCATTCATCCTGCACAGACCCTCCGATCCACACTGTACTGACCCCCCACCTCCCTGCGCTGATCTCCCCCCCCCCCCATCCATCCTGTACTGATCCTCCCATTCAAGAAGAATGGGGGGAACAGTCTGAAGAAGGGTCTCGACCCGAAACGTTGCCTATTTCCTTCGCTCCATAGATGTTGCCTCACCCGCTGAGTTTCTCCAGCACTTTTGTCTACCCCCATCCATCCCGTACTGAACCCCCCCCATTCAACACCACTGACATCCCCGGTGCTCTCCCCTCACAATTCTACCTACTCCAACCAACACGTACTAATTCACCTGCCTCAATCCATCCATTCGGCACCGACTGCCTTCTAATTCCCCCCCCCCCCCCACCCCACACCCCCGCCATCTATCCACCCCGCACTGATTCACACACCCCTCCCTGACCCTATTGTGCTGGAAATGTCTTCAGAGCGAACATTGAATATGTTTGATAACGGAATGCAATCAAATGTGTTTTAATTCCCAATGTTATTATTTGTTTTAATCCATAAAGATGGATTAATTAAATTATGAACACGTGAAACATTAAAACCGCAGTGTTCGATTGTCACTGCTGCCGTTGACACGTTATTACAGAATTCATTTTAACGGCAAATCAATGCTCTTAATATGGAATATCAGTACTGTAGTTATTTAATGAGCAACATTCACAACTATACGTACGCATATATGTTACCATGGTCCAGGATTTATTGACACAGGTTGATCATACGCTGGAATAATCCAAACACATTTTTGTTTGGAAGTGGAAGTGGAAAGAACTAATAGAAATTGCATTAATTGCAATGTGTAAAAAGAGTTGAGATACTGTCTTATAATTTTGCTGCATGTCATTGTGGGATATATCATGTCTTGATTGGTGAATATGTTTAGTTTGTGACTTTATTTGAAGCAGAAATAATATGTGAATGCTTCATTGAGTATAATTCCGACTGGTAACTACGCACTTCGTCCGAGCACATTATGGCACGCGTCATGCAAGCCATCTTAAATGACCACCTAAACTGTCAGTTGGCAACCTAAAAAGCTGCCAAGGTTGCCCGACTGGCAACAGGGAAAAAAAGTTAAGCGAGAGCCCTGTTGACTATTGTCTTCTGCAGGGACCACTTTCTCTGAGACATTGGTCTGTTTGTTCTTATCCACCCACTCCTCCTTGACCCCCTAGCACATTTCCCTACAACTGCAGGAGGTGCAACACCTGTTCCTACACCTCCTTCCTCACCACCATCCATGGAACCGAATGGCCCTTCCAGGCAAGAATTCATCTGCACTGCCTCCAACCTCATCTCTTGCCTCTTTAAATGTTATATATTCTGATGCCCCAGAGAAAACTTTGGGCTCACAAACTGACTCCGCTTCATCGGCTGTTTTGTAAAGCACTTGATAAAGGCACAGTGCTGGAGTAACTCAGTGAGTTAGGCAGCTCCAACCTCATCTACTGTATCCGTTGTTCAAGATGTGGACTCGTATACATCAGCGAGACCAAACATAGACTAGGCGATAGTTTCTTGAAACACCTTCGCTCAGCGCGCCTGGACCAACCTGATCTCCTGGTTGCCAAACACTTTAATTCCCCTTCCCAATTCTGTCCAAGGTCTCCTCCATTGTCAGAATGAGCCTAAACGCAAATTGGTGGAACAGCATCTTATATTTTGCTTGAGCAGCTTACCGCCCAGTGGTATGAATATTGATTTCTCTCACTTCAGGTAGCGCAGGCATTCCCCCGCTCTATCCCTTCCCCATCCAAGTCACACTAGTTTCTTGTTTCCACCCAACAAATAGCTAACAATGGCCTGTTTCCTTTATCATCATTACTTTTTTTGCATATCCTTTATTCATTGTTCTTTATTTCTCCACATCATCGTCTACATCTCTCGTTTCCCTTCTCCCTAACCAGTCTGAAGAAGTGTCTTGCATTCCTTCTCTCCAGAGATGCTGCCTGTCCTGCTGAGTTACTTCAGCTTTTTGTGTCTACCTTTGCTTTAAACCAGCATCTGCAGTTCCTTCCCCACACAGCTCTGGAAGATATGGACAGGCGACATTTTGGGTCTGGACCCTTCTTCCGACATTCTTGGGGGGGGGGGGTGGGGGAAGCGGGGGAAGCTGAGAAAAGGGGTTGGACAAGACCTGGCAAGTGCTGGATGGATACAGGTGTGTGGGGGGGGTGGGTTTATTGACAGATGAGTGGACAAAGGGCAGAGCACAAGGTTTGTTGCGCTATAATCCAGAGAGCAATGTTCTGCACTCCACTCTAGTTTTCTCCGCTCTAGTAGGGTAGTTTACAGACGCTCCCCCGATTTATGATGCTTTGACTTATGATATTTCGACTATACGATGGTGCAAACGCTGGGAAACGGCAGCGAGCTGCAGCACACTTCTGGTCACGTGATCAAATTATATTAAATGCATTTTTGAATTGCGCTATTATCGATTTATGATGGGTTTATCGTAACGTGACCCCATCGTAGGTCGAGGAGTAGCTGTAGTATTGTCTGATTTGATTGGATAACATGCAAAATAGAGCTTTTCACTCTATCAGTGCACGTGACAATAATAACCCTAAACCTGTCTGCAGTGACCACCCTGAGCTCCGATTGCATGCCATTTCGACTCCCTCTCCAATGCCAGCACAAACCAGAGGAATAATTGCTCCTATTCTTCCTGGGTAGTTTACATCCCTATGGTGTCAAAATTGAATTTTACAATTTAAGTTAACCATTATTATCTTACAACCCACCTTGACCTTTGTCTCCCCCCCCCCCCCCCACCCCCCCCCCCCCTCCTACAGCCCCTTCATACATTTTCACCACCTTCTGGTTGAATTCACCTACATCCAACACATCTTACCCACTAGATCTCCACATCTAGCTCAATCTGTCCTTTATCTCTCCCATAACAGATCCATTATCACGTTTCTTACTGATCTGACTGGAACACGGAGACTTTGTCCCTTCTTATCACCCTTCAACAGTTCATCCTCCCCTCTCCACGTTGGTTCCATCTGCCCTCTTTCCTTGTTTTTTCCACCTATTGCCAGTCTGTATCTCCCAACCTGACTGACTCCCCTGGCTCCATCCATCCATTATCCATCACATCTTTTACCTTCTGCCCTCTCTCACCCATCCTCTCTCCTTTTTACACCTGCTCTCTTCCCCCTCAGTCCCGCTGCAGGATCTCGTCCTGAAATTTATTTTCAGTTCGGCCCCCCCTCCCCTCATTCTCTTCGATTTTGTTATTCCAGTGTCTCTAATCTAATTTGTTTCTTGTGTCTCTAATCAAGTGAACTGCTCTGTTATGTTATAAAAATGACATTATCTATTTCATTGGGTTTTCAATTTCACTTCTGATATGATCCTTGGAATTGAACCTTGAAATTGTGGAGAGGTTTTGAAGGAAGATCAGCTGTTTGTCAGACCTTATCAAACTTCTGCACTACTTTTCTGGCTATCTTGTCTGCATGGCTTCTAGTTAATGGTGCCATTTCTTTTGTAGATGATAACAATGGGGAATCTTGCTGGTATTACGTCAAGGCCAACAATGATCCTGAAACAGTGCCCAGTTGAAACCCCACTCCCAATGCATTGTTAATTTAGGTGAATGATCATGGAAAAATGGGCAAGTGGTCTGGGTTAATGTTGATGGGCAAATCTCTATTTCAAAGGTTGGGAATTTTCGTCTTTTTGTTTTTCACTTCTCTGCAGTATTATTTCAGTGGCACAAGATTAACAGTATATCAGATGGGTACATTAGTATTATGTAGTAATTGCCCATATGTACAGTGTCCACATTTTTAGTGTTTTGAAGCACAAGGGCCAAATAAAATTTGGAGTGAAATCTTAAATTTAGATTTGGTATTTTTTTCTTATCTTGAAAAATGGTAATTACATTTAATTGAGCGGTATTTTATTGGAAATAAATGAGACTGTAGACTCTGGCATCTTGAGCAGAACACAATGTCTGAGGAACTCAGTGTGTCATGCAGCATCTGGTGAGGTAATGGACAGGTGAAGTTTTGGGTTGGGACCCTTCTTCAGATTGAAGAAATATCAACCAAAAATATCGCCTGTCTATTCCCTCACCAGATGCTGTCTGAACTACTGAGTTCCTCCGGCATTTTGTGCTTTACTCAGTATTTTATTGATACTGGTTTATTATTGTCACGTGAATGAAAATACAGTGAAAAAAATTGTGATATTTGCAACTAAGCATTTCTGAAACATTTTCAAATTTACAGTTGGTTCTTGGGCATAATTATTCTGCATATACGCTATAAAAGTCAGTTATGTGCTGGGCAGCTGTGAATTAACATTACACTGCCTCATTTATAAAACAACATTTTTAAAAAAAAGGTCTCGACCCAAAACGTCATCTATTCCTTCGCTCCATAGATGCTGCCTCACCCACTGATTTTCTCCAGCATTTTTATTTACCTTCGATTTTTCCAGCATCTGCAATTCTTTCTTAAACATTTAAAATTACACATTTCTAGATTGATGTTTTTATATCTGTTAAGGATACCAGTAGAGAGCTGTGGTGGATTAAAAAAAAATCATAATTACACCATAGTTGTGCTTTATATATATATATATATATATATATATATATATATATATATATATATATATGCCTAAAGCTAGAAAATGTGTAAAAGGTTGATTAATAACCAGCTCCAGTGATGGGATTCAATCCTGACCTCCATTACTCTCTTCGTGGTGGTTTGTTCTTCATGCACCCCCCCCACCCCCACCAGCATGTTTCCTCCAACAGCTCAATGGTGTGAGAGTTGTTCAGTTAATTGCCACTATGTAGCAATGTTACAAAATTTTGAGATTTAAAAAATAAAGTCTGCAATTTATCCCATCAGATAAAGCATAAAAAGAAGTTTAATTTGACACTTAATTCACTTTCATATCTTCAGTATTAAAAAAGTTATGGCCATTATCATACTCAGAAATTAGCATCTAGTTCCCTATTGCTTTTCCATTGACTTAACACAAAAGCTGTGATCGAGGACAGTTAAAAGCCCATAACTTTCTTAAAAATTATGGTAACTGAAAGAAATTTTCAGGTATTATAGATTGAAGCATTCTGAAACAAATATGAAACAATCTTACTTCGAAGACATGAAAGTAAAGCATATAATTAGTTAGTTACCTAATTGTAGCTAATTACAAAATTCAATTACTAGATCTAAACATCTATCAATTTCTTAAGAATAGATTAACATTTTTAAATAGCCTAAGTGTCCAAATAACATTCACACAATAATTCACAATATAACATAATTTTTAAATCTAATTTTCATGAATTTACAGGCCAAATGGAAGGAATTGAATGTTTAATACCTGTAAATTAATGGGCATTTAATTCATCTTGCGAGTGAGAATTTCTGGAACGCGATCTTTTGGAACGTTCATTTGCGGTGAATTTAACCCCGTATTGGCATGAAAAATACTGCCGTTAATTCGGGGAATAAAATCACTGTGTCGCATGACAAAATGTGAATTAAAGGCTTCTTAAGAAGCACTTTTATACATTTAAAGAAAGCACTTTCGTTTACCTGTCCATTGTGTGAAATCCGTCCCCGTTATTGGCGTTGACGCTTCAGGAGCTGCTTTTAAAATGACTGTAGCGCTGACATTGACGATTTAATTTAAAAAAAAAATTCACAAAACGCCGGTAGGAACGATTTTGTCAGCTAAGGTTTGTACTCCAACAAAATATTTCCAGGACAAGGGAGGAGAAACCGCGTTTTAACCCCGCCCCCTTAAAGGCGCCAAAATCGCGCACACGGCCAGTGGCAGAATTACAGCGCGACTGAAGGTAAGTTTTGTAACATACCTACACTATGATGAGCGTTTGTTGGCACTGGGCCTGTATTTGCTGGAGTTTAGAAGAATGGGGGGTGACCTCATTGAAATGTACAGAATAGTGAAAGGCCTGGATAGAGTGGATGTGGAGAGGATGTTTCCATGAGTGGGAGAGTCTTGGGCTAGAGGTGATAGCCTCAGAATCCAAGGACATACCCGATCTATTCCTCTCATGAATTTATACTCCTCTATAAGATCACCCCTCATCCTCCTCTGCTCCAAGGAATAGAGACCCAGCCTGCTTGACCTCTCCCTATAGCTCACACCCTCTAGTCCTGGCAACATCCTCGTAAATATTTTCTGAACCCTTTCAAGCTTGACAATATCTTTCCTATAACATGGTGCCCAGAACTGAACACAATATTCTATATGCGGTCTCACCAATGTCTTGTACAACTGCAACATGACCTCCCAACTTCTATACTCAATATTCTGCCTGATGAAGGCCAAAATGCCAAAAGCCTTTTTGACCACCTTATCTACCTGCGACTTGACCTTCAAGGAACTATGCACTTGCACTCCTAGATCCCTCTGCTCTACAACACTCCCCAGAGGCCTACCATTTACCGTGTAGGTCCTGGCGTTGTTAGACGTCCCAAAATACAACACCTCACACTTCTCAATATTAAATTCCATCAACCATTCCTCAGCCCACCTGGCCAATCGATCCAGATCCTGCTGCAATCTTTCACAACCATCTTCACTATCTGCAAAATCACTCACTTGTGTCATCAGCAAACTTGCTAATCTTGCCCTATATGTTCTCATCCAAATCATTGATGTAGATGACAAAGAATAACGGGCCCAGCACTGAACCCTGAGGCACGCCACTAGTCACAGGCCTCCTGTTATCAAT
This sequence comes from Malacoraja senta, assembly GCA_038087875.1. NCBI lineage: Eukaryota > Metazoa > Chordata > Chondrichthyes > Rajiformes > Rajidae > Malacoraja > Malacoraja senta. The sequence continues at coordinate 6,575,442 of CM075977.1, forward strand.
TTTCAGTCTGGAGAAATGGCTTAATGTTAAGAACTCTGAACTTTCAAGCATTTAGTTTCCAATGGATCTTGTCTCATTCTTCTAAATTCTATCAGTATGGGTTTATTCTACTTGACGTTATTGATAGCATTATAATTTACCGCTCCCATTAACAACCACTCTACTTATGAAGTAACATTTTGTTATGTGCTTTGGAAAACCTTGCGGCACAGTTTGATGTCATCAGTCTGAAGGAGGATCTCGACCCGAAACGTTGCTCATTCCTTCTCTCCAGAGATGCTGCCTCGCCCGCTGAGTTACTCCAGCATTTTTGTCTACCTTCGATTTTTCCAGCATCTGCAGTTCTTTAGTGTGTTGGATGAATTTGTGGGAAATATGATATGAAAGTTCTTAAACTGACCACCTGAACCTATTTTTCCTTCCTTATTTCCCTGAAAGCCACATCAAGTCAGGTCTGAAGAAGACTTGCACTTCTATAAAACTCTCATGTGGAAGAAATACCGTGTAGAAAATCTCTGGGTGAATGGACAATTATAGATTAATTAAGCAATGAGAAGGATTGGGAAATTGCATAAGAAAGTGTAACAATAAACACATTGGCTAATGCTTTAAACAGTGTATAGGTAATGTTTTTTTAAGACAAATGTAATGAAAAATTCAGCTGGCAAAGTGCCCCAACCAGGGCTGTGGTAAAAAAATAAAGATATCATTGAATTTAAAAAAAAAAAGGTCTTGTTATTAGAGAATAGTTAGGGCTGAGGATTTGGGAAAATTTAACAATTCAACTTAGGACAGCCAAGGCATTGATAAAAAATAATGTCAGGTACATGAGAACGCCAGCAAGAAGGATAAAAACAGACTTTAAGAGCTTCTACAGATATGTGAAGTGGAAAACATTGTAGATTCCTTAGACTGGAACGGGAGAAATTATGTTGGGGATTAAGGAAATGCCAGAGAAATTCAATATTTTGGTTTTTATTCTTGGAAAAAGATGTTGAAAATCTGGAAGTAATGGAGACTTGCAGGTCTAGAGCAAATGATGACGTCAAAGAAACTGCCATTGATGAAAAAATAAATCCCCAGCATCTTTTAGATGAGTTAGTAGAAATATTGATTGCTGATTCTTGAATGGCTCTCATGGATTGGAAAGCATTAAATGAAATCCCAACTTAAAAATGACTGAGTGTGAAAAAGGGAACCTGCGCATCAGTTAGCTTAACAGATGTAGGGAAAGTGCCTGAAACTCTTGGTAGAGGCAACAGATGTTTCAGACAATGGTCCCCGCCGATTTTCCAGCAACCTTGGTACCAGAGCCTTGCCCTATTATCCATTTTGCCAGGCCAACACAGGTCATTGGTTTGGGGGGGGGCTGAGATTCCGGCTCGCAAAGTCAGCAGTGGAAATTGGCTATGAGAACTGATCTTCTGGCTCCGGCCGGGCCGGAGTTCCACAACCCCGGTCACAGAGGGCAAATTCGACCTGCCAATTGGTTGTGGAAATAGGCTATGGGAAAGGACCTGCTGGCTCCAGCCGGGCTCGAGTAACCAGTGCGGGAGGAAATTCGACCCGCCGATCGGCAGAGAAGTCCCGATGACATCGGGCGCCTCATCCGGACTAGGCGCCACATTTTCGGGGGGTCTTCTGAGGGGGATTTCAAGTGCGCTTTTGTAATTGTATCTGGTTTAAAGGAGGTGCCAGACCACCAGTTTCTGGAAAATGAGTTGTGGACCTGTTGTAGGACTGGGCAGAATCAACATGCAATAATGAAAGGGACACTTGTCAGTTCTTTTTTTGAGATTGTAACTAAAGGATAATGGCGAACCTGCTTCAGTGAGATGCCCAATGAGATGAATGTAAAATTTGAGGACGTGTTTTTGGAGGTAAAAATTAAAGGTTGGTTAAAGGATAGAATGGATAAGATTAAAGACAGAGATAATTGTCCATTTCCTCATTGTTTAATTGCAGGAAAGTGTGGAACGTTTTGCAACAAGCAGCTTGGTTTGGTTTAGAGTACAGCATGGAAACAGGCCCTTTGACCCAAGTCCGTGCCAACCAACAATCACCCGTACACTATTTCTATCCCAGGGACAATTTACTGAAGCCAATTAACCTACAAAGCTGCACATCTTTGAAATATGGGAGGAAACTGGAACACCCGGAGAAAACCCATGTGGTTATAGGGAGAAGGTACAAACTTTGTCGGACAGCACTTGTAGTCAGGGTCGAACCGGGGTCACGGGCATTGTATGACAGCAACTCGACCACTGCGCCACTGTGCTGCCTAGCTGCACAACACAAGATTCAGATCCATGGACTAGCTGCCTACAGAAATAAAGGTTCAGATCCATCCACTAGCTGCCTACTGAAATGACAGTAATGACACTTTGGCCTGCCCAAGTTTTCTAGTTTAAGGAAATGTTGTTAAATAAATGCTGCCGACTGGCACATTCCAAAGTGCAGGTGTACTCTTCAAGGAATGTACTGAAGTTTGATGCAATCACGACCAATGCTCTGTGGAGAAGGACCAGACTCTAGGTCTGTTGCCACAGGACCCGGCTATACGTTTCATAGGTGCTTTGTTCAATGAGGAATCGTGTTGAAAAATGTAAGAGAATGTGTAATGAATAGTTTTTCTTGTACATAATATGAATAAAGTGTTTTTTTTAAACAAAAGCGACATTGAATACCTTTAGAGGCTGAAGACTCCAGAGAGCACAGGTGAATTCAGATTAGAGGCATTGCAATGTTCTGATGGATCAACCTGAATGGTTACCATTCAAGAATTGGAGGTGATGCTGGGAGCAATTTCTAATCTCTGACAGCAACGATGGATGTGTGCCTTTCTGTGTAGAATATGACCTTGTTGATAATTAGCTTAGGCATTGGGTCATAGGTTCACGATTGTAAAAGACAAATTTAGTGCTGATATAAGGAAGTTGCTTTGGATGTATACATTTGTGAAGATGAAAACCGTAAACATTAAAAATGGAATCATCTGGGGAAAATGAGTAAGAAAGTAAGATATTTAACCATGGTTGAGGCATTGTGTCATTTTCTTTGCACGTGCTAATTGATTTTATCTCTACTATTTTCTGATAAAAAAAAGAAGAAAAAAAAAAGTGGGTACCTTTAAGTTTGAAGCTTGCTGCCTGTGCCTTACTACTGAAATAGGGAGGTTGCACAGCAGTCGAGGTCACGACCCATGACCCGTACTGTTGCCACGCAACGCCGTCTGGAGTACACGCGGTGAATGTCAGGTAAGCATTTACTATGGCTGCCAGTACAGCCGTCCCTTTTTCTGTCCCAGCATCCCGACTCCACTCTGGTTCCACACTCGCGGACCCCGGACCTCCTGTCCCTGCGGTCGGAGGGGGGGGGGGTAGGGGGGGAATGGGTACGGTCGGGGGGGGGGGGGTGTCGGTTCGGTGTGTCACCCACAGCGCGTGACAGTGCGGCCGCACAGAGGGAGATGGAGCGGATATTCTTTGATTGACAGATTCTTGATTAGTAAGGGTGTCGGGGGTTATGGGGAGAAGGCAGGAGAATGGGGTTGAGAGGGAAAGATGGATCAGCCATGATTGAACGATGGAGTTGACTTGATGGGCCGAATGGCTTAATTCTGCACCTGGAACTTGAATAATGTTATAATACTTTCTATCCGTGTGTTTTGAGTACACCGGTCTAGTCACTATATTTCCAGCCCCTTAATATTGCAGCATTGATGCCTTATTAAGCTGCACTTCCTCTGAAGAAGCAATGCTGGTTGCTTTTTAAAAACAAAATTTTGGTTGGGATGAGCTCTGAAATCGGCATTCTTTAAATGACTTGTAGGAAACAAACATTGTTATCAATATATCAGTATGTTGATGCTAAAGGGCCCTTCCCACTTTCACGAACTAGTTCACGACCTCTGCCGAGTTTGCCCTTGACTCATACTCACAACATGGTCGTCACGAGGTCGTAGCAGGCCGTGATGCTAGTCGCAGGTACTCGTGGCATCAAGTAGGTCGGGGCGTTTTTCTAACATGATGAAAAATGTCCACGAGTAAAAAAGGTTGTGAATTAAGTTGTAAAAGTGGGTCAGGCCCTTAAGGGTTGAAAGGATCTCCAGCAGAGCTCTACGTGGAATCTAAGAAATGATTTTATTTTTTCATGATGCTGCATGTAATGTTGTGAACTTGTTATGACTTGTATTGACTGTATTTTTGCAACCAAAGTTAGGTAAATCATGTAGGCCATGGCTCGATGATGGAATCCTTTCTTTGTAAAAAATAGTAGGGAGAGGTTCCACTTTATGAAATTGTGCAGATGCTTCTATGTGGTGGAATTATTACTGTACTATTACAAGTGTTGTTTCCAATAAAGCATTAAATTAAGGCCTTGCCTGTCTTTTCATGGCAGTTTAGAGATACAGCATGAAAACATGCCTTTTGGCCTACCGAGTCCATGCCGACTGTTGATCACCCGTTCTTACTGCTTCTATCTTAACTCACTTTTTCATCCACTCCGTACACCCATGGGGCAATTTAGTGGCCAGTTAGCCTATAAATCTGCACGTCTTTGGGATGTGGTAGGAAGCCAGAGGAAACCTGTGGTCACATCAAAAACATGCGAACTTTGCACAGACAACACCCGAGGTCAGGATCGGACCCGGGTCTCTGGTGCTGTGAGGCAGCAGCTACATCACTGTGCCACTCGGCTGCATTTTGAAGTAATAAGAAATTCTTTTGATCTCCCAATATTTATCACTGAAGCAAAATTAATGACAAAAATCTGTCAATAACCAGAAAGTCTGTGTGCAATTGAGCTGCCACAAGAATATTACACCAATAACTGCAATTTAAACATTTGTAAAGTGCTTTACAATGGCATAAGGCCACGAGTGATGCAAATACAAATTGTTTATTTGGCTCTTTCTCTTTATATTTTTTGCATGATTAAATTCTGGCTTTTCTTAGTTTATTCAGGATTTATTTTTCTCATTTGTGAAGATATTGCAATAGGTAACTGGTATAAATTTGCTAAGACTGAAGTGTTGATATTTTGTCAAAATAATATTGAGATTAAATATTGTTACTTGTAAATCGTACAGCAATTGACGCCAGGGGCAGAAACACGTTTGGGATCAACACCAAATATTCTGTCAGCAAAGTATAGGGGAGCCTAAATTATTGGTGATAGACCTTGGTGCTGACTCAGTTGATCTGACAGTTGATCTACATAGAAGATATGGAGTTTATTAAACCTGTAATGAATGAAACTACCAGGTGTCATGAAATTCTCTGTTTTTTACCAATCTCCTTTTAGGAAGCAAAATCGTCCATTCTTGTTTGATTAAGATTTGACTCATAACTTGCTGTTGACCCAGAAATCACTCAGTTCAAGGACAACTGGTGATAGACAATAAGTGGTGACTTTGCCACATCTTGTGAACAAATTAAAGAAATTTATGCCATTTTAAAGTTAATTTCGCTGAATGGCAAGTCACCGGCTGCTGCTTAAATGAAAGCCGTGAAATTCCAGGGTTTGAGGTAGATAGAGACAAACTAATTAGCAAATTTGCAGAAGACACAAAGCTGGGTGGCAGTGTGAACTGTGAGGAGGATGCTATGAGAATGCAGGGTGATTTGGACAGGTTGGGTGAGTGGGCAGAAGCATGGCAGAATCAGTTTAATGTGGATAAATGTGAGGTTATCCACATTGGTAGCAAAAACAGGAAGGCAGATTATTATCTAAATGGTGTCATGTTGGGAAAAGGGGAAGTACAACGGGATCTGGGGGTTCTTGTTCATCAGTCAATGAAAGTAAGCATGCAGGTACAGCAGGCAGTGAAGAATGCGAATGGCATGTTGGCCTTCATAACAAGAGGAGTATAGGAGCAAAGAGGTCCTTCTGCAGTTGTACAGGGCCCTAGTGAGACCACACCTGGAGTATTATGTGCAGTTTTGGTCCCCTAATTTGAGGAAGGACATTCTTGCTATTGAGGGAGTGCAGCGTCGGTTCACAAGGTTAATTCCCAGGCTGGCGGGACTGTCATGCTGAGAGAATGGAGCGGCTGGGCATGTATAGTCTGGAATTTAGAAGGATGAGAGGATATCTTGTTGAAACGTATAACATTATTAAGGGTTTGGACACGCTGGAGGCAGGAAACATGTTCCTGATGTTGGGGGAGTTTAGAACCAGGGGCCACAGTTTAAGAATAAGGGGTAAGGTATTTAGAACGGAGATGAGGAAACACTTTTTCACACAGAGTTGTGAGTCTGGAATTCTCTGCTTCAGAAAACCGGTTCTCTGGATACTTTCAAGAGAGAGCTTGATAGGGCTCTTAAAGATAGCGGAGTCAGGGGATATGGGGAGAAGGCAGGAACGGGGTACTGATTGTGGATGATCAGCCATGATCACATTGAATGGTGGTGCTGGCTCGAAGGGCCGAATGGCCTGCTCTTGCACCTATTCTCTATTGTCCATAACCTCAGAATTAAAGGGCACTCTCTTAGAAAGGAGGTGAGGAGGAACTTCTTTTGTCAGAGAGTAGTTAATAAGTCGAACTTTGCCACAGAGGGGTGTGGAAGCCAAGTCAGTGGATATTTTTAAGGCAGAGATTAACAAATTCTTGATGAAAACAGGTGTCAAGAGTTATGGGGAGAAGGGAGGAAAATGGGATTAGTTGGCAGAAATCAGCCATGATTGATTGGCGGAGTAGACTCGATGGGTCAAATGGCCTAATTCTACTCCTAGTGAACTTGTGAAATCCTCAAATTTGATCATAATTGATGGTCTGTTACGCCAAACCTCTTTCCCCTGATTCGCGATTTTTTAAATCTGAGGAAGCTTCCTCGCTGTATCTACCATGTTAACAACTCAATCTTGTGTTTCAGTAAGATTATGTCAAGGAATTCTTGGCCCAAAATATTCAGTTTTTCCACATAAGACAATTCCTTCATTCTGAGTATCAATCAATTGAAAGTCTGCACAGTTTTCAATGCAAATATTTCCTTAAAAAGGAGACAAACTGTACTCCAGACATGGTTTCAACAAAGCTCTGTATAGTTATAGCAAGATAACTACTCTACCGTCTGGCAGTCATCATCGGCGGTCACTCAAAACGAGTATAACTGTCCTCATTTGGGAGGACGCCTGTGCATGAATTTGATTAACGTGGGGAGACTGGTGCACAGACAGCCACCACACGGTCTTTGATAAATCTGGGTCAGGATCCAATGGCATGGAGTCTAAGACGACCGGGGACCTTTTTCTACTGCAGCCTTCTTCCGCTTTCCCAGCCGTTGTGACGCTCCACTAAAGTCAGCCATCGTCCTCCGCCTGTTCCACCGTTGAGGTCTTGGTTGGATTGCTCTTTGTCAGGGACCTCGCCCTCGACCTTACCGCCATGGGTGGCCCTACCAGGAGCGTAGCTCCAATGCATCTACTGTGTCTTGTGTGAAGCTCCCACCCACAGAAGCCCATGTGGTCTTGTGGTGAACATGCAGGCCCTCTGGCCTGAGGTAGCAGTGCTGACTGTTACACTGTTACTGTGCCACCCTATCTGCCTGTATATTTCCTAATGTTCCTTAGAATCCTTCTCAATATTTTTAAGCATCCTGAGAGTCATTGTGTCATATCGCGTGGAAACAGGCCCTTCGGCCCAACTTGCCCACACTGGCCAACATATCCCAGATACACTAGTCCCACCTGCCTGCGTTTGGTCCATATTCCTCCAAACCTATCCTATCCATGTACCTGTCTAAATGTTTTCTTAATTGTCGGGGTAGTCCCAGCCTCGACTACCTCCTCTGGCAGCTCATCCCATACCCCCACCACCCTTTGTGTGAAAAAGTTACTTCTCAGATTCCTATTACATTTTTCACTTTAAACCTATGCTCTTTGCATTCTAAAATGTTAATCCTCAAGCCTACTGCAATCTTTTGCAATATTATCAGTTTTTCTTTGAATCTTTACTAAGCCACAGATGGATCCCTTTTCTGGTAGAGTTTTCGCTTTAAAGTACATATCTTTATTAAGGTTATGATAAATTGTAATTATGTAGTTTATTTGCTACTGAAAATTACATTTTGTGTGCAAAATCCGTTTCCTCAATTTAATTAGTATCTGCGATTAAATAAATTATATATTTTCTTTTTTTAAATTTCCCTTTTACTCACCGGATTTTTATGTGGTTTATTTGTATTCAAAGTTTGCACAGGGCTGTTTTGATTTAGGGCTGTTGAAGAGCTGCACTTTGCTGGTGCAAACCACAAATTTCCTGTCAGGTTTGCTGCTTTGGATCAGATAACAGCAAGTCACTGTATCGAAAACCATGAAAAATATTGCAGGCAGGTGATGGCATAACAAACACATTTACTGACCATAAAATCCAGGCAAACATATCTCCCCTTTTTGCTTATAATGGTAGTCTTGGTTACTTAGAAATGTACATTGGTGGGTCCTAATGTCAAGAGTATTTAATTGTCATATGTACCGAAAGTGGAATCATGAAATTCTTACTTGCAGCAGCATAACAGGCCTGTAAACACAGTTCATAGATAACGTAATAAACAGAAAAAAGTCAACAAAACCCGAATCTTAGTACAAAAAAAGCTCAAGTCCTTAACAGAACCAAGACGGTTTGTAGTTCATAATTTAGTTGGCGTTGTATAGCCTGATGAAAAAGTTTTAACTTGAATCTGGTGGTCACGATTTTCAGAATGCTATACTTCCCGATGGCAGGAGGGAAATGAGAGCATGGCCGGTGTGGTGTAGGTCCTTTATGATGCTGGCTGCCTCTGAGGCAGGCCTACTATAGATCCTTTCGAATGAGGGGAGGTCAATAAGATGGACCAGACTTTTGCCGAAACAATTTCTGAAATTTAAAAATGTACATGGACTGCTGGTCATGGTGCAGGACTGTTTCTTTTTTTTTTAAGTAAAAGGAACTATTTTACAAATGTAAAATATAGCAAAGCAATTTGCAGATATATGAAGAAAAATCAAAGTTGCACATGAATATATGGAAAATGAATAACCTTTTGAAACATATTTGACTTTGGGAGCTGTTGTGGGTTTTCACTGCATGATTCATAGTGCTCATCTTTTTGGACTTGGCTTTGACGAAGAATGTTGGTGAAAATTAATTGCAATTAAGGTTAAATCTACACAACCTGCAAGTTATCCAGAAAAGTGTGGGTGCATGGAACTGGGGCTGCAAGATCTTGCGTAGAACACTGGCCTAACTCAGCTTGTCAGGCAGCATCTGGGGAGGACATGGATAGGCAACATTTTGGGTCAAGACTCTTCACAGAAATCCCTTCATCTAGGTTGAATAGCATTATCCAGAAGTATTTTTAACCTAGATATCATGGCTGATGGAGAATGTATTTCATGCAGCTCTGCTACTATTGATCAATTGAGCTGCCAATGAAAAATACCACTCCTGTACGTAGGAATCCTGTAGCACAGGGGTCTCCAAGCCATAGCCCGCTGGCCACATCCAGCCCGCCACGAGATTTTATCCGGCCCGCAGCAAGCTCTTAACACGTTCCGTGCGGTGGGCTATTTAGCGGGTTCTGTGGTAGCGCGGGATCGTACACGTCAGTCTGCCGTAGGCTATCAAGTTGAGGGGTTTGTGCAGCTGCTGACAGGTTACCGTCGATGGCCCCGGGGAGACAGTGGCGACAGTGGCCCCAGTGGGGGGGGGTGTGTGGATGGGTGGGAGTGAGTGTGTGTGTGTGTACGGCCTGCAAAAATGTGCCAAATATATAGTGTGGCCCTCATGCTGAAAAGTTTGGAGGCCCCTGCTGCAGCAGCATCCCTTGGGGTTAAATTATTTCATTATCTCAAGAACAGCATATGCTAAACATTCTGCCAGTTTAAATACTAAATGCTGTCGATTTTAAAGAATTCTCTAGTTGCACAGTGGGAATTAATGATTTTGTATCGCCAGTATTTATTTTAATGGGTTAATGCCATGTCCAAAATTTGTTGTGCGCCTGCTTGCTAATAGGTTTTGCTAGATTAACATCAATTCCTCTCAACTGTACAGTTGTACTGCATTTTCAAGACTTTTTGCAACTTGCAGGATGACATCTGGTCCAGTACATCATGCCAACTTGCTAGCAGCTGTCTATCTCTCCCCCCCCCCATGTACAACATTTTCATTCCCTTTTAAAAGCAGTTAAGGTACGGGTTCTATCGTTGTTTCTAATTGAGCATTTCAAGACTGCACAAGCATAATATTCCTTTACTATGTACTGACCAGAGGCACTTGTGAAATCTGCATAATTGATTTGCGTTCTTAGTGGTAAAACCTTTTTGATTCCTGCCTGGTTCCTTCACCTGTAAATTGAATAGAATCCCTTAATTATGGCATGTTTTCTCTTTGTTTGAATGACACTAAAGGCTATTTGTATGGTTTGTATTGTATTTTGATGCAGGAAACCATTCAGTCCAATGGATCTTTACCAGGGTGCATTCCCACCAGTCCCACTTTCACCCCCTATTTTTGTTACCCGGTAGCCCTGCAACTTGTTACCTCTCGAATGCTGATCAACACTCCTTTCACTTCCCTCTTAACTGCACCATAGGGCAGTTTGCAATGGCCAGTTCCCTACAAGCACATTTTTGGGATGTGGGAGAAAACCTATCTGGTCACAGAGACCAAGGGTGCATACTGCACGCACACTCACTGAAAGATGGCTTCAAAACGAGGCGCCAGACCTGTTCCATTGTACTGCCTTGCTGATTAATGGTTTCATCCACTGTTAAGATCAATTATTAGTCTCGACTAGGGTCTAGAGCACAAAAATCTAGATGGACTGGTACTACATAGTCAGATCTCTTTTCTTGGGGATGTTAAACTGAGACCCAGCCTGACTTCTTGGATAGAACAATAAATAATAGGTGCAGGAGTAGGCCATTCGGCCCTTCGAGCCAGCACCGCCATTCAATGTGATCATGGCTGATCATCCACAATCAGTACCCCGTTCCTGCCTTCTCACCATATTCCCTGACTCTGCTATTTTTAAGAGGTCAATCTAACTCTCTCTTGAAAGCATCCAGAGAATTGGCCTCCACTGCCTTCTGAGGCAGAGAATTCCACAGATTCACAACTCTCTGGGTGAAAGTTTTTCCTCATCTCTGTTCTAAATGGCCTATGGAATAAATGGCCTTATTCTTAAACTGTGGCCCCTGGTTCTGGACTCCCCCCAACATCGGGAACATGGTTCCTGCATCTAACGACTAGAATCCCATAATAATCTTATATGTTTCAATAAGATTCCCTCTCATCCTTCTAAATTCCAGAGTACACAAGCCCAGCCACTCGATCCTGTCAACATATGACAGTCCTGCCAATTAACCTCGTGAACTGCACTCCCTCAATAGCAAGAATGCCCGTCCTCAAATTTGGAGACCAAAACTGCACACAATACTCCAGGTGTGGTCTCACTGGGGCCCTGTACAACTGCAGAAGGACCTCCTTGCTTCAATACTCAACTCCTCTTGTTATGAAGGCCAACATGCCATTCGCTTTCTTCACTGCCTGCTGTACCTGCATGCTTACTTTCATGCCATAGATGGGAAATAGATCACATGATGTCTTTTCAAATAAGAACAAGGGAGTTACTCCTGGTTTCCTCTGCAATATTTATCCTTCACTCACGATTACTAACAAAAAATGTTTAGCTACTAAAATGTCTATTGAAGCCTGTTCTGTTTGAAATTCTTATAGACTGGAAAGTAGCAAATGTAGCAATTTTAGGACACAAGTGCAAACAGGAAACTAGATCAGTTAGCACTAATCTATTAACTAAGAAGTCTCTTGCCCAGAGTAGGGGAATCGAGGACCAGACCTAGGTTCAAGGTGAAGGGGAAAAGATTTAATAGGAATCTGAGGGGTAACTTTTTCACACAAAGGGTGGTGGGTGTATGGAATGAGCTGTCAGATGAGGTAGTTGAGGCTGGGACAATTCCAACCATTTAAGAAACAGTTAGACAGGTACATGAATAGGACAGGTTTGGAGGGATATGGGCCAAGCACAGGCATGTGGGACTGGTGTAGCTGGAACATGTTGGCTGATGTGGGCAAGTTGGATCGAAGGGCTTGTTTCCACACTATCACTGTATGACTATGACTCTTAGTGATAACAGGGTACTTGGAAAATACAGTTAGGTTTGGGCTGTGTGGATTATGAAATGACATTCATGTATGACAAATCTTCGACTATTTAAATTGTAACAAGCAGAATGGATACGGGTGCAATAGTTGGTGTGTTTGGACAATCAGAAGACCTTTGATAGTGACACGGGTGGATTAGAGTCATACAGCGTGGAAACAGGCCCTTCATTCCAACTTGCCCACACCAGCCAACATGTCTCAGCTACACTCGTCCCACCTGCCTGTGTTTGGCCCGTATCCCTCCAAACATACCCTGTCCAATTATTAAACCAAATTGGATGTTCATTGAGAAAAGACAAATGAAGAAAGGTCACTCACTCTATGGGAGGCTGTGGCAGTGGGATACTGCAAGGATTGGTGTTGAACACCTGCTGTTCACAATCTATTTGAATAATTTAGATGAGAAGATCAAGTGTCATTTATCCAAGATTGCTGTTGTACAAAGCTAAGTGATTGACAGTGTGTGTTACGAGGAAGGTACTGAGAGGCTCTCTGGGATATTCTGGGCAAGTTTGCAATAAAATAGCAGATGGAATATATTGTGTAAAAAAACATGACTTCTACATTTATAGGATAAATGGAAAGAGTATTTTCTAATGGTAAGAGATGGAAAATCATCCAGAAGGACCATGTTGTCTTTGCACATAAACATAAACATAAAAATTAACATGCAGATTAGCAATTAGTAGCACAAATGAAAACAGGCTTATTAGCAAGAGAGGAATCGAGTACAAGAATTGACATGCCTTGCACAGGATTCTCGTGAAATCTGGAATATTGGGTGTTGGCGATTTTGGAAATCTGGAATATCGAGTCCGAAGAGTCGAAACGTCACCCATCCTGTTTCTCCAGGGGTGTTGCCTGATCAGCTGAGTTACTCCAGCACTTTGTGTCTATATTGGGTACAGGCTTGTTCTCCCTACATAAGGAAGGGTGTAGAGTATTTGTGAAGGAGTACAATGAAGGCTCACCAGATTGATTCCTGAGATGGCGGGTTTACAATACAATACGGTTTTATTCGTCACATTGCACATAAAGTGCAAGTGAAATGAATTTGCCAGCAGCGGTACAATGAGAAAGAACACACAAAAATACAATACAAATTTAACACAAACATCCACCACAGCATTCATCACTGTGGTGGAAGGCACAAAATTAGGTTTGTCTTAACAAAAGCGATTCAGTGAAGTTTGCCAATACACTTGGATTCGGAAGAATGAGAGGTGATCTCATTGAAATTTGCAAAATAATTATGGGGCTTAACAGGGTAGAAATAAAGCAGGTTTCCCCTGATTAGAACCAGGGATATCCAGTCTCAAAAAGTGTTATTTCCTAAAATAGAAATGGCGAAGCAAATGAATGGTTGAATGGTCCTTACCTTTCTTGTGTGAGTTCTTGCATTCTTATATTCTTAGATCTGTGTTTCTTTTCATTTCCCTGTGACATCCTGGGAGGATGCTACATTTTGATTAGCTGCTGATTTAGTAAATGTTGCTGTTTAGCCAAATGTTTGATGATTAATACCTTTTTACTTTGTCTCTTTGCCTTGCAGAAAACAAGATGGTGGACCGCTTAGCAAACAGTGAGGCAAATGCTCGACGGATTGGCATGGTTGAGAGCTGTTTTGGAGCAGCTGGGCAACCCCTGACCATACCTGGCCGGGTGCTCATAGGTGAGGGAGTCCTTACAAAACTTTGTCGAAAGAAACCAAAAGCCAGGCAGTTTTTCTTGTTCAATGACATTCTTGTCTATGGTAATATCGTCATCCAAAAGAAGAGGTACAACAAACAGCATATAATTCCATTGGAGAATGTTACAATTGATTCCATTGAAGATGATGGTGACCTGCGTAATGGCTGGCTCATTAAGACTCCAACCAAATCCTTTGCTGTTTATGCTGCTACAGCTACTGAGAAATCGGAGTGGATGAATCACATTAACAAGTGCGTTTCTGATTTGCTGTCCAAAAGTGGGAAAGTACCCAGCAACGAGCACGCTGCAGTCTGGGTGCCCGATTCCGAGGCAAATATATGTATGCGATGTCAGAAAGTCAAGTTCACTCCAGTCAGTCGTCGACATCACTGCCGCAAATGTGGATTTGTTGTGTGTGGGCCCTGTTCAGATAAAAGGTTCCTCTTACCGAGCCAGTCTTCCAAACCCGTGCGTGTGTGCTCTTTCTGCTTTGATCTCCTTTCCACTGGACAACTGACTGCAACTCTTCCAAATCGCTCTGAGTTTTATCGCGGGTCACTGCAGTCCCCTAGAAATTTATCTGATGAAGATGACGATGACGACAGCAGTGATTAAACGTGAAATGTCAGCGTTGGTATTTAAGTAATGGGAGTACAGCTTCAAATGAACTGCTCTTGAGGTCTATTAACTTCCCTCAGTGTTTCTCTTGTGACGTTAGCCATAAACTATACCTGCAAACCTTAAAACAAAACCTGTGCCTAAATGTTCAATATACTAATGGTATCCTCCTCTACTTCTACAGGGATGCATTGCTGACGTCAAATTATCATTCTTAGGCTTGTTGTAACCATTGATCACTTTTCTAGTTATTTGATTTTTTTGCAGTACCTAAAAATAAATAAATCTAATTGCCCTCAGTTTGTATTATTATTTTATTTTCCCTAAAGTTCGCAATGAAATACCCTGTAAATAATAGCCCCCTCAAATACAGCTGTGCAAAGGATTTCCAAACTTTGCAATTTGATTTAAAAGGAGCTGGATGTAAAGCACAATTTTTCAAAGTAAACTTCAGATTTTGCTGATTGTTGAATTTGCCCAATTGTACACACTGGATTCTTTGTGCTTTTTAGTTTGTGTACCGAGCATTGATTATATTGTTCTGTAAGGCAAGTAAGTGACTAGGATGTGTAAACATGGGAACGTTTATTTTCTGCCCCCCCCGAGATAGTGTCCTGTTCCACGTAGTTATGGACACATTTTAAAGAGCTCAGCTGAAAATGGCGAGAGAATGATTTAGTCTGCTTTTGTATTCGGTTCTGAAACCCTTCCACAAAATGTTATAAAGCTTACTAACAGTAGTCATAAAAGCAAGATTACTTTTGAAAATGTTAAGGATGTTTTAATATTAAATCTTCAGTATTTATAGAACAATTTTGGTGTTTTGAGTCACTTGGCTTTAACTTGTTTAAGTGAAAATCAAAAGTAATTTTCCAGTTCACCTCAAAGATCACTTTTGTGCACCAATCCTCCCAATTCATGAACATTTGTCAATGGGAGAGGAATTGATCATTTTTGATGAGATGTTGGCACCTTATTTGTATAATGATTTTGTCACTCAGTTCGTCCCTGTGCATTAGTCCTTTGGCTGTGGTTTTCAGGCTTGATGCTGCAGCAAATGTTTATTAATCGAGCTACATTAAACAATGGAATCTTTATCGTCTTGTTATACAAACCGGTGGAAAAACTAGAAAGATTGTGAGTGAGTTGATTTCCACTGTGTTCAGGAGCTATCTGTCAGTGCTATTTTAATGATCACAGATTTGAAGTACTAGGATTTCTAATTACCAGTGTGATCCAGTTGTACATTTGCTTCAGCATCTGTTAACTGACTGTTTATGTAGTCGGATTAAGCCAAGCATTTGAAGGAAGGTTCGTTGATTTTGCTTCAAACATTGATTGAATGGTTAATCGTACTTATTGATGTGTTGGTGTATTATTGCGGAAATAATTTGCTAAGAAGGTTAAACGCATGATTAAGAGCTGCAGATGGTGGAAATCTGAAATATCACAAAATGTCAGGCACACCTGTGAAGTTGATGTTTGCCAGCCTGAAATGTTAGTTCTTTCTCTTTCCACAGATGCTGACTGGCCTGCTGAATTTTTTTTTTCTTTTTTTTTTTCTGGTGTTCTGTGATTTTTATTATGAGCAATTTGGTTTTGGTGGTGGTTGATAAGTGAGATAATGTGAAATTGACAATTTCCTTACGAGCCACAACTTGTCTTGACGTGGTAACGGTAAAGCAGGAAAAACGGATTGTTTCCCCACTGGTAATGCCTTGCATGGAGTTTCCTGTAAATTGTTTTATAGCGTCAGCATAATCTCATGCAGAACTGTTCTATCACTTTTAATTTTGTAAACGTCAAATTTTCTTTAAAAAAAAATCTAAGTCAAACATTTTAAAATAGTGCTGTAATGTTTGTCAAACCACTTGTGTTTATCACATTCCTGTGTTGTATGCTACATGTTCAGTGAAAATCCAATCCATTATGTGTCTTGTATGAACATGGTAGCTGTTTTAATGAGATGAAACATTTGTGACAAAAGGCAATGACGAGAGTCTTCAAACGTGAGTTCTATAATATTTGTGTTTTAACACTGGTTTTTATCTCCAGTGACCTGGTCTAACTAATCACTCTCCGCCATCATAATGTGGTTTACTTTGTGGTAGCATCAAAAGAGCGCCTAAAACTCGTGTTAAATCGGCTCAGATCTTATCTACCCGTGCACCTTTGACCAAACTAAAGTGGTGATTCACATTTCTGACCCACTGCTAAACCACTTGCTCAGTTTACATTGGGTTAGGTTTATGGGTTGCACGATGCTACAATTAGTTGTATTTGTATCTAGCCCTTGAGAGGATAAGAAAGCTAACCAACGGTTGGTATTCTCAGTTTTACATGTGTGCTACATTTTGCTGGAAGATGAAACCTGCTAATTGTTTTTACTTGATGGGTTAAAATTCCTTTTGACTCCTTTTACCATTACATAGCTGGCTATATTTCCTTTATTCTTATGGTAGAGCAGTTTTGTTGAATAATGTGGCATGGTATGGAATATAATTGTTTTAATAGTTAACTAATATTTCCCTGATTTTTTTAAATTCCCTTTGTATGTAGTCAGTAATAGTACAATGAAACGTTCTTTAAAATCACAACTTTTTTGATCTCTGACAGTGATTTACAAAGATTGAGTATTTCAATGGGCAAATTTTTCAAATTGCCTCTTTATTTAAATGTGCAGGGAACTGATATATTGTGGATAAACACAAGGGATTTTTTTTAAAAGATTGATTCCGTCAATGCAAATTCACACTACTCACTTCATCCACATCAATAAAAGTACAGAAATAATAGCACACTGAAAATCGTTATTCAGCCTCCTTGAGTTTTACTGATAACTTGGGGTTCAACAATGCTAGTGAACTGCATTGCAAAATTACCTTTTTGTGGCTTTCTTTAGGTGCTAAAATAATAATCAGACAATGGATGGCTGCATGAGACCAGCCAAATTGTAACGGTTAGACTGACCTGAAACCTGAGAAACAACTTAATGTTGTTCTCATATTTGCTCTGCAGGTGATTCCTGTTGATCTGTTTGAAAAAATTCTCTATCTTTTATACATTTTTTGTGTTCCTTAATGTACATTCAGATTAAAACATTATTACTTCCAGCTACAGCGAGTTATTGATTAAACTTTGCAGGAATTGAATTGAGGTGTCCTAAAACTGAGGTTGGAAGATCTTATTTCCTTAAGCTAACTTTCTCAGGAATAATCAGTGCACAAAGGGTACATGTTTTAAGATGTGTAAAATGAAATTGATTTCTATTGTCTTTTGGCTTGTTGCTCTAAGATTCGATCGAGAAAATGAATTATTTTGCTTTAAAGTTATTTTGTCAATTTTTTTTTGTATAATTTTTTTTCTTCTCCCCCAAGTTTGGCACTTTATTTTGCTGACACAGATTTGTCACTTCGGTAAGAATCTTACAAATATATAAATGTGATGTCTTGTTATGCAAACTGTTTCATGCATCTGTTGAAACTCTGTCTTGCACTATACTGCACTGAGTTTGAGGATCTCAGTGATATGTCTCAACTTTTTAACACCGTATGAAGTGTTATCTACAGTTAATTATCAAAGCTATTACTTTATGAAATGTATATGTTGGTGTAGAATACCCTCGGTTATTCATTTTCCAAGTTTCAAATTTTAATGTTTTATTCTTGTTTAGTATTCTTGATGTCTAAACTTTGTGAAAGGGCTCAGTATTTTGTAACAGATGTATATTTTGTTACATTATATATTGCATTGCTTTCCTAAAATACTTTTGTTGGATATCTGACACAAATACCAAGTTTTATGAAGTGTTGATGTAATTTAATATGCATTCTTCTTCTAAAGTGGCCCATCATAATATCTTTACAAATGTTTGATTTTTAGTGTACATTTGCTCTCAGATGTTCATGTTTCAAGTTGTGTGGTTGTAATCCTGGGGCTATTGGTGACCTTCCTTATAATCATTCCTTTTTTTTCTGTTCTGCAGTGCAAGCAAATGTGTGTAACCTGCCAGACCACATTTTTGTAACATTTTTGAGATGGAAAAATATTTCCTTTACAAATGGGGGAACCAGTTTACCCATATTGGTTAGGGGAACTTTGTCTTTGTCTTCTAAATGTATCTAATAAACTGATTATTATATTTGTGTATTGGACTTCACAGCTTATTGTTGCAATTGTAATTTTATTTAGACATTTATCAGTAGAAAACCATTTAAAATTCAACTTGGTATCCTAACGCATTTAGTTTGGCTGTTTTAATCTGTCGTCATGTTTTCCTTGTTTGCTAGAAAATGCCAATCATTTTAAATGTTTAAGAAGGAACTGCAGATGCTGGAAAAATCTAAGTGAGATAAAATTGCTGGAGAAACTCAGCAGGTGAGGCAGCATCTATGGAGCAACGGAATAGGTGATGTTTCGGGTCGAGGGTCTTGACCTGAAACGTCGCCTATTCCTTCGCTCCATAGATGCCTCACCCGCTGAGTTTCTCCAGCATTTTTATCTACAATCATTTTAAATGGGTAATATTTGGATGAGGAGCTCTAATTGTCTATAAAGTTGTACTTATCCAATGAGCACTAATGTTTACTAATGGAGAGCAGCATTCAACAGTCAAATGTTGGAAATGGCACATAAGGCATCTAGCTTTTTTTAGTTTAGTTTATTGTCACGTTTACTGTCAAGTTATAACCTGGGAGCGAGTGAGAGTTGATGTATCAAGTCTATATCCATTCTGCCAAAAGGTCATAGACCTGAATGAATAATCATTTCTCAGATCCTAACCAACCTGAATATTGCTCACATTTTAATTTAGATTTTTAATTAACATTTAAAAGCTTGTTTAACAGAAAAAAATGTTGCACTGTTGGGAAGTGTGCAGGAAGGAACTACAGATGCTGGTTTACACCGAAGATAGACACAAAATCACGAAATGCCGGAGTAACTCAGCGGGTCAGGCAGAATCTCTGGAGAGAAGGAATGGGTGACGTTTTGGGTCGAGACTCTTCTTCAGTAAATTGTTTATCTTTACACTGTACTGGTGCGAACGTTGGGCATTGAAATATGATCATTAATTGCTTGTGATTAATAATGAAAATAAACTGATTTATGCTGAATGGGACAAATGTTGTTCTGGAGTCATAGTCCCCTGATACTTGATACTCTCTCTCCCTACCCCCACCCCCCCCAAATTGCTGAGTCAGCAGAGGGACCATTATCAGTGGCTGGATTTGGAACCCAATTATTATGAGCCACCCTTATGTACTTTGCACATAATTGACCCGCTCGCCTCAGCTTGAAGCCAACCACTGCCAATAAGCGTGATTCATATTGGCAAGCAGTAGGCAGAGAGAGAATGCATTTTGGAAAATGCAATGTGCCGCCTGATTGCAAATCCTTTTTCCCCTTTCATTCCTCAACTCCCAGCAGCTATACAGTGTGAAGGACAGTTCCTACCCACTAGCTTGAAACAACATTGGTAGAGTTGCAAAATTAAAAATTGCAAAAAATTACTTGCAGTTACTGCAACTTGTGATGCAAAATCTGAAACGCCCAGTGGCGATGCCCTGCGTTACAAGAAATATTTTCTTGAAGGTAAGATCAAAGTTACTGCTACTCATGCGTATTATTTTACTTTTTTTTTTAAATCAGATGACAGTATGAAACTGAAATGAGCTTTGTAAACCAGGATCACTTTTATGTTGACATTTTGAAAACTGACAGGAAAACAAATGAGTCTGATTTTCACAGTGCATGGACTTGGCAGCTTTAGCCAGTTTGTATTTGGTCTTGGCTGATTTCTGAAGTAAATTGCTTTCATCAGGATTGTCATCTTACAATATCAAATTTAAATCAAATTGGGGCCCCATACAGTATATGAGGAAGGATCTGCTGGCTCTGGAGAGGGTCCAGAGGAGGTTTACAAGAATGATTCCAGGAATGAGTGAGTTAGACAGCACTGGGCCTGTACTCGCTGGAGTTTAGAAGGTTGAGGGGAGACCTCATTGAAACTTACAGAATAATGAATGACATAGAGTGGATGTGGAAAGGATGTTTTCACTGGTGGGAGAGTCTAGGACAAAGGGCATTCAATTAGAACGGAGGTGAGGAGGAACTTCTTTAGTCAGAGTGTAGTTAATCTGTAGAACCCATTGCCGCAGAGGGCTGTGGAGGACAATTCTGTGAATATTTTTAAGGCAGAGATAGACAAATTCTTGATTAGAACGGTGTCAAGGGTTATGGGGAGAAGGCAGGAAAATGTGATTAGGAGGCAGATCAGCCATGATTGAATGGCAGAGTAGACGCGATGGGCTGAATGGCCTAATTCTATTACAATTACTTGTAAAGTGCTGTTAAGTTTTGTGCCTAAGTTCCATAAATTTGGTACCCGTCGTCTTTAATACATCAATCCATATTTTTGCAAATTAAGTGTTGCAAAAAACATTTCCCTCGAGTCTCTAACTATCAGGATGTGACAATAAGATTTTTGTTTTGCCTGCTTCAAATATAGCAAGTAATTAGCATTAAGAACATTACATAACAAAGATCCTCTGGAGAAATAGGATACAAATTGACGGTATAAACATGGGAAATAATGAGGTGTGATCAGTGTTGTATTTGTATTTGATTTCAAGTAAATGATTGTACCCAATGTATTTTGCCGTTCTTGTCATTGTAAAAATTTGAGCAATTTTGTTGTACTGCTATTAGCAATCAAACTTCCTCAGAAAAGGATTTGGGTAAGGTGTTGCCACCAGTGAAGGAAATAGGATCTTCTGTTGTGTAAGGTTCATAAACGTGATGGATCCCAATTGGATTGTGAATTGTAAATATGCCTACATACGTGGCGCACATGTACATAGTCATTAATTGGTGTTAAGTCTACCTGACTAGTACTCCACCCATCTCCGCCCCCCCCCCCCACCCAGCCCCCTCTTCATCTCTATCCACCTATCATTTGCCAGACCCCCATTCCATCTATCTCACCCTACTCCGAATCAATCCTGAAGAAAGATCCTGACGTGAAACATTGTCCGTCCTTTCCCTTCACAGACGCAGCCTGACCCACTGGGTTTCTCGAGCACTTTGTGTTTTTCTCCATCATCTTTGACTTGTTCAATGAAGCATTTGAGAGAATGAATGTTGCTCTAAATTTTAAGATAAAGATCCTCTGCCAATGCTACCACGTTGCACCTTATATTATATCAAACATATACTTCTGCTCACCCTCCCTCAATCAATTTCACCGTCAATAAATATCCATGCAGAGTCATTAGAGGACAGGCATAACTTTATTATTGGAGCCATCTGGGCAGCACGATGACACGGTAGGCACCTTTGGCAGCGATTATAGCCTCAAGTCTTCTTGGGTATGACGCTACAAGCTTGGCACACCTGTATTTGGGTAATTTCTCCCATTATTCTCTGCAGATCCTCTCAAGCTCTGTCAGGTTGGATGGGGAGCGTCGATTCACAGGTATTTCAGGTCCCTCCAGAGATGTTCGATCGGGTTCAAGTCCGTGCTCTGGCTGGGCCACTCGAGGACATTCACAGACTTGTCACAAAGTCACTCCTGCGTTGTCTTGGCTGTGTGCTTAGGGACGTTGTCCTGTTGGAAGGTGAACCTCCACCCCAGTCTGAGGTCCAGAACGCTCTGGAGCAGGTTTTCAAAATAGACAATAGGTTCAGGAGTAGGCCATTCGGCCCTTCAAGCCAGCACCGCCATTCAATGTGATCATGGCTGATCATCCCCAATCAGTACCCCGTTCCTGCCTTCTTCCCGTATCCCCTGACTCCACTATCTTTAAGAGATCCTTTCATCAAGGATCTCTCTGTACTTTGCCCCGTACATCTTTCCCTCGATCCCGACTAGTCTTCTAGTTCCTGCTGCTGAAAAACATCCCAAGGCATGATGCTGCCATCACCATGCTTCACCGTAGGTATGGTATTGGCCAGGTGATGAGCGGTGCCTGGTTTCCTCCAGACGTGACGCTGGGCATTCAGGCCAAAGAGTTCAATCTTGGTTTCATCAGACCAGAGAACTTGTTTCTCATGCCTTTTGGCAAACTCCAAGTGGGCTGTCATGTACCTTTTACTGAGGAGTGGCTTCTGTCTGGCTACTCTACTGTAAAGGCCTGATTGGTGGTGCTGCAGATATAGTTGTCCTTCTGGAAGGTTCTCCCATCTCCACAGAGGAACTTAGGAGCTTTGTCAGAGTGACCATTGGGTTCTCTCACCTCCCTGACGAAGGCCCTTCTCCCCCGATTGCTCAGTGTGGGCGGGTGGCCAGCTCCATGAAGAGTCCTGGTGGTTCCAAAGCTCTTCCATTCAAGAATGACGGAGGCCACTGTTCTTCGGGACCTGCACTGCTGCAGAAATTGTTTTATACCCTTCCCCAGATCTGTTTCTCGATACAATCCTGTCTCGGAGATCTACGGATAATTCCTTCGTCTTCATGGCTTGGTTTTTGCTCTGACATGCACTGTCAACTGTGGGACCTTATATAGACAGGTGTGTGCCTTTCCAAATCATGTCCAATCAATTTAATTTACCACTGGTGGAGTCCAAGTTGTAGGAATATTTCAAGGATAATCAATGGAAACAGGATGAACCTAAGCTCAATTTTGAGTGTCATAGCAAAGGGTCTGAATACTTATGTAAATGTGATATTTCAGTTATTTCTTCTTAATTACTTTGCAAAAATTTCTAAACACCTGTTTTCGCTTCTTCATTCTGGGGTATTGTGTGTAGATTGATGATAAAAAAAAGAATTTAATCCATTTTAAAATGCTGTAACGGAACAAAATGTGGAAAAAGTGAAGGTGTCTGAATTCTTTCTGAATGCTCTGTATAAGATAACAGAAGCGCTATTTCTTTAGTATTCCTTCTCTCCAGAGACGCTGCTGTCCCGCTGAGTTACTCCAGCATTTTGTGTCTAACACTGTTTCTTCAGCCTTAATTTGTGGTGTTATGCATTCAGCCCAACTTGCATTCTGCCCCAGTAGAGTTGTCTACCATCTTATCCACTGCCAAAATTCCCTATTTCTATCACCCAATTCGTTTGAACAATTCAATACCATCTGTTTCAAACAACATCTGTGGTAACTTTCTAGATTTCTTCCATATAAATGGCAGCAGATTCGCAGATTACTTGTTGCTGTGGATGTATAATGAAGTGCTCATTAAATGTTGGTTGCACTTATACAAATGTGATCAGCAATTTAAATTCTGAGTGGATTCTCAGTTACTAAAGAATTCCATCCAACAATGAAAATGGTCTCCAGAGATGCCGCCTGACCTGCTGAGTTAACCCAGCACTTGGTGTTTCTTTGTCTTTCTGCTGACTGGATAGCACGCAACAAAAGCTTTAAACTGTACCTCGGTACACGTGACAATAAACTAAACTGCACTAAACTTACTTAATCGAAATTGTACATTCATGCTTCTAGATGTTTAGACACTTTGTGTGACAGGACAACCTTCGCCAAATGGCTTTATAACAAGCCTTGAATTGACTGGCTGAAGGTCTTATTTTACCTGTTTAATGGAAAAACAAATGTAATAGAGATTTTGCATGGGTTCTTTGACGGGGGGGGGGAGGGGAGTGGAGTGGAGTTACTCAGTCTACCCCACGACAGAAGGGGGAGGAGTTGTAAAGTTTGATAGCCACAGGGAAGAAGGATCTCCTGTGGCAATAGACAAGAGGTGCAGGAGTAGGCCATTTGACCCTTCGAGCCAGCGTTGTAGTGTTTTGTCCTGCATCTTGGTGGAACCAGTCTGTTGCTGAAGGTGCTCCTCGGGTTAACCAGTGTGTCATGAAGGTGTGAGCTGTACTGTCCAGGATGCTCCGTAGTTTGAGGAGCATCCTCTCCTCCAAGACCAACCTCGTGAATCCCACAAATAATGATAAATATCCATTTTGGGATCAAAAACAGTTAGGTGTTTATTTGAGATGAATGTAGGAATCTTTATGTGGGGGAGAGATTTAGTGTAAATGTAGATACTGTGGCTTTGAAAGTAAATTTCAATGAGTGAGGAATTTTCATGAGAATTGTCATAAAAAGAAACTTGAGTCGACTTAAGGCCTTGTCCCGCTTTCCTGAGTTACTCACGAACTCTCCCGAGTTTTCCCCTTGATTCGAACTTGGGGAATGTCGGGTAAAGTCGTAGCGAGCTCGTAGGAGGCCGTAGACGTTTCGTAACGGTTCGTAATGCCAGCCGTAGGAACTCGGGGCAACAGGTAAGTCGGGACTTTTTTTCAACATGTTGAAAAATGTCCATGAGTAAAAGAAAATCGCCCCGAGTACCTATGAATGGCTATTACCGTAATTCTCCGAGTTTGAATCAAGGGGAAAACTCGGGAGAGTTCGTGAGTAACTCGGGAAAGTGGAACAGGGCCTTTAGAAAGGAACTGCAGATACTGGTATATACCAAAGAGAGACACAAAGTGCTGGAGTAACTCGGCAGGTCAGGCAGCATCTCGGTGGAAAAGGGATGGGTGACGTTTCAAATCGGCACCCTTCTTCAGACAGTCGGCGTGGATTCTGTTTCCACTGCTGTATCTCTAAAATAAAAAAAAACTAAGGGATTTTATTGAGGTTTACAAGGTTGAATTTGGCCAACAGCACATGACTGGTTGTAATCCAAGTTTAAAAGTATGAGATTTCAATTATTTGGTTAGGGAACGCTTAAGTACATTTCCTTTTCCAAAGTACCTTTAATTAAATACCACGAACGCTCAAACATATTTTAAGTTATAACAAAGCAATTAACGAATAAAAATGTTTTATTCACATGCACTAGTGTAATTTCTGTTGGTTTTATATGGGACTACACACATCACTAAGTGCTTAATTTTGTAATTTCATTTACAGTGTTAGTCATACAGCATGGAAACTGTACGCCCTTCACCTCAACTCAACCCTGCTGACCAAAATGCCCCATCCAAGTTCATCCCGTTTGCCCCATATTCCTCTAAACCTTTCCTATCTATGTATCTGTCCAAATGTCTTTTAAATGTTGTTATAGTACCTGCCTCTAATTCTTCCTCTGGCAGTTTGTTTCATACACCCTGAGTGAGAAAGATGTCCCTCGGGTTCCGAATAAATCATTCACCTTCAAGGCCATCACCGAGGTGCTGCGATTGAGAAGCTGCCTTACAGCGCTTGAAGCGCCACAGACACGGGTTCAATCCTGACTACGGGTGCTGTCTGTACGGAGTTTGTAAGTTCTGCCTGTGACCTGCATGGGTTTTCTCCGAGTTCTTCGTTTTCCTCCCACACTCTAAAGGTGTATAGGTTTATAGACAATAGGTGCAGGAGTAGGCCATTCGGCCCTTCGAGCCAGCACCGCCATTCAATGTGATCATGGCTGATCATCCCCAATCAGTACCCCGTTCCTGCCTTCTCCCCATATCCCCTGATTCTGCTATTTTTAAGAGCCCTATTTAGCTCTCTTGAAAGCATCCAGAGAACCTGCCTCCACCGCCCTCTGAGGCAGAGAATTCCACAGACTCACCACTCTCTGTGAGAAAAAGTGTTTCCTCGTCTCCGTTCTAAATGGCTTGCTCATTCTTAAACTGTGGCCCCTGGTTCTGGACTCCCCCCAACATCGGGAACATGTTTCCTGCCTCCAGCATGCCCAAGCCCTTAACAATCTTATATGTTTCAATGAGATTCCCTCTCATCCTTCTAAACTCCAGAGTGTACAAGCCCAGCTGCTCCATTCTCTCAGCATATGACAGTCCCGCCATCCCAGGAATTAACCTTGTAAACCTACGCTGCACTCCCTCAATAGCAAGAATGTCCTTCCTCAAGTTAGAGGACCAGAACTGCACACAATACTCCAGGTGTGGTCTCACTAGGGCTCTGTACAACTGTTTGTAGGTTAATTGGCTTGGTATAAGAGTAAACTGTCCCTAATGTGTGAAGGATGGTGTTAATGTGCATGGATCGCTGGTCGGTGCGGACTCAGTGGGCCGAAGGGCCCGTTTCGGTGCTGTATCTCTAAATTAAAACGTAAACCCGTCCTCTCCCCTAACCTGAGTAAAAGACTCTGTGCATTCACCCTATTCCAATTTAAAATTGACAAGGAATAAATTTAATAGGAAGAGATAATAAACTGCTCGCAAATTGTACAGATTCATTGAAGATTGTGATCTGGATATTTTTTATCATAAACTTGAAATAGAACTTAACTAATACAACTTCAGTCACAATTTTCCAATTATGCCCAAAGCAGAAATTGTACCATTGTACCTCTTATGGGGAAACTGTCTCGAGCAGAAAAAGGGAAATGGAGAAATTGTGGGTTACAAATCTGGCAGCAACAGATGTACTGGAAATAGACACAAAAAGCTGGACAGGGAGCATCTCTGGAGAGAAGGAATGGGTGATGTTTTGGGTCGAGACCCTTCTTCAGACTGAAGAAAAGAATACTTCGGGGAAAAATAAAATCCGAAGACATGAAAAATGATCTGAATCTAAAAAGAACTTATGCTTTAACATACCAAATAATTCCAATTCAATCAATGCCATGGGGGAGTGGGTAAGTGCCATTATCAAGCTCTCAAGGCACTTCATATGCATGGATATTGGAGCCACTAGTCATTGAGGCATGGCACCTTGCTTTGACACCGGTATCATTGCTGCCCTTTAAAAGTTGTCCAAGGCAAGATTTATTTTCCCCCATACAAAGAGTGGTGGGCGCCTGGAACGTGCTGCCAGGGTTGGTGGAGGCAAATTCCATCATGGCATTTAAGGTGCTTAAATTAAAATCGCTCATTATAATTTGAACCCCATGCAGGAAGGAACTACAGATGCTGGTTTAAACTGAAGATAGACACAAAAAGCTGGAGTAACGAGTTCCTTGGAGCGCAGGAGGATGAGGGGGTGTTCTTATAGAGGTCTATAAGATCATGAGAGGTATAAAATGTGCAGTCTTTTACCTGGAGTCGGGGAATCAAGAACTAGAGGGTGCAAATTTAAGGTGAGGGGAGTAAGATTTAATAGAAACCTGAGGGGCATCTTTTTTATGCAAAGGATGAGTAGGTATATGGAATGAGCCGCCGGAGGAGGAGGTAGTTGATGCAGGTATTATCACAACGTTTATAAAAAAACATTTGGACCAGTGGCGCAGCGGTAGAGTTGCTGTCTTACAGCACCAGAGGCCCGGGTTTGATCCTGACCATTATGTGCTGTTTCTACATTCTCCCTGTGACCTTTGTGGGTTTTCACCAGGTGCTCCGGTTTCCTCCCGCACTCGAAAGACGTACAGGTTTGCCTGTTAATTGGCTTCAGTAAAAATTGTAATTTGTCCCGAGTGCGGAGGATGGAGTTAGTGTTTGGGGTGATCACTGGTCGGCGCGGACTCGGTGGGCAGAAGGGCCTGTTTCCCCGCTGTATCTCTAAACTAAACCAAAGTAGGTGAATAGGATAGGTTTAGAAGGATACGAGCCAAACACTGGCTGGTAGTTGGGCCATTTTGGTTGTGTGAGCAAGTTAGGCTGATGGGCCTGTTTCCACACTCTATGACTCTATGACACGGTGGCGCAGCAGTAGAGTTGCTGCCTTACAGCGAATGCAGCGCCGGAGACCCGGGTTCGATCCCAACTTATGGGTGCTGTCTGTACGGAGTTTGCACGTTCTCCCCGTGACCTGCGTGGGTTTTCTCCAAGATCTTCGGTTTCATCCCACACTCCAAAGCCGTACAGGTCTGTAGGTTAATGGGCTTGGTAAATGTTTAAAAAAATTGTCCCTAGTGGGTGTAGGATAGTGTTTGTGTTTGTTGGTTAAGTTGTTAAGTGTAAATGTAAAATTGTCCCTAGTGGGTGTAGGATAGTGTAAAGTTTGCGGAGATCACTGGTCGGCGGGGACCCGGTGGGCCGAAGGGACTGTTTCCGCGCTGTATCTCTAAACTAGACTTCATGACAAGGCAGCATGTAGGCCTTTGACTCGTGATGAGGAAGCAGGGGCTGAGGGTTGGTGATGGCTGAGAAGTTGGAATACTCTGAATGAAGTGCCCACTTCCATTCGCATTCATCATCATTTCCCTCTTGTGAGACACACGCCACAACTCTTTCCAACGGTGTTAACTTGTTGACCTTGGGTGCAATGCAAGATTTCCCCATTCCCACTGCAGCTGAGAGCGTGACGCATGTATTGTAGCAAGAAGCTACAGTGAAATGAGAATGCTTTCACTGTCTAATCTATTCCTCTTCTTTTGTGTACCTCTTATCAGCACGAGAATGTATGAACATGGAAACATTTGTAACTGATTATAATGACTAAATTCAGATATTTCCCATTGTTGAAGGCCAGCAGTGAATCTGACAGGGAGGTCTCTTTGTTCTGAAATTGTAGTGGTCCAAGGACTGAACTTTAGTTTCTAATGAAGTGAAATAAACATATATCTAAAATAATTGAAATAGTCGTTGAATTGGACCGTCACGGTGGCGCAGTGGTAGAGTTGCTGCCTCACGGCGCCTGAGACCCGGGTTCGATCCTGACTCCGGGTGCTGTCTGTGCGGAGTTTTGTACGTTCCTCTGGGTGCTCCCATTTCTTCCCACACTCCAAAGATGTACAGGGTTGTAGGTTAATTGGCTTCGGTATAATTGTAAATTGTCCCTAGTGTGTGTAAGTGAGTGTTTCACCCCCCCCCCCCCCCCCCCCACTCTTCTAAACGAGTACAGGCCCAGTGCTGTCAAACACTCATCATATGTTAACCCACTCATTCCTGGGATCATTCTTGTAAACCTCCTCTGGACCCTCTCCAGAGCCAGCACATCCTTCCTCGGATATGGTGCCCAAAATTGCTCACAATACTCCAAATGCGGCCTGACCAGTGCCTTATAGAGCCTCAGCAGTACATCCCTGTTTTTGTATATAAGCCCTCTTGAAATAAATGCTAGCATTGAGTTTGCTTTCTTCACTACTGATTCGACTTGCAGATTAACTTTTTAGGAATCCTGCACCAGCACTTCCCAGCATCTCTGCGAGTGAGTGGCTGAACCAAAGGAAATTCCAAGCGTTCCGGATGCCTTATTGCAGAGGAGTCTTCAGCATGCTTCTGTTAAGCAGTTAACTTTGTCGTTGGATGTGAGCTTGCTTTGGAACCGAGGTTTCTCTGCCACCCCACAGTTTCAGTTTAGTTTATTGTCACGTGTACCGAGGTACAGTGAAAAGCTTTTGTTGCGTGCTAACCAGTCAGCGGAAAAGACAACACATGATTACAATCAAGCCATTTACAGTGTACAGATACACGATAAGGGGAATAACGTTTAGTACAAGGTAAAGTCCGAACAAGGATAGTCTGAGGATCACCAACGAGGTAGATAGTAGTTCAGCACCACTCTCTGGTTGTGGTGGGACGAATCAGTTGCCTGATAACAGCTGGGAAGAAACTGTCCCTGAATCTGGAGGTGTGGGTCTG
Organism: Malacoraja senta; assembly: GCA_038087875.1. Classification (NCBI taxonomy): domain Eukaryota; kingdom Metazoa; phylum Chordata; class Chondrichthyes; order Rajiformes; family Rajidae; genus Malacoraja; species Malacoraja senta. Next base: position 6,605,351 of record CM075977.1, read on the forward strand.
AAGAAGGGTCTCAACCCGAAGTGTCACCCATTCCTTTTCTCTGGAGATGCTGCCTGTCCCATTGAGTTACTCCATTTTGTGTCTCTAGGGAACTTTTCAGCTTTTGATGAGCTGCAGAGACCACTGAATAGGCTATTTTCAGTCTTGTTTTTGATAGGCACAGTTCGCAGTGAAAACTTCACCGCTAGTGGCAATATCTCTCTCTGGGCAAAATGGATCAATGAACATGTTAAAGACATTTAGTCTGATACAGGGATAAGAAAGGGTTAGAGGGATTGTGGGCCAAACACAGACAGATGTGACTAGTGTAGATGGGGCATCTTGGTCAGCATAGGCAAGTTGGGCCGTAAGGCCTGTTGCCATGCTATATCATAATAATACTTTATTAGCCAAGTATGTTTTGCAACATACGAGGAATTTGATTTGCCATACAGTCATACTATTAAAAAGCAACAAACACATTTTAACATGAACATCCACCACAGTGACTCCTCCACATTCCTCACTTTGATGTAAAGTGAAAAAAAAAGTTCAATCTCTTCCCTTCTTTGTTCTCCCGCGGTCGGGGGCCTCGAGCCTTCCGTTGACTGGACGATCTTGACTCCTGTAGCTGGCGGCGTTTGGGGCGATCAAGCTCCTGCATCGGGGGGGGGGGGGGTGGGGAGGGGGGATCTCGGCTCCCCGCGCGGGCGATCGGACCCCGGGCCGAACCTTCAGCGACTTTGGAGTTTCCCGAAACCGGTCTCTCCCCAAGATTGCAAGCACCTCGATCGTGAATTCCGGCCGGCCGTGGTTGGAGCGTCGATCCCAGGTAAGGGATCGGCTCCGATGGTGAGTTCACTTCCCCGCGTCGGGGTTCAAAGTCAGTCCCAAGCAAGGCCTCCAGCTCCATGATGTTAGGTCGCAGAGCGACCAGAGATACGATCCGGAAAACAATCGCATCTCCGGCAGGGTATGAAATTGAAAACATGTTGACCCCGACCCCCCCCCCCCCCATCCCCCACATAAAACAAACCAGAGAACATTAACACAAACTTTTAAAACACATTAAAATAACAACAAAAAAGACAGACCGTCTGTTGGCGAGGCAGCCATCGTGCAGCGCCCCCTGGTGGTATATAGATCTGAGTCAAAGATGTCATACTAGCACAGTGGTGCAACTAACAGTGCCACTACCTCACACCGCCAGCGTTCAGGGTTTAATCCCAATTCCGAGTTCTGTCTGTGTGGAATTTGTACTTTTCCCCAGGGGTCGACTTGAGGTACAGTGAAAAACTTTTGTTGCTTGCGGACCAGCTTATTATATATATATTTTTAAAAAGGTTTAATATACAATTAACAACTTCTTTTGAGAAGCAAGCAGAGGGAAGAATTACATTTCATGCTTTTCTTCACATGACACCAGTTTGCACCAAAATGTCTCATTACAAAAAAAGAGAGAGCTAGATAGGGGTCTTAAAGATAGCGGAGTCAGGGGAGATGGGGAGAAAGCAGGAACGGGCTCCTGATTGGGGATGATCACATTGAATGGCGGTGCTTGCTCAAAGGGCCGAATGGCCTACTCCTGCACCTATTGTCTATTGGCAAGGTTGGTGTCATTGAGTGCTCAATGGGCTGAAGGGCCTGTTGCTGTGCACATTTCACAATGACATTCTAACGGGTGTCAAGGGTTATGGGGAGAAGGCAGGAACATGGGATTAGGAGACGGGGATCAGCCATGATTGAATGGCGGAGTAGACTCGATGGGCCGAATGGCCTAATTCTACTCCTACAACTTGTGACCTTGTGACACTGCCTGGAAATGTTCTAGAATTTAGGATAAAGTATTACTGCACCAAATGCAGGGCAGAACAGAGAAGCTTGTGTTTCCGACTTGTGTCATGGCTAGCCTTGAAGTCTTGGGCGGTGACAGTGGTTCCTGAAAATTGAAACTGTTTCATTCATTGCGAATGTAAAATCATGAGAAATGAAAACGGGAGTAGTTTCGATTAGAGATACAGCGCGGAAACAGGCCCTTCAGCCCGCCGAGTCCACGCCGACCAGGGATCCCCACACCTTAATACTATCCCACACACACACACACACACACACGGGACATTTATACCAAGCCAATTAACCTACAAACCTGTACGTCTTTGGAGTGTGGGAGGAAGCAGAAGATCTCGGAGAAAACCCACGCAGGTCACGGGGAGCACGTACAAACTCCGTACAGACAGCACCCGTCGTCAGGATCGAACCCGGGTCTCTGGTGCTGTGAGGCAGCAACTCTACCACTGCGCCACCTTGCCGCCCTTTGTTTTGGAATAGTTTTGCCCCTGGTATATTCCGTAATAATATCGTGAGTCTTTTTTCCTTGCTAATCCCACATCCCTGATTTCATTTAATAGCCCAAGTTCTAGTGGATCTCTGTTCTGAATGCAGTGAGTCAATGTCCACCATTCCTGGGTTAACCACATAATTAGCTGGCGACTACAGTTTCTCTGCCCTGCCCAGCCCAGCATTTGCTGCAGTAGTTTCACATCCTACATTTTCTACTCTCTGGATGAACAAATTGAAGGGAGACAAAAATGCTGGAGAAACTCAGTGGGTGAGGCAGCATCTATGGAGCGAAGGAAATAGAAACATAGACAATAGGTGCAGGAGGAGGCCATTCGGCCCTTCGAGCCAGCACCGCCATTCATTGTGATCATGGCTGATCGTCCCCTATCAATAACCCGTGCCTGCCTTCTCCCCATATCCCTGGACTCCACTAGCCCCTAGAGCTCTATCTAATTCTCTCTTAAATCCATCCAGTGACTTGGCCTCCACTGCCCTCTGTGGCAGGGAATTCCACAAATTCACAACTCTCTGGGTGAAAAGGTTTTTTCTCACCTCAGTCTTAAATGACCTCCCCTTTATTCTAAGACTGTGGCCCCTGGTTCTGGACTCGCCCAACATTGGGAACATTTTTCCTGCATCTAGCTTGTCCAGTCCTTTTATAATTTTATATGTTTCTATAAGATCCCCCCCTCATCCTTCTAAACTCCAGTGAATACAAGCCTAGTCTTTTCAATCTTTCCTCATATGACAGTCCCGCCATCCCAGGGATCAATCTCGTGAACCTACGCTGCACTGCCTCAATCACAAGGATGTCCTTCCTCAAATTAGGAGACCAAAACTGTACACAATAATATCACGCTGAGACTAATGTTTAAGAAAGAACTGCAGATGCTGGTAAAATCGAAGGTAGGCACAAAATGCAGGATTAACTCAGAGGGTGCGGCAGCATCTATGGAGAGAAGGAATTGGCTACGTTTGAAGAAGTGTCTCGACCCGAAACGTCGGCAATTCCTTCTCTCCATAGATGCTGCCTCACCCCTGGGTTTTGAACACCCTTGACCACGGGGACATCAGCGGTAGAGTTGCTGCCTTACGGCGCCAGAAACCCAGGTTCCATCCTGACTACGGGTGCTGCCTGTACGGAGTTTGTACGTTCTCCCCGTGACCAGCGTGGGTTTTCTCCGGGTGCCCCGGTTTGCACACTTGGAGGCGGGTGAAGAAATTGGGGGGGGGGGTTAGCGTGGTATTACTCGAAATTGGAGAATTCATGGTTCATACAGGTGCGTTAGGTTCTCTCCTCTTCGAAGGCCTCTTTGTCTACCTACTAATCCTCAAGGGCCTGTCCCACTTACTCGACTTTTTCGGCGTATGCCGGCACCCGTCATAGGTCGTTACAGGTCGCCGAAAATTTTCAACATGTTGAAAATCCAGTGGCGACCAGAACAAGGTACGACTCTTTGGGTGACTACTCACAACCATACAGACTTCACCCCGCGACATGTCGCCAGGGTGTCATCTATAAGGTCGTGCGTCGTCTCCTCAGTCGCCCAGAGAGTCGTAGCCGCTGAATTTTCAACATGTTGGAAATTTTCGCCGACCTTTGACAGGTGCCGGCAGTCGCCGAAAAAGTCGTGTAAGTGGGACAGGCCCTTAACTTGTAAATACCAGAGGGCATAACTTTAAGGTGATAGGGGCAAAATGTAAAAGGGATGAGCGGGCATTTAAAAAAAATTCTACAAAGGTTGGTGAGTTTCTGAAACGTCCTGCCAGGGATGGTGGTGGAGGAAGACACATTGGTGGCATTTAAGAGACTTTTCGACAGGCAAATGGACGTGCAGGGACTGGAGAGCAATGGTTTATGTACAGACAAATAAGAGTGTAGCTGCTGCTTCGCAGCGCCAGAGACCCAGGTTCTATCCTGAACCCGGGTGCTGTCTGTGTGAAGTTTGCACGCGTGGGTTTCCTCCAGGTGCTCCGGCTTCCTCCCACATTTCAATGACGTGCAGATTTATAGGTTAATTGGCACTCTGTAAATTGTCCTGGGTCTCAGTGGGGAGTGGATGTGAAAGTGGGATAACAGAACTAGTGTGAACGGGTGATCAGTGGCTGGCGTGGACACGGTGGGCCGAAGGGACTGTTTCCATGCTGTTTCTAAACTAAAGTTCATCTATTTTGTTATTGATGCTGGACAGAACACCACAGAAGATCTTTCTTCCGTGTGGCTATCAAACTGTACAACTCCCCCTTCTGTCAAGGAGTAGAGCAAATTTGCAGATGACACAAAGCTGGGTGGCAGTGTGAACTGTGAGGAGGATGCAGGGTGACTTGAACAGGTTGGGGGAGTGGGCAGATGCATGGCAGATGCAGTTTAACGTGGATAAATGTGAGGTTATCCAGTTTTGGGGCAAAAACAGGAAGGCAGATTATTATCTAAATGGTGTCAAGTTGGGAAAGGGGAAGTACAACGGGATCTGGGGGTCCTTGTTCATCAGTCACTGAAAGTAAGCATGCAGGTACAGCAGGCAGTGAAGAAAGCAAATGGCATGTTGGCCTTCATAACAAGAGGAGTTGAGAAAAGGAGCAAAGAGGTCCTTCTGCAGTTGTACAGGTTCCTAGTAAGACCACACCTGGATTATTGTGTACAGTTTTGGTCTCCAAATTTGAGGAAGGACATTCTTGCTATTGAGGTAGTGCAGCGTAGGTTCACGAGGTTAATTCCCGGGATGGCGGGACTGTCATATGTTGATAGGATGGAATAGGCTGGGCTTGTATACTCTGGAATTTAGAAGGATGAGAGGGCACCTTATTGAAACATATAAGATTATTAAATGTTTGGACATGCTAGAGGTAGGAAACATGTTCCTGATGTTGGGGGAGTCCAGAACCAGGGGCCACAGTTTAAGAAGGAACTGCAGATGCTGGAAAATCGAAGGTAGACAAAAGTGCTGGAGAAACTCAGCGGGTGCAGCAGCATCTATGGAGTGAAGGAAATAGGCAACGTTTTGGGCCGAAACCCTTCTTCAGTGATGTAGGGGGGGGGGGGGGGGGGGAGAAGAAAGGAGAAAGGAAAAGGAGAGCCCGAGGGCTGAGAAGGGGAGGAGACAGCAAGGGCTACTGGAAATTGGAGAATTCAATGTTTATGCCGCTAGGGTGTATTGAGCCACAGTTTAAGAATAAGGGGTAGGCCATTTAGAACAGAGATTTCACACAGAGAGTTGTGAATCTGTGGAATTCTCTGCCTCAGAAGGCAGTGGAGGCCGATTCTCTGGATGCTTTCAAGAGAGAGTTAGAGAGAAAGATAGCAGAGTCAGGGGATATGGGGAGAAGGCAGGAACGGGGTGGGGTACTGATTGTGGATGGTCAGCCATGATCACAGTGAATGGTGGTGCTGGCTCGAAGGGCTGAATGGCCTATTCCTGCACCTATTTTCGAGGTGATAGTACCAGCCACAACTACCTCCGCCAGCAGCTCGTTCCATACACCTATCGCCCTTTGTGTGAAAAAAGTTACCCCTCTTATATTCAAATAAAATTAATAGAAAAGATTGTGTATAACTGGCAGTGGGCCAAGATAAAAGTTATTTGCCTGATTTTAAGGGAAGAAATATATGCTTCAAAGGAAACTGTATTGAGGCAATGTGATAGAGGAAGGTAAATAATTCATTTCATAATTGGTAACCATGCATAATTTAAAACCAACTCAACTCCTTGTTATTAATTTCAAACCATTCTTCACCTGTGCTCCAAAACCTGCCTCCAGGTCTATGACTAGTCTTGGTTGCAAATCTGTTTTTGGAACATTAGTATATCGAGGTATGGCGAAAGGCTTTTTTTGTTGCATGCTATCCAGTCAGCGTAGGAACTATACACGATTACAATCAAGCCGTCCGCAGTTTACAGATACAGGATAAAGGGAATAACATTTTGTGCAAGGTAAAAGTCCGATTAAAGAGCCCAAGGGTCTCCAATGAGGTAGATGGGAGGTGAGGAATGCTTTCGAGTTGGTGATGGGATGATTCAGTTGCCTGATGACACCTGGGAAGAAACTGTCCCTGGATCTGGAGGTGTGCCTTCTGTACCTCTTGCCCGATGGAAGAGGGGAGCAGAGGGAGTGACCGGGGTGACAATCGACAATAGGTGCAGGAGTAGGCCATTCGGCCCTTCGAGCCAGCACCGCCATTCAATGTGATCATGGCTGATCATCCCCAATCAGTACCCCGTTCCTGCCTTCTCCCCATATCCCCTGACTCTGCTATTTTTAAGAGCCCTATCTAGCTCTCTCTTGAAAGCATCCAGAGAATCTTCCTCCACTGCTCTCTGAGGCAGAGAATTCCACAGACTCACCACTTTCTGTTTCCTAGTCTCCGTTCTAATGGCTTACTCCTTATTCTTAAACTGTGGCCCCTGGTTCTGGACTCCCCCAACATCGGGAACATGTTTCCTGCCTCTAGCGTGTCCAAGCCCTTAACAATCTTATATGTTTCAATGAGATATCCTCTCATCCTTCTAAACTCCAGAGTGTACAAGCCCAGCTGTTCCATTCTCTCAGCATATGACAGTCCTGCCATCCCAGGAATTAACCTTGTAAACTTCAAGCTGCACTCCCTCAATAGCAAGAATGTCCTTGCTCAAATTATGGGACCA
>CM075977.1:6612512-6657669 GCA_038087875.1 Malacoraja senta
GTCCTATCCATGTACCTGTCTAACTGTTTATCAAATGTTGGGATAGTCCCAGCCTCAACTACCTCTGGCAGCTTGTTCCAAACACCCACCACCCTTTGTGTGATGAAGTTACCCCTTGGATTCCTATTAAACCTTTTCCCCTTCATCTTAAACCTATGTCCTCTGGTCCTCGATTCCTTTACTCTGGGCTAAAGACTCTGTGCATCTACCCGATCTATTCCTCTCATGATTGTATACACCTCTATAAGATCTCCCCTCATCCTCCTACGCTCCAAGGAATGAAGACCAAGCCTACTCAACCTCTCCCTATAGCTCACGCCCTCGAATTTTGGCAACATCCTCGTAAATCTTCTCTGTACCCTTTCCAGCTTGACGACATTTTTCCCATAACATGGTGCCCAGAACGGAATACAGTTGTGTTCCATACCAGGACATTGGAGATTGTAGATGATATGTGCATGTACCTTTAACATAGTGACCTCACCACTACTAACCACTCCCCACATCACTAGTATAATTACAACCTTCCCACCCAGTGCTCGCTCTCTGGTTCCGGTGACAGATCACGAACAGCTAGGGCAGTAAAGAATGTGTATCATGAATAAACAGTAGTAAAGACACAGTGTGTTATGACTCCTCTTTACAGAGATGTCCTCATTCTTTAGGGAACAGGGGTTCCCCTCTTCCATCACAGTTGAGCCCCTCACTCGTGTCTCCTCAGTACCCCGCTGCTCCGCTCTTGCTCCCCCTCCCCCTCCCCGTAGTCGCAACAGAGACAGAGTCCTCCTGGTCCTTGCCTTTCACCCCATCAGCCATCGTGTAATCCTGCTCTCGAAAAATTGTTAGTTCTACAAATTCATTTGGTCAGATCTCGGTTTTTTTTAGTTTGATTTTTAGTTTATTGTCACGTGTACCGAGGTACAGTGAAAAGCTTTTGTTGCGTGCTAGCCAGTCTGGAGAGACGATACATGATCGGATCACAATCGGAGCCATTTACAGTGTACAGATACATGATAAGGGAATAACGTTTAGTGCAAGGTAAAACCAGCAAAGTCCAATCAAGGATAGTCTGAGGGTCACCAATTGAGGTAGATAATAGTTCAGGACTGCTCTCTGGTTGTGGTAGGACGGTTCAGTTGCCTGACAACAGCGGGGAAGAAACTGTCCCTGAATCTGGCGGTGTGTGTTTTCACACTTCTGTACCTTTGTTGCCATGTATGAAGCATTTTTTATTTCTCTTGGCAGAATTGCTGGGCTCCCATCGCTCCTGGTGCCATTAGTCCTTGCATCCTCATCCCAACGCCGCACAAAGACAGCAACGTCACCGATGACTTCTCCAAATTCTCGCAGTATAGGTTTAAAAACTTATTCCTCAGCAAATCACCGCTACCACCTCTTGGGTAAGTACCACGCCATCCTCCAGCCTGTTCAGACAATAGGTGCAGGAGTAGGCCATTTGGCCCTTCGAGACAGCACCGCCAATCAATGTAATCATGGCTGATCATCCCCAATCAGTACCCCGTTCCAGCCTTCTCCCCATATCCCCTGACTCTGCTATCTTTAAGAGATCTATCTAGCTCTCTCTTGAAAGTATCCCGAGAACCGTCCTCCACTGCCCTCTGAGGCAGAGAATTCCACAGATTCACAACTCTGTGTGGAAAAGTGTTTCCTCATCTCTGTTCTAAATGGCCGACCCCTTATTCTTAAACTGTGGCCCCTGGTTCTGGACTCCCCCAACATCGGGAACATGTTTCCCGCCTCTAGCGTGTCCAAACCCTTAATGATCTTATATGTTTCAATAAGATCCTATCATCCTTCTAAATTCCAGAGGATACAAGCCCAGCTGCCTCATTCTTTTAACATATGACAGTCCCACCATCCTGGGAATTAACCTTGTGAACCTAAGCTGCACTCCCTCAAAAGAAATTCAGCATTTGAATGAGCACCCACTAACCTAAACTAAACCTGTGGTTCTTTATTATCACATGTACCGAGGTACAGTGAAATTCTTTCGCGTACAATAGGCGCAGGAGTAGGCCATTCGGCCCTTCGTACGGTAAATGATTACAGGTTCACCATTGCTTTTCCGGCAACTGGTCGTCCTGCCAGCCCTTAATTTGGACAAAATCGCCCCCCCCCCCCCCCCCCCTGACAATGTGGAGTCCAGGCCGGGTGAGGTGGCCGATCTTGTTCTCATTGGGACTTCCGCGGCGGGTTGAATCTGCACCCCCCCCCCCCCCCCCCTGCAGCCGGGGCTCTGGAACTCTGGCCCGGCTGGAGCCGGCAGATCCGCCCCCATAGCCGACTTCCACGGCCGACTTTGCGGGCCGGTATCTCGGGGGGCACCCCCCCCCCCCCACAAAGCCATTGCCTTAATCCGGCAAAACCGGCTAATACGGCAAGGTTCTGGAACCAAGAGTGCCGGAAAATCCGTCCCGGCCTTGTACCATGCACGAGCACAATCGCAGATAAAGGTCAAAGCGTATAGAAATAGTCCACTGAGATGGTGTGAAGATGGGTCTCAACCCGAAACGTCACCTACTCCTTCTCTCCAGAGATGCTGCCTGTCCCGCTGAGTTACTCCAGCTTTTTGTATCTACGTTAGGTTTAAACCAGCATCTGCAGTCCCTTCACACACACGCACACACACACACACACACACACGCACACGCACACGCACACATATACGCACACACACACACATATATATACACACACACGCACACACAAAAACACGTACACACGCACACACAAAAAAACACACGCACACACACACACACACAAAACACACACACACACAGAAACACACACACACACAGAAACACACACACACACAGAAACACACACACACACAGAAACACACACACACACAGAAACACACACACACACAGAAACACACACACACACAGAAACACACACACACACAGAAACACACACACACACAGAAACACACACACACACAGAAACACACACACACACAGAAACACACACACACACAGAAACACACACAGAAACACACACAGAAACACACACAGAAACACACACAGAAACACACACACACACACACACACACACACAAACACACAAAAAAACACACGCACACGCACACACAGAAACACACACACACAGAAACACACACACACACACACAGAAACACACACACACACACAGAAACACACACACACACACACACACACACACACACACACACAAAGACAAAGAGTCGGCAGGTTTTGGCACCATTTTCAAAGTCTAAGTTGCTTTAAGTGCAGCTGGCCATGAAGGCCCGTTGTCCTGGCAGCGTGGAGAGGTTGGCCTGGCCAGGCGTAGCCGTGGTGTCCTGCACCATTGCAGGTCGCGTCCGGTCCGCGCGCTGGGTCTCCTGGAGCGGGGCCCGATCTAGGCGAGCCCCAGGCTCCTGCAGGGCCTCCAGCCGTCGCCTCCGACCGAATCGTCCAGTGATCCTTCGGCCCTCTCCTCGCCCAACCTGGCCCCCTTCAAGCACTTTGTTCCCCAGGGGTGCCTCCTGCAGCTGATCTTGAGGGTTTGGCAGGTAAGACCCCGGTTCATTGTCCTTCCAGCCCTTTATTCCTTGTGTCTGCCAACGCCAACTCCCTCCACCTCTCCGGTCGACAGAGATGAGGGGCTCATAAGTTCTAGGAGCAGAATTAGGCCATTCGGCCCATCAAGTCTACTCTGCCATTCAATCAAGGCTGATCTATCTCTCCCTCCCAACCCCATTCTCCTGCCTTCTCCCCTGACACCCGTACTAATCAAGAATCTATCTATCTCTGCCGTAAAAATATCCACTGACTTGGCCTCCACAGCCTTCTGTGGCAAAGAATTCCACAGATTCACCACCCTCTGACTAAATGAATTCCTCCTCATCTCCTTCTTAAAGGAACGGCCTTCTTCAAGGCTCGTTGGTTTCCCGCTGCAGGATGTGTTTCCCGATGCCATGGCGTGCGAGCCAGGCCACGGCATCTATGGCATGCTGCCGGTGCACGGGTTTGGCCAAAACAATGGCACTTTAAGGGGCAGCACGGTGGCGGAGCGGATGAGTTGCTGCCTCACAGCACCAGAGACCCGGGATTGATCACGGCTACACTTGCTGTCTGTGCGGAGTTTGCACGTTCTCCCCATGACCGCATGGGGTTTCTCCAGGAGCTCCAGTTTCCTCCCACACTACAAAGACCTACAGATCTGTAGGTTAATTGGCTTCAGTGAAAGTTGCAAGTTGTCCCTAGTGTGTAGGATAGTGCAAGTGTATGGGTTGATAGCTGGTCATCCCAAAAAATGGTGGGCTGAAGGGCTCATTTCTCTAATATCTCTATATCTGTCAATGATAGTAAGCATGCAGGTACAGCAGGCAATGAAGAAAGCAAATGGCATGTTGGCCTTTATAACAAGAGGAGTTGAGTAAAGGAGCAAAGAGGTCCTTCTGCAGTTGTGCAGGGCCCTAGTGAGACCACACCTGGAGTAATGTGTGCAGTTTTGGTCCCCTAATTTGAGGAAGGACATTCTTGCTATTGAGGGAGCGCAGCGTAGGTTTACAAGGTTAATTCCCGGGATGGCGGGACTGTCATATGCTGAGAGAATGAAGTGGCTGGGCTTGTACACTCTGGAGTTTAGAAGGATGAGAGGCGATCTTATTGAAACATAAGATTATTAAGGGTTTGGACACACTAGAGGCAGGAAACATGTTCCCAATGTTGGGGGAGTCCAGAACCAGGGGCCACGGTTTAAGAATAAGGGGTAAGCCATTTAGAACGGAGACGAGGAAACACTTTTTCTCACAGAGTTGTGAGTCTGTGGAATTCTCTGCCTCGGAGGGCGGTGGAGGCCGGTTCTCTGGATACTTTCAAGGGAGAGCTAGATAGGGCTCTTAAAGATAGTGGAGTCGGGGGATATGGGGAGAAGGCAGGAACGGGGTACCGATTGGGGATGATCAGCCATGATCACATTGAATGGCGGTGCTGGCTCGAAGGGCCGAATGGCCTACTCCTGCACCTATTGTCAATTGTCCATTATCACTAAACTAAATCAAAAGTGTGCCGGATTGATGTTTGTTAAATTCCAATGCGACTATCGTTCTAATTATTTTATCTCCTATATGGCTGATTAGTTCGGGGGTTACGGGGAGAAGGCAGGAGAATGGAGTTTGGAGGGGAAGATGGATCCGCCATGATTGAATGGCGGCGTAGACTTGATGGGCAGAATGGCCTAATTCTGCTCCTGTCACTTACCAACTTGCCAATTTGAGTACCAGCTTGATCTTTAGTCTAAAGAATGTTCCCGACGGAAAGAATGTTTAAGAAAGAACTGCAGATGCAGGAAAAATTGAAGTGAGACAAAAATGCTGGAGAAACTCAGTGGGTGAGGCAGCATCTATGGAGCGAAGGAAATAGAAACATAGAAAATAGGTGCAGGAGGAGGCCATTCGGCCCTTCGAGCCAGCACCGCCATTCATTGTGATCATTCATCCCCAATCAATAACCCATGCCTGCCTTCTCCCCATATCCCTTGACTCCACTAGCCCCCAGAGCTCTATCTAACTCTCTTAAATCCATCCAGTGACTTGGCCTTCACTGCCCTCTGTGGCAGGGAATTCCATAAATTCACAACTCTCTGGGTGAAAATGTTTTTTCTCACCTCAGTCTTAAATGACCTCCCCTTTATTCTAAGACTGTGGCCCCTGGTTCTGGACTCGCCCAACATTGGGAACATTTTTCCTGCATCTAGCTTGTCCAGTCCTTTTATAATTTTATATGTTTCTATAAGATTCCCCCTCATCCTTCTAAACTCCAGTGAATACAAGCCTAGTCTTTTCAATCGTTCCTCATATGACAGTCCCGCCATCCCAGGGATCAATCTTGTGAACCTACGCTGCACTGCCTCAATCACAAGGATGTCCTTCCTCAAATTAGGAGAACAAAACTGTACACAATACTCCAGATGTGGTCTCGCCACAGCCCTATACAACTGCAGAAGAACCTCTTTACTCCTATACTGAAATCCTCTTGTTATGAAGGCCAACATTCCATTAGCTTTCTTCACTGCCTGCTGTACCTGCACGCCAACTTTCAGTACAAGGACAACCAGGTCTCGTACAAGGACACCCAGGTCTCGAGGGTCCCAAGGGTCTCGACCCGAAACGTCACCCATTCCATTTGCTCCCCAGATGCTGCCTGACCCGCTGAGTTCCTTCACAAGTTTGTGTTGTGCTCCAGCTTCCGGCATCTGCAATTTCTATTCTTTTTGTTTCAAATGGAGAGTTTGTGTACAGTCTAGGCACTTCCTGAATGAGAAGCTTGGATGACATTTTATCCCTGCATGTCACCCGGGTTTTTTCTTTGGAGTAGCATTCTGAATTGTTTTATCATAACCCTATCAAATGAGTTGGAAAGGGAACGTTTTGGTTGGGGAAGGCAGCTTAATAACTATTTATATTCACCAAGTGCGAGGTTGTGTGTATTTTACCACACTGCAGATGGTGTTCTGAACAAATGGTGTGTTTAATCTCCGACAGTCATCAATTGAATGCCTCCCCCCCCCCCCTCCTTCACCTCTACACCCTCTCACAGACCCTCAATTACTTAACGTGGGTGCTCAGAACATTTGTAGCTCGCATTTGTTGTAAATAAATGACAAAGAAAAGCAACTTTAGTTTAGAAAAGCAAGTCGAATCGGTAGTATTGGGGATGATCAAATTGAATGGCAGTGCTGGCTCAAAGGGCCGAATGGCCTACTCCTGCACATATTGTCTATTGTAAGGAAGACAAATTCAATGCTAGCATTTTTATCAAGAGGACTGGAATACAAAAACAGGGATGTAATGCTGAGTCTCTATAAGGCGCTGGTCAGGCCGCATTTGGAATACTGTGAGCAAATTTAGGCCCCATATCTGAGGAAGGATGTGCTGGCTCTGGAGAGGGTCCAGAGGAGGTTTACAAGAATGATCCCAGGAATGAGTGGGTTAACCTATGGTGAGCGTTTGACAGCACTGGGCCTGTACTCGCTGGAGTTTAGAAGGTTGAGGGGGGGACCTCATTGAAACTTACAGAATAATGAAAGGCATAGATAGAGTGGATGTGGAAAGGATGTTTCCACTGGTGGGAGAGTCTAGAACCAGAGGTCACAGCCTCAGAATTAAAGGGCGCTCTTTTAGAAAGGAGGTGAGGAAGAACTTCTTTAGTCAGAGGGTAGTTAATCTGTGGAACTCATTGCCACAGAGGGCTGTGGAGGCCAAGTCAGTGGATATTTTTAAGGCAGAGATGGACAAATTCTTGATTACAACGGGTGTCGAGGGTTATGGGGAGAAGGCAGGAAAATGGGATTAGGAGGCAGAGATTGAATGGCGGAGTAGACGCGATGGGCTGAATTGTTTATTCTACTCATAAACTTGTGAACTTACAGCGAGGAATCTGGCCCTTGGGCCCACAGAGTCCGCACCGACCAGCGATCCCCGCACACCTACACTATCCTACACGCACTAAAGGCAATTTACAATTTTACTAAAGCCAATTAGTCTACACACCCTGTACGTCTTTGTAGTGTGGGAGGAAACCGGAGCACCCGGAGAAAACCCACGCAGGTCACGGGGAGAATGTACAAACTCCGTACGGACAGCATCCGTAGTCGGGATGGAACCCGGGTCTCTGGCGCTGTGAGGCAGCAACTCTACCGCTGCACCACCGTGCCGCCCACGTAACGGACCATTTTTGTCTGTATGACTTGAAGATGCCTTGTAAGTAACGTATTGCCTCGTGTGGCCATTGGGGAAAATATTTCCTTTTAGCCCACATGTTTTTGTGGCATATTAATCATGACTTTCCAAACGTGGAGCATGGTGCAGTACAGCACAGGAACAGGCCCTTCAGCCCACAATGTGCTGAGCATGATAAGCTAATCTCATCGGCCTGCACATGATCCATATCCTTTTCCCGCGTCGCCACGTGCCGATCCAAGAGCCGCTTAAACGCCAATATCGTATCTGCCGCCTCCACCACCACTACCCTTGGCAGCGCGTTCCAGGCACCCGCCACCACTTGTGTATCATAAAAAAACTTGCCCTGCACATCTGGGCACTGTGGCGCAGCGGTAGAGTTGTTGCCTTGCCAACCCGGGTATGATCCCGACTACGGGTGCCGTCTGTACGGAGTTTGTACCTTCTCCCCGTGACCTGCGTGGGTTTTCTCCGAGATCTTCGGTATCTTCCCACACTCCAAAGACGGACAGGTTTGTAGGTTAATTGGCTTGGTATAAATGTAGAACTGTCCCCAGTGTGTAGGATAAACAATAGCTGCAGGAGTAGGCCATTTGGCCCTTCCAGCCAGCACCGCCATTCAATGTGATCATAGCTGATCATCCCCAAAAAGTACCCCGTTCCTGCCTTCTTCCCATATCCCCTGACTCCGCTATTTTTAAGAGCCCTATCTAGCTCTCCCTTGAAAGCATCCAGAGAACCTGCCTCCACTGCCCTCTGAGGCAGAGAATTCCACAGACTCACCACTCTCTGTGAGAAAAAGTGTTTCCTCGTCTCCGTTCTAAATGGCTTACCCCTTATTCTTAAACTGTGGCCCCTGGTTCTGGACTCCCCCAACATCGGGTACATGTTTCCTGCCTCTAGCGTGTCCAAGCCCTTAACAATCTTATATGTTTCAATGAGTTCAATGTTTCAATGATATGTTTCAATGGGATAGTGTTGATGTGCGGGGATCGCTGGTCAGAGTGGGCCGAAGGGCCTGTTTCCGCGCTGTATCTCTGAACTAAACGAAAGAAAACTCGCTCCATCTGTACAAAAATTCAAAAATGTTGGAATGAAATTTTTGAAATCTTTACAAAGTTATTTAAAATAAGACTGATACGCAAAGCAGAATGGATTATCTTCGGAATAACGGAAGATGGTCCAGAACTAAATGTGTTTCAAAAGAAACTAATAGACTATGGGTTAATAACTAGAAAAAAGCTAATTCTAAAATTTTGGAAGAAGGCTCCAATACCAACTATAAACATGTGGATTTCAAATATGTTCGAAACATTACACCTAGAAGAGATAAGACTCCTCCTAGCAGGTAAACCAGATCACTTCCACCTGATGTGGTCTGCATTTATAGAATTATTACAAATATAGGGTGCAAAGGTACCTTTAAAAAAAAATTGAGGTCAGGTAAGGGGGGATGATAGTTGAAGAGTTGGTATGTCCCATTTGCGTAATGCTCATAAAAATATTTGTTTCTCTCTTTTTCCTCTTTCTCTTTCTTTTCTAGGGTCTATTTCTTAACTTTTTCTTTTGTTTTTAATTTTGCTCTTATAGGGTCTTCGTCCTTTTTTGTTGTCACATTTTCTACACTCACTTTTTCCTTCACTTTCTTCTTTCTTTCAATCTTTTCCTTTTCTAGTGTAAAAAATAAATGGAGTACATTAATTGTAAGAAGACATGTGACGAGTACTAATGTATGTGGTTGTAATGTAATGTACTTCTAATAAATTAAAAAAAAATTAATAATAATAATAAAAAAACTTTAAAAAAAACTCGCTCCAAGCTATAATGACATTGGATCTTTTCGTAACATGCGGTCTTTTTGTTTATAGGTGGGGAAACTCTGAAGATGTGTGGTCGAATATGTTGAAGAAGGAAATAAAATATACTCACAGTAAAACCGTTCTCTCCCTGCATCCATCCCTGCAGCCAAAGATGAGAGCAATTTTACTGGATTGGCTAATAGAGGTTAGTTAACATTACAGACCTCGTGTACAGAAGGTACTGTAGGATTGTGTTGGTTCTGGACTAGAATTATTCCGCTGTTGCTGTTCAACGCTTAATACAAGGGGTCGGCAACTTTATTTTTGCATCGGGGCCAGGACCCATGTTTGTGAGCGGATGGCGGGCCACATCTGTCACCATTGTTAATAAATTGGCTGTTGCGGGCAGGTCGTCTGCGAGTCCCGGGACTGCCTGTTGCGCCCAGTTCGCGAAAACTAATTGAAAAAAAAGCCTGCGGGCCGGATGATTTCGGGTTTTTGTCTGTATGACTTGAAGATGCCTTGTATGTAACGTATTGCCTTGTGTGGCCATTGGGGAAAACATTTCCTTTTAGCCCACATGTTTTTGTAGCTTATTAATCATGACTTTCTAAACGTGGAGCATGGTGCAGTACAGCACAGGAACAGGCCCTTCAGCCCACAATGTGCTGAGCATGATAAGCTAATCTCATCGGCCTGCACATCATCCATATCCTTTTCCTGCGTCGCACGTGCCGATCCAAAAGCCGCTTAAACGCCAATATCACGCTCCAAAGACGTGCAGGTTTGTAGGTTGATTGGCTTTGGTGAAAATTGTGTGTGGGACAGTGTTAGTGGTGCGGGGATCGCTTTTCAGCGGGGACTCAGTGGGCTGAAGGGGCTGCCTGTCCCGCTGAGTCACTCCAGCTTTTTTTTTAAAGTAAAACATTTTAATTCATCATTGGAGCAGAGAAAGTAGGGCGATCCAATTGTAAAATGCAGTCCCTTTACAAAGCTAAGCCTACCATGGACACAATAACCCAAATGGCTTGTTTCCACTGCTGCAGTTTCTAAGATTTTTATATTCCGTTTCTTTTTCCCCCTTTTTTAAAATTATTTTATTTTATTTATTTATTTTTTGTACAAAAATAAAATGATCGACATAACAGTTGTACAAATTTCATATATTTTATGGACTAATAACTAGATCGGAAAAAAGGGAAAGACACTCCAGCTTTGTTTGTCTATCTTTGTCTTTTGTACTCTGGATAGACAATTTCTCGCGCGCTGTAATTGCGATGAGACTAATTCTGTATTTTTCACCCCCCCCCAATTTTTTGCCTATTTCCCAGGTTTGTGATGTTTACACGCTCCACAGGGAAACGTTTTACCTGGCTCAGGACTTCTTTGATCGGTTCATGTTTACTCAGGAAAATGTCCACAAAAGCAAGCTGCAACTCATCGGCATTGCCTCGCTCTTCATCGCAGCGAAGCTGGAGGTGAGGGTGCAGGGCCGGGTGCAGTGGATGAACGAAAGTTTATTATCGCAGCTGAGATTCTTTGTTTTGTGTACCAGGCACGAGGTATGCAAAGGGTCGCTACCTAGAGGGCGCTGAGAAAGTCTCACATGGTTCAATGTTGTTCCCGGTGGTCCCTCCTTGTTCTACTGGTGGCTCCACCTCCCACGCTGGGTCCCTCTTTGTTCTTTCAATGACCCGTCCGACCTCCAGCACCCGCCAGGCGTCTGTCTGCTCTTGGAGAGGGCCTTGTCCCTGCGATGGCGGGACTGTCGTATGAGGAAAGATTGAAAAGACTAGGCTTGTATTCACTGGAGTTTAGAAGGATGAGGGGGGGATCGTATAAAGACATAAAATTATAAAAGGACTGGACAAGCTAGATGCAAGAAAAATGTTCCCAATGTTGGGTGAGTCCAGAACCAGGGGCCACAGTCTTAGAATAAAGGGGAGGTCATTTAAGACTGAGATGAGAAAAAACTTTTTCGCCCAGAGAGTTGTGAATTTATGGAATTCCCTGCCGCAGAGGGCATTGGAGGCAAAAATCACTGGATGGATTTAAGCAAGAGTTAGATAGAGCTCTAGGGGCCAGTGGAGTCAAGGAATATGGGGAGAAGGCAGGCACGGACTATTGATAGGGGATGATCAGCCATGATCACAATGAATGGCGGTGCTGGCTTGAAGGGCCAAATGGCCTCCTCCTGCACCCATTTTCTATGTTTCTGTTGTGGCACTCGCCGACAGTGGAGAAACTTTGCAATGGTCATCGTCAACTGGAGTGTGTGGAATGGAGGAAGTAGTTGAGGCTGGGACTATCCCAACGTTTAAACGTTGGTGGTGCAGGGGTAGCGTTCCTGCCGTACAGCGCTTTCAGCGCCGGACACCCAGGTTTGATCCCGACCACGGGTGCTTGTCCGTACGGAGTTTGTTTGTACGTTCTCCCCGTGACCTGCGTGGGTTTTCTCCGAGATCTTCAGTTTCCTCCCACGCTTGCGGGTTTGTAGGTTAATTGGCTCTCCATAAATGTAAATTGTGCCTAGTGCGTGTAGGATAGTGTTAATTAGCAGGGATCGCTGGTCGACGAGGACTCGCTGGGCCAAAGGGCCTATTTCTGCGCTGTATCTAAAAACAAAACAAAAAGTTAGGCAGGTACATGGATAGACCGGTTTGGAGGGATATGGGCCAAACGCAGGCAGGTGGGGACTAGTGTAGCTGGGACATATTGGTCGGTGTGGGCAAGTTGGGCCGAAGGGCCTGTTTCCACACTTATGACTACAGGGCATTAATATTTCTAAAACTATCCCTGTCAACATTCTTGCCTCCAAATCTTTGCACGTATTCGTGTAAAACAATTCTTAATGATCATGCGATGTGCTTATACTATAATGAAAATCTGAGTTTTTATTTTATTATTGTCACATGTACCAAGGTACAGGGAGTTGTGTGCTACTCCAGTCAGTGGATAGACTATATATGATTACAATGAAGCTGTGTACAGACACAGGAGAAAGGGAATAATGTTTAGTACTAAATAGTCCAGTAAAGGTGCATTAAAGATGGTTTGAAGATCTTCAATGAGATGGATGGTAGCTCAGGACCGCTCGCTAGCAGGAAACATGTCCCCGATGTTGGGGGAGTCCAGAACCAGGGGCCACAGTTTAAGAATAAGGGGAAAGCCATTTAGAACTGAGACGGGGAAGCACTTTTTTCACAGAGTTGTGAGTCTGGAATTCTCTGCCTCAGAGGGCGGTGGAGGCCGAATTTCTCTGGATACTTTCAAGAGAGAGCTAGATAGGGCTCTTAAAGATAGCGGAGTCAGGGGATATGGGGAGAAGGCAGGAACGGGGTACTGATTGGGGATGATCAGCCATGATCACACTAAGTGACGGTGCTGGCTCGAAGGGCCGAATGGCCTACTCCTGCACCTATTGTCTAGTTGGTGAGAGGATAGTTCAGTTGCCTGATCACAACTGGGAAGAAACTGTCCCTGAATCTGCAGGCGTGTGTTTACACACCTCTGTGCCTCTTGCCCAGGTGGAGAAGAGGCCCTGGTTCGACCCTGACCGAGAATAAATTTCTGTACAATTTGACCTGGAATGGTGGTGGGGGTATTAAAATGCTCTTTGTTTAAGAAAAAAATGGAAATGCTGGAAAAATCGAAGGTGGAACAAAAATGCTGGAGAAACTCAGCGGGTGAGGCAGCGTCTATGGAGCGAAGGAATAGGTGACGTTTCGGGTCGAGACCATTTCTTCAGACTGATGGGGGGGAAGAAGGAAGGAAGAGGCGGAGACAGTGGGCTGTGGGAGAGCTGGGGAGGGGAAGGAGAAAGCAAGGACTACCTGAAATTGGAGAAGCGTTACCTATTCCTTCGCTCCATAGATGCTGCCTCACCCGCTGAGTTTCTCCAGCATTTTTGTCTACCTTAAAATGCTCTTTATTCTGAGGAAGGGTCTCGACCCGAAAGGTCACCCATTCCTTCGTTCCAGAGATGCTGCCTGTCCCGCTGAATTACTCCAGGTTTTAGTGTCTATCTTTGAAATTAAAGCGCAATTTGATGGAGAATTGGTTTTACATTTTATTGTCTCTTTATTTCAGGAAATCTACCCTCCAAAATTGAATGAATTTGCGTATGTAACAGATGGAGCTTGTACGGAAACTGAAATACTTGATATGGAGTTAATAATTTTAAAGGTAAACAGGATGTAATACAGACTCACCGCAGATTTTCTGACAATTGGCGGTCTGGCACCTCATAAGGAAGGTCACAAGGGATAGGAAGCAGACTTTCGGCCCATCGAGTCTACTCCGCCATTGAATCACGGCCGATCTATTTCTCCCTCCTAACCCCATTCTCCTGCCTTTGTGCCATAAAGCTGGGTGGCAGTGTGAACTGTGAGGAGGATGCAGGGTGACTTGGACAGGTTGGGTGAGTGGGCAGATGCATGGCAGATGCAGTTTAATAATGTGGATAAATGTGAGGTTATCCACTCTGGCGGCAAAAACAGGAAGGCAGATTATTATCTGAATGGTGTTGAGTTGGGAAAAGGAGGTGCAACGGGATCTGGGGGGGGGGGTCCTTGTTCATCAGTCACTGGAAGTAAGCATGCAGGTACAGCAGGCAGTGAAGAAAGTGAATGGCATGTTGGCCTTCATAATAAGAGGAGTTGAGTATAGGAGCAAAGAGGTCCTGCAATTGTACAGGGCCCTAGTGAGACCACACCTGGAGTATTGTGTGCAGTTTTGGTCACCAAATTTGAGGAAGGACATTCTTGCAATTGAGGGAGTGCAGCATAGGTTCACGAGGTTAATTCCCGGGATGGCGGGACTGCCATATGTTGATAGAATGGAGTGGCTGGGCTTGTACACTCTGGAATCCAGATGGATGAGAGGGGATCTTATGGAAACATAAGATTATTAAAGGTTTGGACACGCTAGAGGCAGGAAACGTGTTCCCGATGTTGGGGGAGTAAAGAACCAGGGGCCACAGTTTAAGAATAAGGAGTAAGCCATTTAGAACGGAGACGAGGAAACACTTTTTCACACAGAGGGTTGTGAATCTGGAATTCTCTGTCTCAAAAGGCAGTGGAGGCCAAGTCTGGATGCTTTCAAGAGAGCTAGACAGAGCTCTTAAAGATAGTGGAGTCGGGGGATATGGGGAGAAGGCAGGAAAGGGGTACTGATTGTGGATGATCAGACATGATCAAATTGAATGGCGGTGCTGGCTCGAAGGGCTGAATGTCCTACTCGTGCACCGATTGTCTATAACCCTTGACACCCTCCTTTTAGTCCGGGCAAAATTACAAGAACGCACTTGAAAATCCCCCTCCCCAATACCCGGAAAATGTGGTGCCTAGGCTGGGTGAGGCGTCCGGCCTTCACCTCCTCGGGACTTCCGCGGCTGATCGGCGGTTCGAATTTCCCCGCCTGTGGCCGGGGCTCTGGAACTCCGGCCCAGCCGGAGCCGGCAGATCCCTTCCCATCGCTGACTTTGCGGGCCGGTAACTCGGCGGCCTCGGCGGAACGTTCCGGTGCCGTTCCACTCCTCTCGGAGGCTGTGACCTCTGGTCCTGTCCAATGCATGATCCAGAAAGGCTCTGGAACCAAGGGTGTCAGAACATCTGTGGTGGACCAGTGTAGTAATCTGACATTTAATCTGATGCAGATTAAGCAAGCAAGTTTATTTATACAGCACATTTCAACAACAAGGCAATTCAAAGTGGCTTCACACAAAGCATAAAGAAGCAATCAAAAGCAATTAAGAACAGTCATTAAAAAAGAATAGAAAATAAAAAACGGTTCTCTGGATACATTCAAGAGAGCTAGATCAGGCTCTTAAAGATAGCGGTCGGGATATGGGGAGAAGGCAGGAACGGGGTACTGATTGGGGATGATCAGCCATGATCACATTGAATGGCGGTGCAGGCTCGAAGGGCCGAATGGCCTACTCCTGCACCTATTGTCTTGTTTTTTGTCTATTGTCTACTAAACAAGCTAAAATAGAATAAGACGTATAATATACAAGAATAAAAATTACAGTGCAGTTAGAAATGAATAATTATTTAATTAAATTAAAATTAAAAGAGGTCTCGATGGTTCATTATGTAACAGAAGATCAGAAATGTATGTTGACCCCTAGACCATTCAGTAAATGTTGGAGATATGAACTGCTGATCATCTGAGACTAGTGAACTCTGGGGAGCAGTAATGTATCTTGTCAGAAGTTGAGATGTAGTCAATCAGCTATGATTGAAAACCGTTAACCCTTTAAGTATAATTTGCCCGTCTATTCAAGAGATTCAAGTTTATTGTCATGTGTCCCTGATAGGACAATGAAATTCTTGCTTTGCTTCAGCACAACAGAATATAGTAGGCATTGACTACAGAACAGTGTGTCCATATGCCATTGAATATATATATATACACACATAAATAAATAAACAGATAAAGTGCAATGGACTATTAATGTTCAGAGTTTTGTTTGAGTTGAGTTTAATAGCCTGATGGCTGTGGGGAAGCAGCTATTCCTGACCCTGGACGTTGCAGTCTTCAGGCTCCTGTACCTTCTACCTGAAGGCAGCAGGGAGATGAGTGTGTGGCCAGGATGGTGTGGGTCCTTGATGCTGCCATCCTTTTTGAGGCAGCGACTGCGATAGATCCCCTCGATGGTAGGGAGGTCGGAGCCGATGATGGACTGGGCAGTGTTTACAACTTTTTGTAGTATTTTCCGCTCCTGTGCGCTCAAGTTGCCGAACCAAGCCACAATGCAACCGGTCAGCATGCTCTCCACTTTGCTATCCGAGCCAATTCCCGTCTCGTACCTTCAAAGTCTCCTTTCTTCAAGTTCAGCACCCTGGTCTCTGAATTAACAGTGTCGCTCTCCATCCTAATGCCGAATTCCACCATTTTATGGTCACTGTTGCCCAAGGGGCCTTGCACAACAAGATCGCTAACTGATCCGTCCTCATTATACGATACCCAGTCTAGGATGGCCTACCCTCTAGTCGGTTCTTCTACATATTGGTTTAAAAATTCATCCCGTGTATATAGATTCTATGTACGGGTGTCAGAGGTTATGGGGAGAGGGCAGGAGAATGGGGTTAGGAGGGAGAGATAGATCAGCCATGATTGAATGGTGGAGTAGACTTGATGGGCCGAATGGCCCAATTCTATCGCTTGTGTACTTATGAACATAAAAAAGTTCAATCTAAAAATTCAAGATTATTTTGTCCCCCAATTTCTTTGAAGGGTGGAGTTTGAAGCAGATACGATACTGTTATATTTTACCCTAATGGCCTAATTCAGCTCCTATCACTTATGAACGATGAACTTTGTTTGGTGGCGCAGCGGCAAAGTTGCTGCCTTGCAGCGCCCGAGACCCGGGTTCGATCCTGACCACGGGTGCTGTCTGTACGAAGTTTGTACGTTCTCCCCGTGACTGCGTGGGTTTTCTATGAGATCTTCAGTTTCCTCCCACACTCGAGACATACAGGTTTGTAGGTTAATTGTCTTGGGTATAATTGTAAATTGTCCCTAGTGTGTGTAGGATGGTGTTAGTGTGCGGGGATCGTTGGTCGGCATGGACTCGGTGGGCCGAATGGCCTGTTTCCCCGCCGTATCTCTAAACTTTAAAAAACAACTAAACTTGTGAACTTCTGTGCTATGTGCTAATTAAGTATTTACAATGTTGTTTTTTTTCTCTTTTTAGGCATTAAAGTGGGAGTTGTGTCCCGTGACGATTATCTGTTGGTTGAATGTTTATCTTCAAATTGTCTTTTTAAAAGAAATACCCAACATATCACTGCCTCAGTATTCTCAAGACATCTTCGTACAGATTGCTCGGGTAATTGTCTAATTTCCGATATTACGAAACCGCCCTATCTGCCGCTCATAATTTTATATGCTTTTATCAGTTTAAGAAGGAACTGCAGATGCTGGTAAATCGAAGGTAGACAAAAATGCTGGAGAAACTCAGCGGGTGCAGCAGCATCTATGGTGCGAAGGAAATAGGCAACGTTTCGGGTCGAGACCCTTCTTCAGAAACATAGAAAATAGGTGCAGGAGGAGGCCATTCTGCCCTTTGAGCCAGCACCGCCATTTATTGTGATCATGGCTGATCGTCCCCAATCAATAACCCGTGCCTGCCTTCTCTCCATATCCCTTGACTCCACTAGCCCCTAGAGCTCTATCTAACTCTCTCTTAAATCCCTCCAGTGACTTGGCCTCCACTGCCCTCTGTGGCAGGGAATTCCATAAATTCACAACTCTCTGGGTGAAAATGTTTTTTCTCACCTCAGTCTTAAATGACGTCCCCTTTATTCTAAGACTGTGGCCCCTGGTTCTGGACTCGCCCAACATTGGGAAATTTGTTCCTGCATCTAGCTTGTCCAGTCCTTTTATAATTTTATATGTTTCTATAAGATACCCTCTCATCCTTCTAAACTCCAGTGAATACAAGCCCAGTCTTTTCAATCTTTCCTCATATGACAGTCCCACCATCCCAGGGATCAATCTCGTGAATCGTAAGGATGTCCTTCCTCAAATTAGGAGACCAAAACTATACACAATACTCCAGATGTGGTCTCACCAGAGCCCTATACAACTGCAGAAGAAAGACTGATGTGAGGGGGAGGGGGGGGGGGGGGGGGGCGGGGAAGAAGAAATGAAGAGGAAGTTTAGTATAGCTGCGTAGTCCAGAGGTAGTGCAGAAACGGGCCCTTCAGCCCACCGAGTCCGCACTGACCAGCGGTCCCCGCACACGAATGCTGTCTTACACACACTAGGGACAATTTACATTTACACCAAGCCAATTAACCTACAAACCTGTACGTCTTTGGAGCGCGGGAGGAAACCGAAGATCTCGGAGAAAACCCACGGGGAGAATGTACGGACAAGCACTCGTAGTCGGGATCGAACCCGCGACTGGTGCTGTAAGCGCTGCAAATGCAGCAGCTCTACCGCTGCGCCACCGTGCCAGTCTCTGCAACCTCCACCGTTCCAGAGGATAGGATCCAGGTCTGTCCAACCTCTCCCTGTGGCTAACCCTCTGATCCAGGCAGTATCCTGGTAAACCTCCTCTACACCCTCTCCAAAGCCTCCACGCCCTTGGGGCGACCAGAACTGCACACAATACTCCAAATAGAGTCAACGTTTCAGCTTTGCAGTTCTGATGAATCAGAAACAATGATTAATCAGAAACTGTCTGATTGAAGGCCATTGTCAACCTGAAATATGAGTTCTGTTTGTGTCGCCACAAGTGCTGCCTGACCTGAACATTCCCAATGTTTTTTTTTCCCCTTTTATCTCGACCTTTTGAGATACTATGGAGATGTTCGACAATAGACAATAGGTGCAGGAGTAGGCCATTCGGCCCTTCGAGCCAGCACCGCCATTCAATGTGATCATGGCTGATCATCCCCAATCAGTACCCCGTTCCTGCCGTCTCCCCATATCCCCTGACTCCGCTATCTTTAGAGCCCTATCTAGCTCTCTATTGAAAGCATCCAGAGAACCGGCCTCCACCACCCTCTGCGGCAGAGAATTCCACAGACTCACAATTCTCTGTGTGAAAAAGTGTTTCCTCGTCTCCGTTCTAAATGGCTTACTCCTTATTCTTAAACTGGCCCCTGGTTCTGGACTACCCCAGCATCAGGAACATGTTTCCTGCCTCTAGCGTGTCCAAACCCTTAACAATCTCATATGATTCAACAAGATCACCTCTCATCCTTCTAAACTCCAGAGTATACAAGCCCAGCTGCTCCATTCTCTCAGCATATGACAGTCCCGCCATCCCGGGGAATTAACCTTGTAAACCTACGCTGCACTCCCTCAATAGCAATAATGTCCTTCCTCAAATTAGGGAACCAAAACTGCCCACAATACTCCAGGTGTGGTCTCGGTAGGCCCTGTACAACTGCTGAAGGATCTATTTGCTCCTATATTCAACTCTTGTTAGTGGCATTAGGCAGTGGTGATTCCAACGCTCCTGTATGCATCAGAAACCTGGACAACATACCGACGCCATCTGAAAACACTTGAAAAGTTCCATCAACGATGTCTTCGAAGCAGCTTAAATATCAGCTGGGAAGACAGAAGAACCAACGTCAGCGTGCTGAATGAAGCAAAAACATCTGGCATCGAAGCCTTCGTCATCAAGAACCAACTAAGATGGATCGGTCATGTTGTTCGGATGGAAGACGAACGTCTACCAAAGCAAACCTACTCCCAGCTTAAAGAAGGCAAACGCTAAAGAGGCGGACAAAAGAAGAGATTCAAAGACGACTTAAAAGCCAGCATGAAGAAATGTGAAATCAACATTGACAATTGGGAAACCACTGCCAAGGACAGGAAACTGGCGAAACCATCATCCAAGATGGAACAGCGAACTTCGAAGCCAAGAGATGCGCAGAATTGGAAGAAAAGAGAAGAAAATGGAAAGAGAGGCAGCAACAACCAAAGCCTGATTTGCCATCTGGAATTACCTGTCCTGAATGCCAAAGAACTTTCAAAGCCAGGATTGGACTCATAAGCCACCTGAGAGTCCATGAAAACAACAGAACGTGGACCATCTTCCTCGACCTCGAGGGAGAGCCACGACGATGGAGATATACTTCAGATTCTTCTGGTCCTCTGCACTATTCAGTGTCCTCTACACTGTCTATCCCCTTGACTCTTTGCAGCACTCCAAGTGCTATACTCAACCCCAAATGTCACCCATTCCTTCTCTCCAGAGATGTCGCCTCTCCTGCTGAATTACTCCAGCATTTTGTGTCAACCTTCAGGTTTGTAGGTTTATCGGTTTCTGTGAATGCTCCCTAATTTGTAGAATGGAACTCGTGTACAGGTGATCGATCGCTGGTCGGTGTGGACCTGCTCCTTCGTTCGGAGGTACAGCGCAGAAGCCGGCCCGCGGAGTCGGCGTCGACCAATGATCACCCGGTACACTCGCACTATCCCACACACTGGGGACAATTCACAACTTTAAAGGAGCCAATCAGCCTCCAAACCTGTGCGTATTTGGAGTGTGGGAGGAAACCGGAGCACCCGGAGCAAAGCCACGCGGTCACAGGGAGAACGTGCAAACTCCGTACAGGCAGCACCTGTAGTCCGAATGTGGCCCGAAGAAAGTCGTCTGAAACTGCATCATGACACTTATAAATTGTTCCAGATCCATTAAACAATCTACCTCTTTGATGTCCCTCAGACTATCCTTGATCGGACGTTGCTGGCGTTACCTTGCACTAAACGTTATTCTCTTATCATGTATTTATACACTGAAAATGGATCAATTGTAAACCAGGATTGTCTTTCCGCTGACTGGCTAGCACGCAACAAAAGCTTTTCACTGTACCTCGGTACACGTGACAATAAACTAAACTGAACTTAAACCATTTTAGACAATAGGTGCAGGAGTAGGCCATTTGGCCCTTCGAGCCAGCACCGCCATTCAATGTGATCATGGCTGATCATCCCCAATCAGTACCCCATTCCTGCCTTCTCCCCATATCCCCTGACTCCGCTATTTTTAAGAGCCCTATCTAGCTCTCTCTTGAAAGCATCCAGAGAACCGGCCTCCACCGCCCTCTGAGGCAGGGAATTCCACAGACTCACCACTCTGTGAGAAATAGTGTTTCCTTGTCTCCGTTCTAAATGGCTTACTCCTTATTCTTAAACTGTGGCCTCTGGTTCTGGGCTCCCCCAACATCGGGAACATGTTTCCTGCCTCTAGCGTGTCCAAACCCTTAACAATCTTATATGTTTCAATGAGATACCCTCTCATCCTTCTAAACTCCAGAGTGAACAAGCCCAGCCGCTCCATTCTCTCAGCATATGACAGTCCCGCCATCCCGGGAATTAACCTTGTAAACCTACGCTGCACTCCCTCAATAGCAAGAATGTCCTTCCTCAAATTAGGGGACCAAAACTGCACACAATACTCCAGGTGTGGTCTCACTAGGGCTCTGTACAATTGCAGAAGGACCTCTTTGCTCCTATACTCAACTCCTCTTGTTATAAAGGCCAGCATGCCATTCGCTTTCTTCACTGCCTGCTGTACCTGCATGCTTTTTTGCTCCATTCAGATCCTCTCCGCCATATCATCACTGTGTCCCACTTTAGGGCGGAAGCTGTTAGTGGTCGCAGTCCTTTACAATAATTCCAAATTTTTGAGTTTTGATGTCAATGTAGAGCGAATGCATCAACATTGTAAATATTTTAAAGTGCAGGTTTTATAAATGGATATCATTATCCTTGTGTGGGCAAGCAAACTGCAGATGCTGGTTTTTAATTGAAGATAGACTCAAAAAAGCTGGAGTAACTCAGTGGGTCAGGCAGCATCTCTGGAGAAAGGGAATAGGTGAGGGTTGGGGTCTGAAGAAGGGTCTCGACCCAAAATGTCGCCTGTTCCTATTCTCCAGAGATACAGTCTGACGTGCTGAGTTACTCCGGGTTTTTGTGTTTATATATTAGCATATTCTTGTTGCTCATATGTACCCTTTTTTCGTACAGCTTTTAGATCTGTGTATCCTCGATGTCGAGAGTTTGAGTTTCCCTTACGGAGTATTGACTGCTGCCGCTGTGTGTTATTACACGTCTATAGAGGATACTTTCAAAGCTTCAGGTAAGGAGATATTGATTGTTAGTAGAAACAAGGAACTGTAGATGCTGGTTTAGACATAGAAACATAGTTGCAGGAGTAGGCCATTTGACCCTTTGAGCCAGCACCGCCATTCAATATGATCATAGCTGATCATCCAAAATCAGTACCCCGTTCCTGCCTTCTCCCCATATCCCCTGATTCCGTTAGCCCTAAGAGCTAAATCTATCTCTCTTAGATACATAGATACATAGAAAATAGGTGCAGGAGTAGGCCATTCGGCCCTTCGAGCCTGCACCGCCATTCAATATGATCATGGCTGATCATCCAACTCGGTATCCCGTACCTGCCTTCTCTCCATACCCCCTGATCCCTTTAGCCACAAGGGCCACATCTAACTCCCTCTTAAATATAGCCAATGAACTGGCCTCAACTACCCTCTGTGGCAGAGAGTTCCAGAGATTCACCACTCTCTCTTGTTAACATCCAGTGGATTGGCCTCCACTGCCTTATGTGGCAGAGAATTCCACACATTCACAACTCTCTGGGTGAAAAGGTTTTTCCTCATCTCGATCCTAAATGGCCTACCCCTTATTATTAAACTGTGACCCCTGGTTCTGGACTCTCCCAACATCGGGATAATTCCCCCCCACATCTAGCCTGTCCAATCCCTTGAGAATTTTATATGTTTCTATAAGATCCCTTCTCATCCTTCTAAATTCCAGTGAATACAAGCCCAGCCGACCTGTTTTTTCATCATATGTCAGTCCCGCCATCCCGGGAGTTAACCTGATGAACCTACTCCCTCGATAAGGGGTTGGACAGGCTAGATGCAGGAAGATTGTTCCCGATGTTGGGGAAGTCCAGAACAAGGGGTCACAGTTTAAGGATAAAGGGGAAATCTTTTAGGACTGAGATGAGAAAAACATTTTTTACACAGAGAGTGGTGAATCTCTGGAATTCTCTGCCACAGAATGTAGTTGAGGCCAGTTCATTGGCTATATTTAATAGGGCGTTAGATGTGGCTAAAGGGATCAGGGGGTATGGAGAGAAAGCGGGTACAGGATACTGAGTTGGATGATCAGCCATGATCATATTGAATGGCGGTGCAGGCTCGAAGGGCCGAATGGCCTACTCCTGCACCTATTTTCTATGTTTCTATGATAGCAAGAATGTCCTTCCTCAAATTAGGAGACCAAAATTGCACACACGAGACCTATGGATATCTCCCGGTTGCTAACCATTTTAACTCTCCTTCCCATTCCCACACTGACCTTTCTGTCCTGGGCCTCCTCCACTGTCAGAGTGAGGCCACACGCAAATGGAACAGCACCTCTTATTTCTCGAGTATCTTGCACCCCAGCAGTATGAACATTTGAATTCTCTAATTTTAAATCATTTTCTTGCAGTCTTTTTTTTACCAGTTCCCCAGTTGCATCTTCACAACCCATTCCTTCTCTCCAGAGACGCGGCCTGTCCCGCTGAGTTACTCCAGCATTTTGTGTCGATCCACAGTTCTCCACATTGTTTCCCTTGAGATCATACCTTCCCCCGGACAACAATGGCCCTACCAAACACCGCCCAGCCTGGGGTCACTTGCGAGACTTGGCATTCATATGTATGTACAAGTCTATGTATGAAGTCTTGAAATATTCTTCTAGATAAATGAGTTTCTTTATTGTAAGACAGAATTAAGTTTATTGGAAGTTAAACAATTCTGTGGATGTTCCCGGGATGGCGGGACTGTCGTATGCTGAGAGAATGGAGCAGCTGGGCTTGTACACTCTGGAGTTTAGAAGGATGAGAGGGCATCTCATTGAAACATATAAGATTGTTAAGGGCTTGGACACGCTAGAGGCAGGAAACAAGTTCCCGATGTTGGGGGAGTCCAGAACCAGGGGCCACAGTTTAAGAATAAGGAGTAAGCCATTTAGAACTGAGACGAGGAAACACTTTTTCTCACAGAGATTGGTGAGTCTGTGGAATTCTCTGCCTCAGAGGGCGGTGGAGGCCGGTTCTCTGGATGCTTTCAAGAGAGAGCTAGATAGGGCTCTTGAAAATAGCGGCCAGGGGATATGGGGAGAAGGCAGGAACGGGGTACTGATTGGGGATGATCAGCCATGATCACATTGAATGGCGGTGCTGGCTCGAAGGGCCGAATGGCCTACTCCTGCACCTATTGTTAAGGCATGACTTGCTTTTTTATGTAGTCACAATCATTTAATCTGCATTAGTGACCAACTTTTTAACTGGAAATGTATAAACTTGTTAATGTGAACATGACTCCAGACAGCACCAGTAGTCTGGATGGAACCCGGGTCTCTGGTGCTGCGAGGCAGCAACTCTACTGCTGCGCTACCGTGCTGCCCTAAGTACGTTAAAACATAGTCATTTCATTTGTCTTTTGTAGACGATAGATTAGCTTGTTGTGTGAACGGACGCCTCGGTTACAACAGATTTTGTCTGCTAGACCCCAAATCTGTTGTAAGGATATCTGTAATAACGATTGTACTCGAAGTAGACTGTACTCTTTCCCAGTGTGGCCAAAACTCTTAAACCTGAAACCTGATTCCAGGAATGAGTGGGTTAGCATATGACGGCACTGGGCCTCTCTCTACTCGCTGGAGTTTAGAAGTTTGAGGGGGAACCTCATTGAAACTTACAGAATAATGAAAGGCATAGAGTGGATGTGGAGAGGATGTTTCCACTGGTGGGAGAGTCTAGGACCAGAGGTCATAGTCTCAGAATTAAAGTGCGCTCTTTTAGAAAGGGGGTGAGGAGGAACTTATTTAGTCAGAGGGTAGTTAATCTGTGGAACTCGTTGCCACAGAGGGCTGTGGAGGCCAAGTCAGAGGATATTTTTAAGGCAGAGATAGACAAATTCTTGATTAGAACAGGTGTCGAGGGTTATGGGGAGAAGGCAGGAAAATGGGATTAGGAGGCGGAGATCAGCCATGATTGATTGGTGGAGTCAACTCGATGGGCCGAATGGTGTAATTCTACTTGTATAATTTGTGAAAGAACTTTGTTTCCCATTGCACAGATGCTGCCTGGCCTGCAGAGTATTTGCTGAATTATTTTTATTTGGGACTGACCGCATCTGCAGTGTTTGTCATTTTATGCTTGTGTTCCCTCTCTGTAGGACTGCGATGGGAGAGCATTTCCACCTGTTTTAATTGGATGACTCCGTTCGCAAAGACGCTGAGTGAAGGGGCCCCGGTGAAACTGAGAGACTTCAAGCACGTGGCAAATGAGGACGGGCATAATGTCCAGACACACATAATGTACCTGGATATGCTTGTAAGTTATGCTCACTTCAATCACCTGCTGAATATAGAACAGTACAGCACAGGAACAGACCCTTTGGCCCATAATGTGTGCGCCAAACATGTTGTCTAATGTCTTCTCTCACCACGTGATCCATGTCCCCCCCACCTCAATTCCTCGCACATCCGCGTGACTATCTGTAAAAGCCTTTTGCCTGGCGAGAGTCAAGGTGGCGAAATTAGTTTATGAATAAATAAGTTTATTGGCCAAGTATTCACATACAAGGAATTTGCCTTGGTGCTCCACCCGCAAGTGACAATGTGACATACAGTGACAGTTAGGAATGACCCATAAAACATTATTAATAAAACATTATCGATTTAAATCCGTGTAATTTAGGACGTGCAGTAGTGCAGCACAAGAATAGGCCCTTCGGTCCATAATATGTGTTGTACACGATGCCAGGACCACCTCCCAACGAACAGCAAGTTCAACACGAGTCGATGGAATGTGGGGAAGTCCAGGAATAAGGTCTGAAGAAGGGTCTCGACCTGAAACGTCACCCATTCCTTCTCTCCAGAGAAGCTGCCTGACCCGTTCCTCCAGCTTTTTGTGTCTATCTTCGGTCCAATCCCTTCGACCCAACTTGCCCACGCTGACCAACATGACCCATCTACACTAGCCCCACCTGCCTGCATTTGGCCCATATTCCTCTAAACTCTCCTATCCATGTACCATCTCCTTCCCATTCCTACAGACATTTCTGTCCTCAGTCTCCTCCACTGTCAGAGTGAGGCTAAACGCAAATTGGAGGAACAGCATCTCGTATTTCGCTTGGGCAGCTTACAGCCCAGTGGTATGAATATTGATTTCTCTCACTTCAGGTAGCCCCGGCATTCCCTCTCTCTCCATCCCTCCCCCACCCAAGTCACACCAGCTTCTCGTTTTCACCCTACAAACGGCTAACAATGGCCTGTTTCCTTTATCATCGTCACTTTTTTGCATATCTTTCATTCAGTGTTCCTTATCTCTCCACATCTCTGTCTATATAGCTTGTTTCCTTTATCCCTAACCAATCTGGAAGGATCTCGACCCGAAACGTCACCCATTCCTTCTCTCCAGAGAGGCTGCCTGTCCCGCTGAGTTACTCCAGCTTTTTTTTACTGTATTGTCTTTCAGCTGACTGGATAGCACGCAACAAAAGCTTTTCACTGTACCTCGGTACACGTGACAATAAACTAACGAAACTATTCCTCTCCCCTGACTCAGTCTGAAGAAGGGTCTCGACCCAAAATGTCACACAGAGAGGCTGCCTGTCCCGCTAGGTTACTCCAGCTTTTTGTGTCTGTCTTCGGTTTAAAACCAGCATCTGCAGTTCCTTCTTACACGTTCCATGTACCTGTCCAAATGTGTTTTAAATGTTGTGATAGTACCTGCCTCAACTACCTCCTCTGGCAGCTCCTTCCATACATCTACCATCCTTTAAAAAAAAATAAAAGTTACCCCTCGGGTTCCTATAAAATCTTTCCACCCTAAACCCATGTCCCCTGGTTCTTGATTCCCCCAAGAATTGCTGCCTGACCCACTAAATAATTCCAAATGTTCCTTTCCACACAATGCTTTGGAATTGATTTTAGATTTTGAAAATACTTTAAAAAAAATAATAAAAATATTTTTACTCCATTTCGAATGCCAAATGGGAGACTTGATATAAATGGTTTTAACCTTAGTGTCATAGATGTGAACTAATTGATTAACTTTTCTTGCAGGATGAGGTGCATGTTAGGAAATCGGAGTGTACAGCAAGGCTATCACCTGTGTCCATAGGAGGCATATTGACTCCACCTAAAAGTACTGAGAAACCATCATCGAGTTCATCACCCTGAATGGGACAAATGGAAGATTCAGACTTTGATGGGATTAATGCTACAGGAGCTGTATAAGTGCCATGACATGCAGCTGCAAACTCTTACTGGAGTTTAATTTTACAAAAGGAAAATCAAGGCATCGTCTGATGTTTTTTTTGGGGATTTGTTTTAGCGTGGGCAAGCTGGGAGCTGGCTCCAGAAGAAACATTGACTTCAACCTGTGATGGGACTATTTTAGGGAGGGGGAAAAAAGTATCTTTTTTTTAACAGAACCCAGAGATGACTACTGCGCATTAAGGCAGCTCGTGCCGTCCATTTAAACGGTGGTTTCATTCGGCAAGAAATCTGCGCGCATGCTGATTAAATTCTCTCTTGGAGTGGGCAGACCGGTGAAGCTGTGATTTTTTTTCCATTCCGCAAAATATCCAACGAAAGCCATTGTTTGAGTCGCAATTGAAGGTGGTACAAAACACAACTGAAGTCGTGCACTGTGGCCGGGAACTTCAACGGGGGGGGGGGGAGAAATCGCGCATTAAGTTTACAACAGGGAAGTGGGTGGATCGCAGTGGAGATTTGCAAGATGAATCATTTGCTGTGAATGATTAAATACATCTTTACAGCAAGTAGACCAACTTTTGAGTAAATCTATTTTGATTCTGCAAATCATTGAACGTGTGCAGTGATGGTTGAGTTTTGTGCATTGTCTTTAAGAATTGTATGGTGAAGTAAAAAAAAACAGGGCTATGGTATATGCTATGGCACCTGTGATGGTGCTGTTCTCAGGGTTGTTCAATCCTGGACCTGTTACTACGCAGCTGATTAAATGAGTAAATGGTCTCTTATCTCTGGGCAATCTGCAAAGTCTCTAAACTGTTCACTTACTGAACAAACTG
The DNA here is from genome assembly GCA_038087875.1 of Malacoraja senta. Lineage (NCBI taxonomy): Eukaryota > Metazoa > Chordata > Chondrichthyes > Rajiformes > Rajidae > Malacoraja > Malacoraja senta. The sequence continues at coordinate 6,640,652 of CM075977.1, forward strand.
AGCATAATTGTATATATTTTCCACTGTGAAAGGGACCATGTATATTAAGATATATTAATATAGTTGGTATTATCAACTTTAAGCGGCTCCATCACTCATGCTTCACCCAACTAAGGTAAACAACTAATAGTCTCACTGCCAAAGAACGCACATTTAATGTATTACTGTAAATAGCATTGTAAAAAAATGTACAGAAAATTAGCTGTCAAGAAACAGCAGAGCAACTATACAAAATACATTTTCCAATGATCTAAGAAAATATGGACATTCAAAGTGTAAGCTATGAACTAGTTGGATATCTTTTGTATGCCCGGGTGTTAAGACTAGTACTAATGAAGATTAGGTGCTATGAAATTAAATTTGAGAAGTTACGACAATATTTGTAATGTGCGTTTTTCACTTTCATATTTACGAAACAAAAGTAGCTAAAACCATTCTTCAATTTTGGCCGAGAAAGCAATGTAGCTAACTGGAACCAGTCACACAACTGTTCATGAACAGCTCTTTGTAAATGTTTCTGTAGAGATGTTTGTTTATGATTTGCATCTATTCCAGGTTAAAAGTAAAGCTTCGCCATCGCTTGCAGGAACTTCTTTTGCCTCTTCTGAGCAGCTAGTTGCAAGACCTCTTCAGGGTTGCTGGAGTTCAGCTCTGACTGTCCAATTGCTTTGATCTGGGAAAGATTCAAAACATCATATTAATGTGTTGAAGTTATTTGAATTTCATGCGCAACTGTTAATACGAAAAGGAGGTTAGTTGAGAGATAGTGCGGAAACAGGCCCTTTGGCCCACACCGACCAGTGATCCCTGCACACTAACACTGACCTACACAAGGGACAATTTACAATTATTCCAAGCCAATTAGCCTACAAAGTTGTACGTCTTTGGAGTGTGGGTGGATTCCGGAAAAAACCCATGGAGAGAACGTACAAACTCCTTACACAACACCCATCGGCAGGACTGATCCCAAATCTAACGCTCTTGAGGCAGTAACTCCACTGCTGCGTCACCATGCATCGCAGGAAGAAACTGCAGATGCTGGTGTATACCGAAGATAGACCCAAAGTGCTGGAGTAACTCAGCGGGTCAGGCAACATCTCGGGGTTAAAGGATGGGTGACATTTTGGGTGGAGACCCTTCTTCGGGCTGTGACACGAGAGATCTTTCAATAATTGAATCAGTATCCCTCTTTGATAGTTGATTTAATGAGGTTTCAAAGAAAATAAACGATGTTAGAACCATGTGAATGAATTGAAAAAAAATTCTGCGGCGGGGGGGGGGGAGTAAACGGACTAATGTTGAGCAGAAGATAAACTCAGGGTGAAAGGGTGAGAGTTTTACCGACAGAAAAAAAATTGGGCAGTGAGATCAAACTTGTCGCACCAGTGCTGGGCTTGGTGACATGAGGGTTCCATGGTTGGTTCTGTGTGCCTATTCTTTCCCCCCCCACCCCCACAAGCTACCCACTGGCCTCCTTTCTGTGTGAGCAGACATTTTCAACAACAAAAACAGTCACACCAGCTGCATACCTCGCCCTCAGCAGATTCCAGAATGAGTGACTAGTGGAATGCTGCTATCACCTGCTTTTCTATTCCACTTATAAATTCCAGTAACGGAGTCAATAAAATACACTCAAATCGTGCTGCTCCAGGAGACAAGCTAGTGCAGGAACTAGGAGACACCAAGCGCTGGCCCCAGCCGATCTTTATTAGTTTTAGTTCATGTACAGGATGTTTAGGGGGAAATAACTGCAGATGCTGGTCTACACCGAAGATACACACAAAATGGTGGAGTAACTCAGCGGGTCAGGCAGCATCTATAGAGAAAAGGAATAGGTGACGTTCTCAATTAGAAGAAGGGTCTCGACACGAAACATCACCTACAATGGGACAAAGACCCATCATTTATTTATTTGCCTCTACTCCACAATTTAAGATTTGTAATAGAAAAAAATCACATGTGGATAAAGTGCACATTGTCAGAGGCCATTTTTATACATTTTGGTTTCACCATGTAGAAATTACAGCTGTGTTTATACTTGGTCTTGCCGATGTAGAGAAAGATTTTTGATTAGTACGGGTGTCAAGAGGTTGTGGGGAGAAGGCAGGAGAATGGAGGTAGGAGGGAGAGATAGACCAGCCATGATTGAATGACTTGATGGGCCGAATGGCCGAATTCTGCTCCTATTACTTATGACCTTGAGATTTACCAGAACAGCAAAGTGTGGGTGTTCAAAGTAAATCATTTAGCACAAAGCATGTTCTGTAATTATAACATTCTTTGTTGTTTAAGAAAGAACTGCGGATGCTCGAAAAAGCAAAGGTAGACATAAATGCTGGAGGAACTCAGCAGGTGAGGCAGCATCTATAGATGCAGGCTCGGTGCTGGGACCGCAGCTATTTACAATATACATCAATGATTTGGATGAAGGGATTCAAAGTAACATTAGCGAATTTGCAGATGACACAAAGCTGGGTGGCAGTGTGAACTGTGAGGAGGATGCTATGAGAATGCAGGGTGACTTGGACAGGTTGGGGGAGTGGGCAGATGCAGTTTAATGTGGATAAATGTGAGGTTATCCACTTTGGTAGCAAAAACAGGAAGGCAGATTACTATCTAAATGGCGTCAAGTTGGGAAAAGGGGAAGTACAATGGGATCTGGGGGTCCTTGTACATCAGTCTATGAAAGTAAGCATGCAGGTACAGCAGGCAGTGAAGAAAGCGAATGGCATGTTGGCCTTTATAACACGAGGAATCGAATATAGGAGCAAAGAGGTCCTTCTGCAGTTGTACAGAGCCCTAGTGAGACCACACCTGGAGTATTGTGTGCAGTTTTGGTCCCCTAATTTGAGGAAGGACATTCTTGCTATTGAGGGAGTGCAGCGTAGGTTTACAAGGTTAATTCCCGGGATGGCGGGACTTTCATATGCTGAGAGAATGGAGCAGCTGGGCTTGTACACTCTGGAGTTTAGAAGGATGAGGGGATCTTATTGAAATGTAAGATTATTAAGGGCTTGGACACGCTAGCATGTTCCCGATGTTGGGGGAGTCCAGAACCAGGGACCACAGTTTAAGAATAAGGGATAAGCCATTTAGAACAGAGACGAGGAAACACTTTTTCTCACAGAGAGTTGTAAGTCTGTGGAATTCTCTGCCTCAGAGGGCGGTGGAGGCCGGTTCTCTGGATGCTTTCAAGAGAGAGCTAGATAGAGCTCTTAAAAATAGCAGAGTCAGGGGATATGGGGAGAAGGCAGGAACGGGATACTGATTGGGGATGATCAGCCATGATCACATTGAATGGCGGTGCTGTCTCGAATGGCCTACTGCACCTATTGTTTATTGTCACCCGCTGAGTTCCTCCAGCATTTTTGTCTACATTCTTTGGTGTGTCATTTTCTAGTTACAATCAACATGTTCCTCCAACATTTCTCCACCATCTTCAGGTATTTAAACAGGAACCCAATGGATCAGAATTCTTTAACTTACTGCGATTTGTCGTTTGTCCGTTTCCCCTCTTTTGTGATGGATATCTGCAAAAATCGTCAAGAAAATGTTCCATTTGATAGTTGCGTTATTTTTACGGATTCTCTCCAGATGACCCTTGTCTTCCTTAAACCAGGAAGTTAAAAGTTAAGTCAAGGTGTCACACAGCACCTGGTTATGTTACCAAGATAATGCAAAGCATTCCATGAGCAATCAAAACAAGCCGTACGATAATGACAGGGTTATATTAAAAATTCAATAACTTTGGTTGACAGTTAAATATCACCCAGGACTTAAGAATTCAAAAGCTTTTCAAAGTCTCACCTTGGTATACACTCAACTAATGGGGGTCAAGGAAAGAGCGTTCACGTCGCGGCCCTGTTTCCACCAATCTTTCCACCACCACGCACAAGAAGCACAATACAGACACCATTGAATGCGGACAATAGACAATAGGTGCAGGAGTAGGCCATTCGGCCCTTCGAGCCAGCACCGTCATTCAATGTGATCATGGCTGATCATCCACAATCAGTACCCCATTCCTGCCTTCTCTCCATATCCCTTAACTCCGCTATCTCTAAGAGCTCTATCTAACTCTCTCTTTAAAGCATCCAGAGAACCAGCCTCCATCGCCCTCTGAGGCAGAGAATTCCATACACTGTGTGAAAAGGTTTTTCCTCATCTCCGTTCTAAATGGCTTATCACTTATTCTTAAACTATGGCTCCTGGTTCTGGACTCCCCCAACATTGGGAACACGTTTCCTGCCTCTAGCGTGTCCAAACCCTTAATAATCTTATGTTTCAATAAGATACCCTCTCATCCTTCTAAATTCCAGAGTATACAAGTCCAGCCGCTCCAATCTATCAACATATGACAGTCCTGGCAATTAACCTCGTGAACCTATGCTGCACTCCCTCAATAGCAACAATGTCCTTCCTCAAGTTTGGAGACCAAAACTGCACACAAAACTCCAGATTTTGTCTCACTAGGGCCCTGTACATATGCAGAAGGACCTCTTTTCTCCTATACTCAACTCTTGTAATGAAGGCCAACATGCCATTCGCTTTCTTCACTGCCTGCTGTACCTGCATGCTTACTTTCAGTGACTGTTGAACAAGGACCCCCAGATCCCGTTGTATTTCCCCTTTTCCCCAACTTGACACCATTTGGATAATAATCTGCCTTCCTGTTTTTGCCACCAAAGTGGATAACCTCACATTTATCCACATTAAACTGCACCTGCCATGCATCTGCCCACTCACCCAGCCTGTCCAAGTCACCCTGCATCCTCCTCACAGTTCACACTGCCACCCAGTCCTGTTATCCCACTATCAATTTCACTCCCTACAGATTAGGGAGAATTTTTTTTTTAAACAGCGTTATAGTTGCTGCCTTACAATGCCAGAGACCCGGGTTCAATCCTGAACACGGATACTGTCTGTACGGAGTTTGCACATTGCAACCCTGACCTGCGTGGGTTTTCACCAGGTGCTCTGCTTTCCTCCCACTGCAAAGACGTACAGGTTTGTAAGGTTAGCTGGCCTCTGTAACTTGTCCCTCGTGTGTGCAAGTATAATGGGGATCGCTGGTCGGCACAGATCCGGTGGGCCGAAGGGCCCGTTTCCACAGCGTGCATTTCTAAACTAAACTTAAAGAGGCCAATTAACCTACAAGCCCGCACGTTTTTGGGATGCGGGAAGAAAACGGGTCTGTGCCGACCAGCGATCCCAATTACACTAGCACACACTAGGGACAATGCACGATGTCCACAAGGAGAATGTGCCAACTCCACACACATAGCTCCTGACGTCAGGATCAAACGTGGCTCTCTAGTGCTGAGAGGCAGCTGCTCCGTTGTCTCCATTCCTTAAAGCCAACGAGTTCAGTACTTAGAAGTGACATTCTAGATTTAGAGTTTCTAAATCATGTGACATTCACATGATTTAAAACCACAACATTCCAAAGAAAACAAACCCGGGTTCAATCCCGACTACGGGTGCTGTCTGTACGGAGTTTGTACGTTCTCCCCGTGACCACGTAGGTTTTCCTCTGTTTCCTCCCACACTCCAAAGACATGCAGGTTTGTAGATTAATTGGCTTGGTATAAAATGTAATTTGTCCCTAGTGTGTGTAGGATAGTGTTAATGCGCGGTTGGCGCGGACCCAGTGGGCCGAAGGGCCTGTTTCCACCTCTGAACCTCTAAACTCTGAATCTCTAAACTAAACTAAAATGCAAATTAGCAACTACTGACAATATTAAAACACTACACTATGGTGTTTATGTTTCTCGCTGTTCAAGGTGAAATATTAAAGTTTTTTGGGGTCTTTTGAGAAATAAACGTATTACTAATTAATTTAGAATGCTGGTAACAAACAGTTTTGTATTTACAAAGATTGTTACCAAATGTGTACATCAAAATGATTTACAGCAGCTATTAGCATTCAATTCCAGATGGTTGCAGTAAAAAAAAACATCATTTTTTGGGGGCAAGAAATCACAATAGTTATTATCCCAATACTGTCTCCATATTTATATTCTTGTTTCATTAAATCAGAGTGATTATTCTGCATATGACCTTAAGTGAAGTAAATTGGAGAACGAAAGCATGTCTCTATCTAATGCCTTCCTTGTCCACCTTATTTAGCCAGTACCAATTATCAGTCATAGAGTGATACAGTGTGGCAACAGGCCCTTCGGCCCAACTCACCCACAACAGCCAACAATGTCCCAGCTACACTAGTCCCACTTGCCTGCACTTGGTCCATATCCCTCCAAACCTGTCCTGTCCATGTACCTGTCTAACTGTTTGGAGTGTGGGAGGAAACTGAAGATCTCGGAGAAAACCCACGTGGTCACATGGAGAACGAACAAACTCCGTACGAACAGCACCGGTAGTCGGGATCGAACCCGGGTCTCCAGCGCTTCAAGGTAGCAACTCTACCGCTGCGCCACCGTGACCGCCCTACTTCTACGTACAAAATCAATGGTGAATTTTATAAACTACTTGGGCACACTGCTACATTCAGACAGGCAACGTTTAAAGCAGGGGATGACCAAGTACATGTATAGAAATTATGGGCAAATAATCCTCCATCCTTCTATTAAAAGCCTTCAAGTACCTGCAAGCATATCTAAAAGAGAAAGATACTATGGAAACAAACCTTGTTAAAATGGACATGATGGGTCATATTTCTGAGCAAGTGGTGGAAAAGGCTGTTCTGCTCGATTATAAAACATTTAGTAAGTCGCAAAACAATCACACAAATTACAGGAATAGGTGACGTTTTGGGTCGAGACCCTTCTTCAGACTACAGACTCTCGACCCAAAACGTCACCTATTCCTTTTCTCCAGAGATGCTGTCTGACCCGCTGAGTTACTCCAGCTTATTGAGTCTATCTTCGGTTTAAACCAGCATCTGCAGTTCCTTCCTACACACAGATTACAACACCAATATGAAAAGGATACGCGTCAGGTATTCCAAGATTGTGATGTCCCAGATGTAATCATAATAAGAATCCATTGCATCATGACTGAAATATAAATAAAAGACCAAGTTATTATCGAATGCACAGCGGCGCAGCGGTAGAGTTGCTACCTTATAGCGTCAGAGACCCCGGTTTGATCCTGACTACGGATGCTGTCGGTAGGGAGTTTGTACGTTCCCCCCCTGACCTGCGTGAGTTTTCTTCGGGTGCTCCGGTATCCCCCCCACACTCCAAAGACGTACAGGTTTGCAGGTTAATTGGCTTCGGTAAAGATTGTAAATTGTCCCTGGTGTGTGTAGGACAGTGTTAGTGTAGAGGCAACGCTGCTTGGCGTGAACTTGGTGGGCAGAATTTTGTTTGCAATTTAAAACCTGTTCTATTTCAAATGTTTCCATGTTCTGATGAAATGTCATTAATCTGAAATCTGTTTCATTCGGTTTAGAGTCTAGAGATATGGCATGGAAACAGGACTTCGGCCCACTGAGTCCACGCTGACCATCGATCAACACCAGTTCACACTAGTTCCATGTTATCTCATTTTCGCATCCGCTTCCTACATACTAGGGGCGACTTACAGAGGGTCAATTAACCTACAAACCCGCACGTATTTGTGATGTGATTGGGAACCGGAGCACCCGGAGGAAACCCACGCTGTCCCAGGGAGAAGGTGCAAACTCCACACTGGTAGTGCCCGAGGTCTGAATCAAACCCGGGTCTCTGCCGCTGTAAGGCAGCTGCTCTACCAGATGTGCCACAATGCCGCCCTGGGACAGCACGGTGATACAGCGGTAGAGTTGCTGCCTTACAGCGCTTGCACCACCGGAGACCCGGGTTCGATCCCGACTACGGGTGCTGTCTGTATGGAGTTTATATGTTCTTCCTGTGACCACGTAGTTTTCTCCGGGTGCTCTGGTTTCCTCCCACACTTCAAAGACATACAGGTATGTAGGTAAATTGGCTTGGTGTGTGTGTAAAAATTGTCCCTCGTGTGTGTAGGATAGTGTTAATGTGCGGGAATCACTGGTCGGCGCCGAAGGGCCTGTTTCCGCGCTGTATCTCTAAACTAACCTAAAAAAAAGATACCCTATCCGAATATCTCTGGCATTTTCTATCATAATTGAAGATTTCCAGCATCTGCAGTATTTTATTGTTTGGAGGATTTTTGTTCCTAGAGTCATAGAGTGATACTGCGTGCGAACAAGCCCTTCGGCACAACTCGCCCACTCCGGCCAACAATGTCCCAGCTACACTAGTCCCACCTGCCTGCGCTTGGTCCATATCTCTCCAAACCTGGTTCAGAAAGAACTGCAGATGCTGGAAAAATGAAGAAGGGTCTCGACCCGAAACGTCACCAATTCCTTCACTCCATAGATGCTGACTCACTTGCTGAGTTACTCCTGTATTTTGTGTCCACACTCTCCAAACTCGTCCTATCCATGTACCTGTCTAACGGTTTCTTAAACGATGGGATAGTCCCAGCCTCAACTACCTCCTCTGGCAGCTTGTTCCATACACCCACCACACTTTGTGTGAAAAGGTTACCCCTCGGATTCCTATTAAATCTTTCCCCCTTCACCTTGAACCTATGTCATCTGGTCCTCGATTCCCCTACTCTGGGCAAGAGACTGTGTGCATTTACCCGATCTATTCCTCTCATGATCTTATACACCTCTATAAGATCACCCCTCATCCTCCTGCGCTCCATGGAATAGAGACCCAGCCTACTCAACCTCTCCCTGTAGTTCACACCGTCTAGTCCTGGCAACATCCTTGTAAATCTTTTCTGAACCCTTTTAAACTTGACAATATATTTCCTATAACATGGTGCCCAGAACTGAACACAATATTCTAGATGCGGTCTCACCAACGTCTTATACAACTGCAACATGACCTCCCAACTTCTATAGTCAATACTCTGACTGATGATGACCAAAGTGCCAAAAGCCATTTGGACCACCTTATCCACCTGCGACTCGACCTTCAAAGAACCATGCACTTGTACTCCTAGATCCCTCTGCTCTACAACACTAACCGGAGGCCTACCATTTATTGTATAGGTCCTGCCCTTGTTCGACGTTCCAAAATGCAACACCTCACACTTCTCTGTATTAAATTCCATCAACCATTCCTCCGCCCACCTGGCCAATCGATCCAGATCATGCTGCAATCGTTCACAACCATCTTCACTCTCTGCAAAACCACTAACTTTTGTATAAGAAGGAACTGCAGATGCTGGAAAAAAAATTGAAGGTAGACAAAAATGCTGGAGATACTCAGCGGGTGAGGCAGCATCTATGGAGCGAAGGAATAGGTGACGTTCCGGGTCGAGACCCGAAACGTCACCTGTTCCTTCACTCCATAGATCCTGCCTCACCCGCTGAATTTCTCCAGCATTTTTGTCTACTAAGTTTTGTACTATCAGCAAACTTGCTAATGTTGCCCTGTGTGTTCTCATCCAAATCATTGATGTAGATGACAAACAGTAACAGGCCCAACACCGGACCCTGAGGCACACCACTAGTCACTGGCCTCCAGTCTGAGACGCAACCTGTACCTATTTTGTTCTTGTAGAGCCTTGAAAGCAGTCATGTAATCCACCTCTTTGAGGAACTGACACAATATCGCCACCTGGTCAAAAAGGAAAGCAGTTTTAAAGGTTTATCATTTAAAAAACTGAAATAAAATTTCAGTACTGATTTGCTGTGTTGCCAAGTTGAAAGTTGTGAAAAACTACATGCACATTACAAATTCTTTCATCTCCCTGACCACAGATTTAATAAGGCATGAGAAGATAGCGTACAGGTTGCCTCTCTTTTCACACAGGATAAATTGAAGTCAAGCCATCTTAAAATTTTTAAAGGAAAATGAATCTACAACACAACTATCTCCAGATTAATTTCATTAGGGATAATTGATCAAATTGTTGTGGGATCAGTCATCCCGATGGCCTGTACTGAAGTCACTGGGAAGATAATTTTAAACCTTATCCCTGATCATGAAGAACTTAAACACAGCGATTTGATCAGTTAAGGTGCTATTCATACATATTTAGGCCCATGGTACAAGCCAATAATCAATATTGAGTCAATTATACTACAGGCAAAACCTGGCTGCCTTTTCAAATATTCCCTCCCACCCCTTCACACAAAAGGTGGTGGGTGTATGGAACAAGCCGCCAGAGGAGGTAGTTGAGGCAGGAACTATCGCAACGTTTAAGAAACAATTAGAAGGGTACATGGATAAGTCAGGTTTGGAGGGATATGGGGCAAATGCAGGCCGGTGGGACTAGTGTTGGTCGGTGTGGGCCGAAGGGCCTGTTTCCACACTGTATGACTCTATGACTCCACATCGCATGAATATGCATGGAGCAGCCTTGTTATAAGTAGCAAGATGCATTTTTGTTATAGTGGGGAATGAAGCAAGATGATAAATGAAAGAATATGCAGTCCTGTTTGTTTGTGTTTTTTGTGTTGTTTATTTCGTTTTGGTTAGTATAGTTTTTGGTTTTTAGCTTGTGTTTTGGGGGGGTGGGGGGTTGTAACGGGGTTTGCAGTCTCTCCCTGCGGGGGAATGCGACTTTTTGTCGTATTCCCCTTCTCTGCCTCCGTCTGCGCTGAGGCCTAATGGAGGTGGCGACCTCGAGGCTCCGGAGGCAGAGCCCGTCAGGACTCGCCCTAAGCTCGCTCCCGTGAGGGTGGTCTGGCTCAGGGCTGGAACAGTGCTCCCGTGAGCGCCCAAGTCGGGGTCGCCCGGCCCGAGGGAGGTTCGGCGCCCAAGTCGGGACGGCCCGGCCTGGGGGAGAAGCGACGCCCATGTCGGGGCGGCCCGGCCCGGGGGATGTTCGGCGCCCATGTCGGGGCGGCCCAGCCCAAGGCTGAAGACGGCACGGTACTCACGTGAGGGTGGCTGGGACGGTGTTCTGGCGGTGGTGGCCTGAGTCCGGGGTTCGGCCGCGGGCCAGCGGCTGCGTCTACAGGACTGGTGGGCGGCAGCTTCGACCACTCCGGGCCGCGGTGTTTGAGCCGCGGGAAACAACGCCCGGGGGGTATCGCCTCAGCGCAGAGGGAGAAGAGGAAGAGACTGCAGACCTAAGACTTTTGCCTCCATCACAGTGAGGAGATGTTGGGTGGACTCACTGTGGTGGATGTTAATATGTGTTTATTGTTGTTTTATGTGTGACTGTTGCAATTTCGTTCAGACTTCGGTCTGAATGACAATAAAGGGCTATCTAATCTAATCTAATCTAATCTGGAATGAACGATAGCAAGCGGTAATTCGGTATTCCCACTGTCAGCTATTAGTCTTAGATGGTTCCCAACATGTTCTCAGTTGAGGAATCAGATTTTCATTCCCATCTATCTCTTAGTCCTCAATTCTTTTGATCTTGAGTTTGAGTTTAGTTTATTGTCACAAGTACCAAGTTACAGTGAAAAGCTTTTGTTGCGTGCAATACATGATTACAATCGAGCCATCCACTGTGTACAGATACAATAGAGAATAGACAATAGGTGCAGGAGTAGGCCCTTCGAGCCAGCACCGCCATTCAATGTGATCATGGCTGATCATCCCCAATCAGTACCCCGTTCCTGCCTTCTCCCCATATCCCCTGACTCCGCTATCTTTAAGAGCCTTATCAAGCTCTCACTTGAAAGTATTTTTCCTATACATGATAAAGGGAATAACGTGAATATTGTTTAGCGCAAGATAAAGCCAGTAAAGTACGATAAAAGATAGTCCGAGGGTCTCCAATGAGGTAGATAGTAGTTCAGCACTGCTCTCTGGTTGTTGGAAGGATGGTTCAGTTGCCTGATAACAGCTGGGATGAAACTGTCCCCAAATCTGGAGGTGTGCCTTCTGCCCGATGGAAGGGGGAGGGGGGGGGAAAGAGGGAGTGACTGGGGTGAGACTCGTCCTTGATTATGCTGCTGGCCTTTCCGAGGCATCATGATGTGTGTGTGTGTGTGTGTGAGATGGTCTGGGCTGTGTCCACTTCATTCGGGAGATTCAGAACTTCACTATCAAAAGACATATTATTATAAACTTCTATCTTATAGCTTGGGATAATACAAACTCAATGAATATTCTCTACTTACTTGTGTGTGGCAATTTAACATCGAACAACATTTAATCATTCTCTTCAGCAGCTTAAAAAAAGGAAATGCAACGACAATTAGATAAGTGCTTGTGCGTGTGTAGCAAAGGTGGCAAAATAGGCTTGTATTGGATTGTTTTGGCCCAAGTGCAAGAGAGCGGCACAGTGTCGCAGCAGTAGAGTTGCTGCCTTACAGCGCCAGAGACCCAGATTCGATCCCGACTACGGGTGCTTGTCTGTACGGAGTTTGTACGTTCTCCCCTTGACCTGCGTGGGTTTTCTCCAGGAGCTCCGGTTTCCTCCCACACTCCAAAGACATACAGGCTTGTATGTTAATTGGCTTCGGTAAAATTGTAAATGGTTCCTGGTGTGTGTAGGATAGTGTAATTGTGCGGGGATCGCCGGTCAGCGCGGACTCGGTGGGCCGTATGGCAGAGCACCATGAAGAAACCTGGTATCTTTTTGTCTCCCCCTTACCATGTCTGTGTACACGTCAGATGGAACACACTTATTGAAGAAGTCCGAACAAATGGCACCAGCTTGAATGTAGAAGTGCAGGGCAGCAGAAAACTGATTGGTTGCTAAAGGATTAGAAAATAAAAAGTTCCACATGAGCAATATGTCTTAACACGTATTTTACACGTCAACAACAGTAGAATCGGAGCTAAATATGTTTTACAATGCTCATATATTTAAAACTTCAAGCCATTCAAATGAAATTTCTTTCATTTGGACTCCGTCAGTGTCTGGGCCTTGCTAATAGAATTTTTGTAAAAAAGTAGGGCAGCACGGTGGCGCAGCGGTAGAGTTGCTGCCTTGCAGCACCGGAGACCCAGGTTCGGTCCTGACTACGGGCGCTGTCTGTACGGACTTTGTACGTTCTCCCCGTGACCTGCTTGGGTTTTCTCCGAGATCTTCGGTTTCTCGCACACTCCAGACGTACAGGTATGTAGGTAAATTGGCTTGGTGTAAATGTAAATTGTCCCTAGTGTGTGTAGGATAGCGTTGATGTGCGGGGATCGCTGGTCGGTGTGTGGACACGGTGGGCCGAAGGGCCTGTTTCCGTGCTGTATCTCTAAACTAAACTAGTTTGATTGAGTTTGGTACATGTTAACCGTCCAAATTTAGGCTTCAATTGGAAGTAAAAATAGACAAAAGGTTGCTGTTTCATAGATTCTAGGAGCAGAATTAGGCCATTCAGCCCATCGTCTCCCATTACTGTTCGTGGGAAATTAATGCGAATTGGTTGTCTTGTTCGCGGTAATTATACTTTGAAAGAAGTTATTGGTTACAATGGTCCTCAACACATATTTATCTTTCTACAATAACCATACTTACCAAATGCAGCCGCCGAAACAAAGAGGCGTAACGTAAGACCCGGCAGACTGCAGTCTATAGGGGGAGCCGCCGAGCCGGCCCCTGCTCTTCCCCCCAATACCAGAGACCGGGATGATGGAGATGTCAATGGATGTGACGGGCGAGGAGCGAGGCCAGTAGAAGAGGAGAGGGAAGATGGTTCACATTGTCGATCCACATGTCCACGGAAGTCGACGGCTGGAGGCCCTGCAGCAGCCTGGGGCTCGCCTGGAACGGGCACCGCTCATAACGAGAGCCTGGACTGGACTTTGGCAAATGGCGCCAAAACAAGGTGCCTCTTGCACGCGGGATCATTGGACTATATCTGTACACTTGCTCATCGGCGATGTGCTTAGGTGTGCCAACACTTTACTGGACTGTTTGCAAGAAAAAAAAATGCCACTGTGTGTTTGCACTTCGCACACGTGACACTAAAAGCCCCATTGAATAAATAGCTCGATTGGGGTTTAAAATATATCACACTTACCAAAGTAAATATCTGCTTGGGTAGTTAACCAATAATGGTTATTGGAGTTGATGCTCAATGAATAACTGACTATCTCCTTCATTGTGACGGCAACGGCTTCAACGTCCACCGACTGCAAGCTTAGAAATCAAAAGTGAAGAAAATGTTTTAAAATGTTTAAAGAGAAGGAACGGGATACTGTTTGGCGGTGCTGGCTCGAAGGGCCGAATGGCCTACTCCTGCACCTATTGTCTATTGTTTGTGGGACCAAACAGATTGAAGAGCTGTGTATAAAATCATGAAGGGAACAGATAGGGTGAATGCACATAATCTTTTCACTAAGGAAGGGGAAATCAAGAATCAGAGGTTAAAGGGGCAAGTTGGGAATTTGAGGGACGCAAAGGTATAAATCGGGTATACGCACAGAGTCTCTTGCCCAGAGTAGAAGAATCATAAACCAGAGGACATAGGTTTAAGATGAGAAGGGAAAGGTTTAATAGGAACATGAGGGGTAACTTTTCACACAAAGGGTGGTGGGTGTATGGAACAAGCTGCCAGTGGAGGTAGTTGAGACAAGGTTTAACAAACAATTAGACAGGTCCATGGATAGGACAGATTCGGAGGGATATGGACCAAATGTAGGCAGGTGGGACTAGTATAGCTAGGACATGTTGGTCGGTGTGGGCAAGTTGGGCCATAGGGCCTGCTTCCACACTGGATGACTCCATGGATATCTGATGGTGGCGGGTATATGGACAAAGCTGCCAAAGGAAGAGTTCATGTTTAGGAAGGAACTGCAGATGTTGGTTTAAATCGAAGATAGAAGGGAAGAGATTTGAACTTTTTCTCGCCTTCCATCACAGTGAGGAATGTGGAGGAGTCACGGTGGTGGATGTTTATGTCAAAATGTGTATTGTGTGTTCCATTGCTTTTTATTTGTATGACTGACTCGGCAAATGAAATTCCTCGTATATGTTGCAAAACATACTTGGCTAATAAAGTATTATTGTGATTGTGAAATGCTGGAATAACTCAGCGGGACAGGCAGCATCTCTGGGGAGAAGGAATGGGTGACGTTTCGGATCGAGACCCTTCTTCAGTGATATCAGGGGAGAGTGAGATACATAGATAAGGAATTGAACAGTTAATGCAGGTACAATGACACCATTTAATAGATACTTGGATAGGCGCTTGCCTAGGAAAGGTTTAGAGAAATATTGAGCAATTGGGACTAGGTTAGATGGGGCATCTTAGTCGGCATGGACGATTTAGTTGAAGGGCCTGCTTAATTCTGTATGACTCTAAGATAAAATAAAATGGTGTGGTTGAACACATTTCACACACGGACACCATAGAAGACCCACTTAAATTAATGCAGTGATAATTTCACTTACTTTGGGACAGTTGTCGGCCAAATGGACATATACTCTGCAGCGATATCATTTACAATGTCATCCTGAAACAAAAACATCGTATTAATAAAAGACAACTGGCACCATTAATATTGTAAAATTAATTGTTCTAATGTAAGTTATTATTCTAATATTTGTCTTCATTTAAAATATTAACTAATAATACCAACCCGAACGATATTGTGTAACTTCACAAAAAGGGAGATTAGTATTGTGAGATTCAATGGATCCTGAAACAAAAAAACAAAAGATGTCATTTTTCCCCATTCATAAAATTAAATCTGCCCAATATTGTAATTATTTTCTTTACATGTCCTCTAAAAAGCAGTTAAATACTTCACAGCGAGTATAAAACTTTACTTTGTAAGACTTTAAAGTTTTACTCTGGCATTGGACAGGATCCAGAGGAGGATTACGAGAATGTTCCCAGGAATGAGTGGGTTAATATATGATGAGCATATGAGCCTGTACTCGCTTGAGTTTAGGATGGGAGGGGGGGGGGGGGGGGGGAAACCGCATTGAAACTTACCAAATAGTGAAAGGCTTGGATGGAGTGGATGTGGAGAGGGTGCTTCCATTAGCGGGAGAGTCTAGGACTAGAGGCCATAGCCTCAGAATAGGACATAACTTTAGAAAGATGAGAAGGAATTTATTTAGTCAGAGACTGGTGAATCTGTGGAATCCATTGCCACAGAAGGCTTTGGAGGCCGTCAATGGATATTTTTAAGGCTTGATTAGTAAGGGTATCAGGGGTTATGGGGAGAAGGCTGGAGAATGGGATTGAGAGGGATAGACAAGACATAATTGAATGACGGTGTAGTCTTGATGGACCGAGTGGCCTAATTCTGCTCGTATCATTTATAAACTTATTTGCCTGTCTTTAATTTATAAATTATATCTTGCATTTGAAAAAATAAGGCAAAATATATGTAAACTAAAAAATAACATCCGCATATCTTTTGGATGTGGGAGGAAACCGGAGCACCCGAAGGAAACCCATGCGGTTACAGGGAGAAGGCGCAAACTCCACACAGGTAGTACCCTACAATTGTGAGCAGCGGTACAGCGCCGGAGACCCGGGTTCGATCCCGACTACGGGTGCCGTCTGTACGGAGTTTGTACGTTCTCCCCGTGGGTTTCCCCCGAGATCTTCAGTTTCCTCCCACACTCCAAAGATGTACAGGTATGTAGGTTAACTGGCTTGCTGTATAGGATAGTGTTAATGCGCGGGGATCGTTGGTTGGCGCGGACTCGGTGGGCCAAAGGGCCTGTTTCTGTGCTGTAACTCTAAACTAAACAATTAAGCTTAATAAACCGCAAGAGAAACGTGATGAATGACTTCACATAATATAGAAAGGGAAACAAGATCAAATAAAATATGCTTACACTCAGTCTTTTAATGAAAGTCACTAGTTCGCTCCTAAATCCGTGAGAAAGAAAGCTTGTGTTAAATGTTATAAAATACAACAGGGCTTTATTCAATTGTCATTAAACTGTAAACTATTGAGTTATTGTGCACACTATAGCATGGAGCACTTAACATTTAATAACTTGAACAAAATATAGTAAAGGGCCTGTCCCACTTTCCTGAGTTATTCACGAATTCTCCTGAGTTATTCACAAATTCTCCCGAGTTTTCAAACTCGCAGAATGTTCGTAACGAGTCCGTAGGAGTCCGTGGATATATCGTAGCGGCTCGTTATGCCAGCCGTAGGTACTCG
>CM075977.1:6657869-6867169 GCA_038087875.1 Malacoraja senta
GTACTCGGGGCATCAGGTACGTCGGGACGTTTTTCAGCCTGATGAAAAATGTCCACGAGTAAAAAAAATAGCCCCGAGTACCTACGGCTGGCATAACGAGCCGCTACGATATATCCACGGACTCCTACGGACTCGTTACGAACATTCTGCGAGTTTGAAAACTCGGGAGAATTCGTGAATAACTCAGGAAAGTGGGACAGACCCTTTAGGAACATTCCAAAGATTGGGTTGAGCACTCTTTCTAGCTGTTAATCTTTATTATTTAGTTTAGTTTAGAGATACAGCGCAGAAACAGGCTCTTTGCACCAGTGATCCCCGTACACTTACACTATCCTACATACGCTAGGGACAATTTATACCCAGCCAATTAACCTACAAACCTGTATGCCTTTGGAGTGCGGGAGGAACCCGAAGATCTCGGAGGAAACCCACGTAGTTCACGGGGAGAACGTACTAACTCCGTACGGACAGCACCCGTGGTCATGAACGAACCCGGGTCTCTGGCGCTGTAAGGCAACAACTCTACCGCTGCACCACCGGGCCGCCCATTTGACAAGTGTTGACTGATAATTCTTAGCATATAACATTTCCCAATAAGAATGTTTTGCAAATTAGATTAATTGATTTTAAAATGCTAAATGCACAATAGGTGAAAATCTGACAGATTAAACGGAGTTACAAGTTCACACGTTATAGGAGTAGAATTAGGCCATTCGGCCCAAAGAGTTAGATGGAGCTATTAGGGCTAGTGGATATGGGGAGAAGGCAGGAATTGGGTTCTGATTGAGGGTGATCAGCCATGATCACCTGGCTCAAAGGGCCGAATGGCCTACTCCTGCACCTATTGTCTATGTATCTATGTCTACTCCAGCATTCAATCATGGTTGATCTGTCTCCTAATCTCATTTTCCTGCCTTCTCCCCATAATCCTTGACTCCCGTCCTAATCAAGAATTACCTCCTCATGATCCCGAGTGTGGATTCTCGATATCTTATTAAACTGATTCTTCCGTCATTGATTCGCTTGTGCTGATTAGACAAGCAAAAGATCTGAACAACTACATCCCAGAGGTCTTTGGCAGTTCTTCGGCTTTCCTTTGGGCCAGGTAGCTCTTTGCAAGTTGCAGCCAGAAGTTGTCCCAACTAAAAATTGATGAGAAAAAATGATCTCAACATTTGATTTAGTCGTATGCATTTCCAGAGGGTACAAACGTTTGAGTAGCAATAGTATAGATATGACCTTAACGTTACTACAAACATACGGTGGCTTATTATTAACAAAGGCTACCTTTAATTGCTTTCAGAAAGAACTGCAGATGCTGGAAAAATCGAAGGTAGACAAAAATGCTGGAGGAACTCAGCGGGTGAGGCAGCATCTATGGAGAGAAGGAATAGGCGATGTTTCGGGTCAAGACCCTTCTTCAGACCTCACCCGCTGAGTTCCTCCAGCATTTTTGTCTACCTTTAATTGCTTTCAAGTTACTCCACCAAGCGACTATCTATTGGTAATTTTAGCCTCAAAATTATTGCAACTCGCTAATTATGTAAAACTGTAAGTACATTTTCACAAATGTTTTATTGAATCAGTAATAACCTTCAATATGTCAGCCTGGTTTGGGTCACTATCCAACATCCATCGCAACCCACTAAACACAATCATATCAATGAGCAGTAAAATAATCGGACTGGAGCAGGAACCACTGATCAGTATTTACAATAGAAGGACTAAACTAAAAGGAACACAAATAGCCTCAGACACCACTCACTCTCTGCACAGTCAATACAGTCTTCTACCCTCAGGCCAGAGATACAGGTCACTCACATTCAGGACTAAGAGAGCCACGTCGAGTTTCGTGCCTACATCCATTAGACTCATGAATAGTTGATCTATTTATTTATTCATTTATACATTTTTAACATTCTTTTAATGTTTTTATTGCCTATTCTTCATGTGTTGTGCTTTGCAAGTTTTACCTACTGGCCACTGTTGGACTGCTGGTATGTGATGTGTGTGGTATATTGTGTTGTGTTGCTGGGTACGTGAACTGTACATGCACTGATGTTCTGCACAAATGAAGTTCCTAACGGATAAATAAAGTTCATTGAAATGAACTCAGCGGGTCAGGCAGCATCTCTGCTGGGAATGGATAAGTGATGTTTTGGTCAGGACCAGTCTAAACAAAGGTCTCGACACAAAAAGTTGACTATCCATATCCTCCAGAGATGCTGCCTGACCCGCTGAATTACTTCAACACTTTGTAACTATGCAAGATTCCAACATCTGCAGCTACTCGTGTCTTCAACTCACTAATTCTTTGTTGAGTGCTACAATAGCAATTTGACTTAATTTGGTATTAACACATTGAATAGGCCACCTCAGATTAACAACCACTTACATCTTTCGACATAGAGTCTTGCAGCAGGGAAACAGGCCCTGCGGCCCAACCCGTCCACGCTCATCTAAGCTAGTCCCATATGCCCACATTTGGTCCAAATCCCTCTAAACCTGTCTTCTAAATGCTGTTATAGCACCTGCCTCAACCACCTCCTCTGGCAGCTCGCTCCATATACCCACCACCCTCAGATTGGGAAAAGTTGCCCACTACCTTCCCATTCCTCTAATGTTCTCCTCCCCGACTCGCGATCTGATGAAGGATCTCGACCCAAAATGTCACCTACTCCTTTTCTCCAGAGATGCTGCCTGAGTTATGGGCCTGTCCCACTTAGGCGATTTTTTTTGGCAACTACCGCAAAAATGTCAACATGTTGAAAAAATTTCGGCACAGTGGCGACAATTTTGCTGTCGTAGGTTATCTTGGTGCTGTCGTAGGTTGTCGCCAGGTGTCGTAGTTGAATTCCATTAAAACTAGTCCCAGGCAGTCGCCTAAGTGGGACAGGCCCCCTTTACTCCAGCATTTTGTATCTATCTTCAGAAAAAGTTGTCCTTCAGGTTCCTATTAAATCTTTCATCTCTCGCCTTTTCCTTTTCATTAAATTAATTCAACAGGTAATGAATGGAATTGCATTCACCTTCACAAATGGATTGTTCTGAATGAGCGGAGCAGGAATTTGAAGAGACAAATATTCATTCTCCTTCCAGTTCAGCATAGAGGCAACACACTCTTCTGTTAAAATTTGTCGCAATGGGATGTCTGAAACGTTTGAAAGAAATTAAGACATTGGAATCTCCATAAATGAACAGTTAAAGCATTATTAACATTATTAACAACTACACCACGTTAGTCATTAAATCCAGAATTAATAACATAATCCAGATTAGATTAGTTTATCTTGGCCACTTGTTTGGCACGGACATCGTGGGCCAAAGAGCCTGTCCCTGTGATTATCTATGTGTATATATATATGTATATATATATATATATATATATATATATATATGTGTGTGTGTGTGCGCATGAGTATGTGTATATATACACACTGAACTTTCTTACGTTTATTATATTGCTGACAGTGTACTATGTATGTTTACACCTTCAGTCGCGCTGCTGCAAGTAAGATATGGGACACATATGACAATAAAACACACTCTCTCCTGACACTAGCGAGACAAATCAGTATCATTGCTGAAACACCCATGATGTGTGACTTGCACATAACGATCCCAGAATAAATGATCAAGCTTCTTTAGCTGAACCGAAACATACCACCCAAGGGATTAACACTGGTCGCAGATACACTGGGGTTAGACGGCAACCCTTGCATCAAGCAAGTCTCTGAATCTTATGTGCCTACACACGCACACCGCAGAATATCAGAATAGGAAAAGTCCAACGATGATGAATTAAAAATTGAATAAGATGCATGACAAAAGCGGATACAGGTCCACTACTGATTTTCCAGCAACTGGTGGTTTTCCGGCACCTCCTTGAATCCGGACAAAATTACGAGGGTGAGCTTCAAGTCTCCCGAATATGCGGCGAATATAAGGCAGACGATCTCTATCCCATTGGGACTTCTGTGGCCGATCGTCGGGTCGAATTTGCTCCCCGCGGCCAGGGCTCTGGAACTCCGGCCCGCTTTCATCGCCAAATTCCCAGGCCACTTTGCGGGAATCTTGGCACCTCGGCAGCCTAGGCGGATCGTTCCAGTACCATTCAACTCCTCTTGGTGACCGTGACCTCTGTTGGTCCGGCAAGACAAAATAACCCAGCGAGGCTCTGAAACCAAGGGTGCCGGAAAATCAGAGGTAGACCTGTAATATGTTTGTCTAGGAGGCAGCCTTGGGTTTGGGTAGGGGAGACAGAGAGCTGTCATAAAATATGGAATCATCAACAATGTTGAATGTTTAATGCGTCATTCCTAACTCACTGTGTCATGTTGTCACTTGCGGGCGGAGCACCAAGGCAAATTCCTTGTATGTGAATATACTTGGCCAATAAACTTATGAATTCATTCATTCATTGAGAACATGGTGCAGTGTTTGCAATTATCAGTCCACATGAATGACCCAGAGGCTTCAGGTATAGTCACCATTGATCATTGCACACTTACATCTAATATTAGTTCCACATGAGAGGAATAATTGAGAACATAGAGTGTATGCTTAGTTTGTGTGGGTAGATTTTACATTGGAAGAAAACAGCAATAATGGACAATGCAATGTTAAACCTTCAACGTTGAAAAGGAAATGTCTACTTTAAATACTTTCTTTGCATTTAACAAAGAGCCGCTCCAATGAGCAACGGCGGGTGATTTTTCTATAGATGTCACAAATTTGGTTCTAAATTCTATTATACCACCAGGGGGCGCCGCACGATGGCAGCCTCGCCAACAGTCTGTCTGTCTTTTTGGTGTTATTTTTAGTGTATTTTAACAGTTTGTGTTCATGTTCTCTGGTTTGTTTTATGCGGGGGGGGGGGGGGGTGTGGGGGAGGGGGTCAGGGGAAACTTTTTTTCCAGTCTCTTACTTTGCCGGAGATGTGATTGTTTTCCAGGTCGTATCTCCGGTCACTCTGCGGCCTAACTTCATGGAGCTGGAGGACTTTCTCGGGACTGACTTTGAGCCCCATCGCAGGGACGTGGACTTACCATTGGAGCCTATCCCTTGCCTGGGATCGACGCTCCAACCGCTGCCTGCGGATTTCAACATCGAGAAGCTCGCAGTCTCGGGTAGAGACCGATGTCGGGAGCTCCAAACGACGCAGAAGGTTCGACCAGCCCTGACCCTGGGTCAGATCGCCCGGCGCGGGGGAACCGAGATTACCCCCCGATGCAAGAGCTTGATTGCCCTGACGCGAGGGCCCAAACGCCACCGGCTACGGGAGCCAAGATCGCCCCGTCAACAGAAGGCTCGAGGCTCCTGACCGCGGGAGAACAAAGAAGGGAAGAGATTGTACTTTTTTTTGCCTTCCATCCCAGTGAGGAATATGGAGGAGTCACTGTGGTGGATGTTTATGTTAAAATGTATTTTGTGTGTTCCGTTGCTTTTTATTGTTATGACTGTATGGCAAATGAAATTCCTCGTATGTTGCAAAACATACTTGGCTAATAAAATATGATTATGATTAAATTCATATGTGCATTTCAGACCGAAAGGCTGTCTCACCCAGTGGTATTTTTCTTCCTTAAAATTTCTTTGAAAAAAATTCCGGATATGAAGTGTACAAGATGCCTCCTAAAACCTGGCTACTTCTGTATAATGACCCAGTGTGGTCTACTGTCTTATGCTCTTATACTGGTGGAAAAAGTTGGCAGGGTTAAATTCCTGGGCGTTAGCACCCTCGGGTGCCCCGTCTTGGGCCCAGATGTTATCACAAAGAGGGCGCATCAGTGTTTCTACTGTCCTAGAAGTTTAAAAAGATGTGGCATGTCTCCGAATAGTTGAACATTCCACACAGCAAATGAGAAGGGCTACCTTTTGAGCCTTTACATCCATAGAAATAGAGAGAGCGTTACATCAACTGCCACAATAATAAAAGGCCCATTCCTTGGAAAGTGAACCAAAATGTCACACACGTGACCAGATGTCACCATGTTGTGATGTAATACATGAAAAAAAGTATTGTAAGAGATTAATCTTATTCGTTGCTATTTTCCTACCTACAGAACTATAATGCATGTCTGCTAAAGATATGAACATTCTAGCTTTTTAAAACTCAGTTTGTAAGATAAAAAACTGAGTTATGAAAAAAACGCTTTCGTGCGAGGTCGCACACGTGACCAGTCGTATTTGACCCCTGACCCTAAACAAACATTGTCAGCATAACATAAAAATTTCACTTGATAAATTTCGGAAAAAAATATGAATACA
Organism: Malacoraja senta; assembly: GCA_038087875.1. NCBI lineage: Eukaryota > Metazoa > Chordata > Chondrichthyes > Rajiformes > Rajidae > Malacoraja > Malacoraja senta. The sequence continues at coordinate 6,664,140 of CM075977.1, forward strand.
GTACGAAACAATACGCCTGTAATGCTTTCAGAATGTTTCCATTTTTTGGTCACACACGTGACTAAGAATGGGCCAAACGCTGGAAATAGGAAGAGACAGAATTGACGTTTCAGTGGGTTGACCTGTCTGACGAAGGGTCTTCAACCTAAACTGTTATCTTTATGTCTCGCCCATAGAAGCGGAGATTTCTAACATTTTATTTTTATTTTAGATTTCCAGCATTTGCAGTTAGTTGCTCTTTTAAAATTTCCCATTTACATAGACTGTCATTATTTGTATTGCAAAAATGACAACTGATTAGACACCAATGCTTCGTCACAGAGTTATGCAGCACTTCGGCCCACCTCACCCAAACCAACCAAGATGCACCATCTAAGCCAGTTCCAATTGCCCCTATTAAGGGCTGTCCCACTGTACGATGTAATTCAAGAGCTCGTGGTAAGCACGTAGAATGTACGTAGCGGGTACATCGGAGCTCGGACGTCTCTTAGCAGCTCGTAACGCTAACGGCAGGTACTCGGGAAACGTGGTAAGCTCGTGAAGACTTGTGAAGATTTTTCAACATGTTGAAAAATGTCCACGAGAGCCCCGAGTACCTACGAGCGGCCATTACCGTAATTCTGCGAGTTCGAATCAGGGGAAACTCGGGAGAACTCTTGAATTAGCTCGTACAGTGGGACAGGCCCTTGAGGCCCATATTCTCCCTAAACCTTTCATCCATGTCCCTGCCCTATTACCTTTTAAATAATGTTACTATACCTGCCTCAACTGGGCACACAGTGGGGCAGGTGGTAGAGCTGCTGCCTCACCGTGCCAGAGAGTTGTGTTTGATCATGACTTCTGGTGCAGTTTGCACGTTCTCCTTGTGACTGCGTGGGTTTCCACCGGGTGCTCCGGATTTGTGCGTCCCAAAGACGTGCATATTTGTAGGTTAATTGGCCCTCTGTAAATTGGCCTAAGTGGATAGGGAGTGGAAATAGTGTGAACTGGTGATCAATTGTCAGTGTGGACTGGGTAGGCCGAAGGGCCCATTTCTATGCTGCATCTATAAACTAATCTACTTCCTCTGGCAGCTTGTTCCTTATACCCACCACCCTCTATATGAAAAGGTTTCTCCTCAGGTTCCTAAATCATTCCCCTTCATCTTAAGCCTATGCTCTCTGGTTCTTGATTCTCCTACCCAAGAAAAAGACTCTATGCATCTACCCTATCTATTCCCCTCATGATTCTATACCCCTCTATCACCCTCAGCCTCCTGCACTCTCAAGAAAGCTGAACTTGTAGCCTGTCACCAATAGCAGAGTTTACTGAGATAATCAACAACATTCAAGTTTCATAAGTTCATACGTTCTAGGGCAGAATTAGCCCATCAAGTCTATTCTGCCATTCACTCATGGTTGATCTATCTTTCCCGCTCAACCCCATTCTCCTGCTTTCTCCCCATAATCCCTGACACCCGTACTGATCAAGAATCTTTCAATCTCCGCCTTAAAAATATCCATTAAACTTGGCCTGCACAGCCGTTGGTGGCAACGAATTCCACAGATTTGCCACCCTCTGACGAAAGAAATTCCGTCTCATCGCTTTACTAAAGGTAAAGTTTGAAACGCTGTCAGATGAAATTATCCACAAATAAGGGGTTCCCATGTCTCAGTGGTGTCTCTGGTTCAATTGGTGAATTATGCTCAAGGAATCAACTTAAGAAATAGCGACATACAGTCGTTCAAGTCTGCTTTGTCAATAGACAATAGGTGCAGGAGTAGGCCATTCGGCCCTTCATGCCAGCACCGCCATTCAACGTGATCATGGCTGATCATCCACAATCAGTACCCCGTTCCTGCCTTCTCCCCATATCCCCTGGCTCCGCTATCTTTAAGAGCCCTGTCTAGCTCTCTCTTGAAAGTATCCAGAGAACCGGCCTCCAAGGCAGAGAATTCCACATACTCACCACTCTCTGTGAGAAAAAGTGTTTCCTCGTCTCCGTTCTAAATGGCTTAGTCCTTATTCTTAAACTGTGGCCCCTGGTTCTGGATTCCCTCAATCAATGAGATTACATGCTCCAAAGATGTTTAGAGCATCAGTACCAAAACATCAATGGGAAATTCCTTACAGTACATTGCTCAGTATTGCATGTTCTGATGCCTCACAGAACTAAGGGATGATTCGGTAAACACAGTTCTTGCAGAAAATTTAAAAGTATCAAAATGATGTCTTTGAGCATCGCTAGCATTAAAAAAAAAATTACATAGATTCAAGGTATAAACAGCTGTATGATATATGCAAGAATGTTAACTGTTTAACTTAAATAATGCTACTAAAGATTACACAGTTTTTCACAATTCAAAGAAACCCTGTAGAATCCCATGGATTTGGGAGAGAACAGAAAAGATGGTGCAGTGTCAAACGTAACTTTGAATTAAAAACAAAGCATTTACCAAGGTGAAAACATGTTTTAGCAGATACCAACTACTAATATAATGTGCTGTAATTTTCCGAGGTGTTAAGTGTTATTTTCATCTCTACAAAATGTTAAACTACAGTCCAAACAGAAAGTGACAAGTGTGCTATTCTGCAGATCATAAGCAGCCGGCCAAGTGTTCTGTTTACCTTCTCTTAGCATGGCTGAATGACGCGATGACATTTTACCACCTGGGCACACTGTAAAAGAGAATAAAATGGTGGCCTCTTGTGCAACGAAAATCGGAATTAGCTCTTAACGTTGAGGGAATTTTCAATGCAAACATTATTGCTATCAAAAGTAATTCAGTGGGTCAGGCAGCATCTCTGGAGAAACAGAGAAATTAGGTGCAGGAGTAGGCCATTCGGCCCTTCGAGCCAGCACCGCCATTCAATATGATCATAGCTGATCATCCAAAGATCAGTACCCCCACGTTCCTGCTTTTTCCCCATATCTCTTGATTCCGTTAACCCTAAGAGCTAAATCTAACTCTCTCGTGAAAGCATCCAGCGAGTCGGCCACCACTGCCGTCTGTGGCAGAGGATTCCAGATTCACCACTCTCTGGGTGAAGACGTCTTTCCTCATCTTTATACATATATAGGTGAGGTTTCGGGGTGGGGTCCTTCAGTTCAGTTCAGTTTAATTTATTGTCACGTGTACCGAGGTACAGGGGAAAGCTTTTGTTCTGACTGATTGTGGTGGGGGTGGGAAGGAGGAAACTGGATGAGAGGATGAGCATGATAAAACCTGGCATATAAAAGGTGCAGATAGACACAAAAAGCTGGAGTAACTCAGCGGGGGACAGGCAGCATCTCTGGAGAGAAGGAACGGGTGACATTTTGGGTTGAGACCCAAAACGACACCCATTCCTTCTCTCCAGAGATGCTGCCAGAGTTACTCCAACTTTTTGTGTTTATCTTCAGTTTAAACCAGCATCTGCAGTTCCTTCTGACACATATAAATGGTGCATACAGATGAAGGGGGAGGGTTTAATAGGCAGATGGTTGGATAAAGGGCAGAGATGCTGCCTGACCTACTGATTTACTCCACAACTTTTTTTGGAAACCAGCATCTGCAGTTCCTTGTTTCTCCATTTTATTACCGTCAATCAGGATAGCAATACCAGGACCTGGACATACTTTAAAATGTTTTTATTAATTGCAAAATGCATCTGAATATCGGAAAACTGGCGTGAATGTTCATCAAATTACATATTGGCAGCATAAGTTAAAATAATACACTATGGCTTAAAAAACATCAAGAAACTGAGTGCCATCTCTTTCTATTTCCGCACTAAACTTCAACCCAAATGTTCTGCCCCAATGTAGCTGAAGAAGAGTCCCAATCCGAAACGTTACCTATCCATGTCTGACCTGCTGAGTTACTCCAGCACTTTTGTGGCTTTTTTAAAAATCTCCCTTCCTCCTTGCCCCACCAATTCCTGCAGTGCCTTCAGCTGTCCACACACTAACAAATCGTTCCCTGGACATTCCCGCTCTCCTCATCTGTTTTTTCCATATGTTTGCTCATTCTAGGGGAGCAGTATTAGGTCACTCGGCCCATCAAGTCTACCCTGCTGTTCAATCATGGCTGATCTATCTCTCAGTCCCAACCCCATTCTCATGCCTTCTCCCCATAACCCCAGACACCCGCACTAATCAAGAATCTGTCAATCTCCGCTTTAAAATTATCCATTGACACGGCCTCCACAGCCGTATGCGGCAATGAATTCCACAGATTCACTACCCTCTGACTAAATAAAGTTTTCCTCATCTCCTTCCTAAAGGTACGTCCTTTTATTCTGAGGCTTTACCCTCTGTTCCTAGACTCTCCCACTAGTGGAAACATCCTCTCCACATTCACTTTATCTAGTTCTTAGGTAGGTTTCAATGAGATCCCTCCTCATCCTTCTAAACTCCAGTAAAGACAGCCCAGAGCCATCAAACGCTCCTCATACGTTAACTCAATCATTCATGGAATCATTCTCATGAAACCTCCTCTGGACCCTCTCCAACGTCAGCACATCCTTCCTCAGGTATGCGGCCCAAAACTGCTCTCAAATGTGGTCCAAATGTGGTCTGACCAGCACCTTATAAAGCGTCAGCATTACATCGAAGATAGGCACAAAATGCTGGAGTATCTCAGTGGGACAGGCAGCATCTCCGGAGAGAAGGAATGGATTACGTTTCAGGTTGAGACCCTTTCTTCAGACCCGAAACGTCACCCATTCCTTCTCTCCAGAAATGCTGCCGGTCCCGCTGAGCTACTCCAGCATTTTGTGCCTATCTTCAGTGTAAACCAGCATCTGCAGTTCCTTCCTGCATTACATCCGTGTTTTCATATTCTAGTCCTCTCAGGCTCAAAATATTGCTGCTTAAGATGAACTGATAAACTGTTCATGGCTTTCCATAATCATTGTTGTAAGGTTAATCACTGGGAAATCTATTAAAAAAAGAAAGCTAGTTTATCACATAATTTTCCTCTTAAATGGATGGAACGTAGCCTCAGATCATTATTTCTCTCACCAAGATATCCAGCTCGACATAAGTTCATAAGTGATAAAAGCACAATTAGGCCATTCGGCCCATCAAGTCTATTCCGCCATTCAATCATGGCTGATTTATCTCTCCCTCTCAAACCCATTCTCCTGCCTTCTCCCCATAACCCGACACCCATACTAATCAAGAATCTATCAACCTCCACTTAAAAAATATCCAATGACTTGGCTCCCACAGTCGTCTGTGGCACTGAAATCTAGATTCACCACCCTCTGACTGAAGAAGTTCCTCCTCGTCTCCTTCCTAAAGGAACGTCCGTTAATACTGAGGCTATGGTCTCATGGTCCTGGACTCTCCCACTGGTGGAAACATCCTCTCCACATCCACTCTATTCTTGCCTTTCAATATTTGGTAAGTTTCAATGAGGTCCCCCCTTCTAAACTCCAGCGAGTACAGTCCCAGTGCCGTCAACGATATTTGTAGTTATAATGAACTATTAGTTTGGAAGCACATGGCCCTGTACCACCATTCCATCCTGCACAAGTTTAGTTTAGAGATACAACGTGGAAACAGCCCACTCGACCCATTGAGTCCGCACCGACCAGGGATCCCCGCACACTAACACTATCCTACACCCACTGGGGAGAAATTTACAGTTATACCAAGCAAATTAACCTGCAAACCTGTACGTCTTTGGAGTGTGGGAGGAATCCAAAGATCTTGGAGAAAAGCCCACGCGGTTCACGGGAGAATGTACAAACTCCGTACAGACAGCACCCATAGTGGGGATCGAACCTGGATCTCTGGCGCTGGAAGGCAACAACTCTACCGTTGTGACACCGTGTCGCCACATTTACTCTTTATATTTTCATTGCCTGAACATAAAGAATGTTGCTTACCTGGTAGTCTCATCTCAAGGTAACCCCGAACGCGGCTCACGAGATCAGCTGGCGGCCGCTCTCCCGCGCTCTCCGTCCCAGCTTTATGAGCACTGATGTCCAGCAGTAACATCTCATTGAGCATAACCTGCCGAAGCTTTGGGGAAAACTCTGTAACCAGTTCCAGGCACGTAGAATGGAGCTGCCTGGCATGGGCAAAATCCTGAAATGGAAAAATATTTCAATCGACATATTTTACCTAAGTTCACAAGTGATTGGAGCAGAATTAGGCCATTCGGCCCAACTAGTCTACTCCGCCATTCAATCATGGCTGATCCATCTCTCCCTCCTAACCCCATTCTCCTGCTTTCTACACATAACCCATCAAATCAAAACAAACCTGTTGAAATGGACTGACAAAAACTAGTGCAAAAAAAAAATGTGTAGGAAGGATGCTGGTTTAGACTGAAGATAGACACAAAAAGCTGGAGTAACTCAGCAGGTCAGGCAACATCACTGGAGAAAAGGAATAGGTGACGTTTCAGGTCGAGACACTTCTTCACAGCTGTCTTCAGATCATCTCTCCAGAGATGCTGCCTGACCCGCTGAGTTATTCCAGCTTTTTGTGTCTATCCGGTTTAAACCACCACCTACAGTTCCTTCCTACATAGAACAGTGTAGCACAGGAGCAAGCCCTTCAGCCCACAATGTCTTAAATACTGTAGGAATTTACAGTGGCCAATTAATCTACCAGCAGGTCCGCTTGCTGGTGGTTGTAACAAAAGTGCCTCATCAACAATAAAATATTCCAATTACCAACATTAATGCAAAGTAAAAACACAAATTAAGTTTTACTTTGAAGCCATGACATGCGTTAATTTACTGTTTACACACTCACCTTTATCATAATGCAATGGAGACCTTTAGCCATTAGTATGTACACCAAATCCCTGGTCAGATTATCCTTAATACCAAGAATAACACCACCATAAACCGTTGGTACTTCCCACTGAAATAAAAACATTGCTGATCAAAGCGTGCACACTTTAGACTTTAGAGAAACAGGCCCACCGAGTCCGCGCCGACCAGCGATCACCCCGTACACGAACACTATCCGACATACTAGGGACAATTTACAATTTTAACCTACAAACCTGTACGTCTTCAGAATGCGGGAGGTAACCGGAGCACCCGGAGAAAACCCACGCAGTGAAGCGTACAAACTCCGTGCAGATAGCACCCGCAGTCAGGATCAAACCCAAGTCCCTGGCGCTGTAAGGCAACAATTCTACAGCTGCGCCACTGTGGCACCAAAACAGTATGGAATTCAATGCCACGGATGGATATGGAGGCCAAATCATTGAGATTGATTTGTAGGTTAATCGGATTTGGAAAAAATGGTAAATTATCCCTAGCGTTTATTGTCACGTGTACTGAGGTAGAGGGTAAAGCTTTTTTCACCATTATCTACATGGAAGGGATAATAGACAAAAGTGACGGAGAAACTCAGCGGGTGAGGCAGCACCTATGGAGCGAAGGAAATAGGCAACTTTTCGGCCCGAAACGTTGCCTATTTCTTTCGCTCCATAGATGCTGCCTCGCCCGCTGAGTTTCTCCAGCACTTTTGTCTACCTTAGATTTTCCAGCATCTGCAGTTCCTTCTTGAACATGGAATGGATAATCTTCAAGTGGATCTTTATAGCTATCCCCCCCTCCCCCCCCCAACTTCTTTAGGTTACAGCGACTGATCCAAATGGGTTTAACCAGTCTCAGGCACTGTAAGGAAGCAGCTCTACTGCTATGCCACTGTGCCGCACAGCTTATTATGACTGAGAATAATCCAGCGCCACTTTGGAAAAAGCTCAATTACTGACCTTGTTTGAAACAGTCCAGAATTGCCGATCTGACGTCATTCCGTGTAGCTCAATCAGAATCTGTCGGATTCTCCCCGAATCAACTGTTAGTATGAGCTGGTGTTCCAACTGACCAATACTGACACTGGCCGATGCTCAAAAAAGACAAGAGTGTGCAAAAGTCATCATCCAAATTACCAGTTTAATTGGGGGGAAAAAAAGGCACATAGTGCTGGAGTAACTCAGCGGGACAGGCAGCAAATCTGGAGAACATGGATAGGTGATGTTTCTAATTGGGACCCTTCTTCAGACTCAAGGGACCTGATGCGAAACGTCACCTATCCATGTTCTCCAGGGATGCTGCCTGACACGAGTTACTCCAGCACTTTGTGTCTTTTTTATAATATAAACCAGCATCAGCAGTTCTTTGTTTCTACATCAGTTTAATAGCATTTATCATGACTTTGAAAATCCCTTTTGAGGCCTGATTAAATTTCTCAGTGATGATAAACATACAAGAGTGGATCAGTTGGCATCGCAGCGCCAGGCACCCAGGTCCGATCCTGACCTCGAGTGCTGAGTTTGCATGCTCTTGGTCAGCGTCAACTCAGTGGGCCGAAGGGCCCGTTTCTACGCTGCATCTTTCAATCGTTTCAATTCATCAGTCAATTCTCTCATCTGACACCCCTTTTGGCTCTTTCTCATCCCCAGCTTTGTCCACCCTTCTACCAATAAACCTCCCCGTCACCTGTATCCACCTTATGTAGAAAGAAACTGCTGATGCTAGTATATGCCAAATATAGACACAAAGTGCTGGAGTAACTCAGTGGGTCAGGCAGCATCTCCGGAGAAGGATGGGTGACGTTTTGGGTCGGGACCCTTCTTGCCAGACTTCATTTTAGAGATACATCGCAAAAATATGCCCTTCGGCCCTCCGACCAGCGATCCCCGCACATTAACACCATCTTACACACACACTAGGGACAATTTACATTTATCCATGGAAAATTTAAATTTATACTAGGGTCTATGTACAATTATATCAATTAACCTACAAACCTGTATGCCTGTGGAGTGTGGGGGGAAACCGAATATCTCGGACAAATTCCACGTGGTCATGGGGAGAACCTACAAACTCTGTAGATAGCACCCGTAGTCAGGATCGAACTTGGCGCTGTAAGGCAGCAACTCTACCGCTGCACCACCATGCCGTCTCAATCCTGCCCCCACCTTTTTTCCTACTTTCTCCCTCAATATGAAGAAGGTTCCAGATGCAAAACGTTGCCTATGCAGGCCTTCCAAGATGTTGCCTGACCTGCTGAGTCATTCCAGAATTTTATGGGTTTTTTTGTAAACCAGCATCTACAGTTCATTGTCTCCCCATGGGCAGTCAAATGTTTGTTTAGTTTAGTATAGTTTAGAGATCTAGCTCGGAAACAGGCCCTTCGGCCCACCGAGTCCGCGCCGACCAGCGGTCCCTGCACATTAACACTATCTGCACACACTAGGGACAATTTACAATTTTACCAAGCCAATGAGCCTACAAACCTGTACGTCTTTGGAAAGTGGGAGGAAACCAGAGATCCTGGAGGAAACCCACGCAGGTCACGGGGAGAACGCACAAACTCGTACAGTCAGCACCCGCGGTCAGGATGGAACCCGGGGCTCTGGCACTGTAAGGCAGCAACTCTACCGCTGCGTCACCGTGCTGCCGTTTGCCATCTGGAATTGAACAGGCAATGGCCCAAGGAGTCTCGGATAAAAGTATTGGATGTTTAGCACATATTCTGCAGCAAACTCACCTGGAATGTCATAGAAGACAATCAGTGGTTTGGCAGACAACTTAGCGCGAGGTGATCGCTTTCTCATTTGATCGAGTATCTGTTTCCGCTCTTCGTCCGTCAGCAACTTTGTGCACATTTCATGTGAGGAAATCATGAAAACAAACTGAGGGTCATCCAAACTTTGGCATATATTCCTGCAGAAAATTGGTTAAAATAAAAAATCAGATGAATTAATTCAGAGTCGTGCTTGATTCCTCAATGCTGTTTACTCCCTTATGCTATTTTAATAGGCAATCCATATTATTCATGGCATACTGTAAAAATCAAATGCTTATCACAATGCATAATTTAAAGTTGCCCGACTTTGATACCCCTTCCATATCTACAGTAGTTTAGTTTATTATTGTCATATGTGTAGTGGGATTTGGCTAAATTTTGGGTGTCATAAATTATGGCATTTGCCTTTAAATTTTGTCTGCCTGTAATTATGTGGGTGGGATTTATTATGTAGTCGGGGGCGTGTTTGCTGCTGGGATTCTTAGCCTGAAGCTTGTAGTTTTTTTAAAGTTAGGTCGGAGGAAGCATGGCGGGAAGGCATATCTTTCGACCATTCAGCGCTTTCTAGAGAAGGGTCAGAGCCACATGCGGAGCCATTCGGAGCTTTCTAACATGGTTAGAGCTTTCTAAAATGTCGGACTCATATGCTGGAGTTTTGACTTCGATTAACACTAAGATGTACCTAGAGAAAAATGCTGGAGAAACTCAGCGGGTGAGGCGGCATTTATGGAGCGAAGGAAATAGGCAACGTTTCGGGCCGAAACTCTTCTTCAGACTTTACCTAACGGTCTGGATAAATATCTCACTGTTTTACTTCGACAATAAAGAAACTATAAATCAAGAGACTATGTTTGAGAAGATTTATCTTTCGACGGCTTTGAAAGCCTCGTGGAGAGCTCCCATGTGTAAAACGACACGATCTCCTCACCCCGTGTTTTCTCCTAGTTGCTAGAGGGAGCAATTCCTCGAACGATATAATAATCTGCCACTATAATATGTACTGAGGTATAGTGACAAGCTTTTTGTTGCGTGCTATCCAGTCAGCAAAAAGACTGTACATGATTACAATCAAGCTGTCATCTCCATCATCGTCTATCTCTCGTTTCCCTTTCCCGTGACTTTCAGTCTGAAGAAGGGTCTCGACCCGAAACGTCACCCATTCCTTCTCTCGAGAGATGCTGCCTGTCCCGCTGAGTTACTCCAGCATTTTGTGTCTATCAGTGTACAGATGCAGGCTAAAGGGAATAACGTTTAGTGCAAGACAATAAACTAAACTGAAAGCCCAGTAAAGTCCGATTAAAGAGAGTCCGAATGTTTCCAATGAGGTAGACGGTAGGTCAGGACTGCTAGCCAATTTGATGCCTCTTTAAGAATAAGAATAATGCAATTTTGATTGATTGAATTGGCTGAAGGATACAGCGAGGAAACAGGCCCAAGTTCACAACGACCAATGTCACCCGTTCACACTAGTTCTGTTATCCCGCTTTCTCGTCTACGCCTCAGGGCAGGGTCAAACCCAGGTCTTTGGCACTGTCAGGCAATAGACAATAAGTGGAGGATGTGATCATGACTGATCACCCACACTCAGTACCTGCCGTTCCTGCCTTTTCCCCATATTCCTTGACTCCGCTATCTTTAAGAGCTCTATCTAACTCTCTCTCGAAAGCATCCAGAGAATTGGCCTCCACTGCCTTCTGAGGCAGAGAATTCCACAGATTTACAACCCTCTCCTATGTGAAAAAGTTTTTCCTCATCTCCGTTCTAAATGGCCTACCCCTTATTCTTAAACTGTGGCCCCTGGTTCTGGACTCCCCCAACATCGGGAACATGTTTCCTGCCTCTAGCGTGTCCAAACCCTTAATAATCGTATATGTTTCAATAAGATTCCCTCTCATCCTTCTAAATTCCAGAGTATACAAGCCCAGCCGCTCCATTCTATCAACATATGACAGTCCTGCCATCCCGGGAATTAACCTAGCAACTCTATCAGCTGTAATATGGCAGCTCGTAATAAAAGGCTGAATTAAAACACAAAATTGTAACAAAAGACTGAATGCTCACATATGTGCTTAATTTTTATTCATTTCAGTCCAAAGTTGCTGCTTTTTGAAATACAACATTTTGGGAATGGTGGTGCTGCCATCTTTAGCACGTACATGGCACGATTTCAAATCCAGCAGAGCACGATATAGTTTAACCCACACACATCAGAAGCAATACAATGGCGCAGCTCTAGAGTTGCTGCCTGCAGCGCCAGAGACCCGGGTTCAATCCTAACTACAGTTACTGTCTGTCTGGAGTTTGTACGTTCTCCCTGTGACCCTGTGGATTTTCTCCGGGTGCTCCGGTTTCCTGCCACACTCCAAAGATGTACAGGCTTGTAGTTTGATTGGCTTCGATAAAAATTGTAAATTGTCCTTGGTGTGCAGGCTAGTGCTAGTGTACGGGGTGATCACTGGTCAGCGTGGACTCGGTGGGCCGAAGGGCCTGTTTCCACGCTGTATCTCTAAAGTGTAAATTAAAACGGACTTTAACACTACTCCCTAACTACTCGCCAAAATGATTTTTTACAGGATACTAAGAAGAAGTTAAAGAAGAAGCCAAAGTTAACACATCACATCAGAGCATCAGAGAGTGGGATGAAGGTTTGAGCCCTTGCTCAGAGAGACAACTGTGCCTGGTTTCATGACCCGAGAACCAAACAGGAAGAAGACACATTGCCACAGTCCAAGAAAACTCTCAAGTTCTTCTTGTAGTGGTGTATTTCGTAGACTACGTTAAAGAAACATTTTGACAGGTACATGGACAGGATATGTTTAGAGGGATATGGGCAAAACGCAGGCAGGTGGGACTAGTGTTGATGGTGAATATTGGTCGGTGTGAGCAAGTTGGGCTGAAGGGCCTGTTTCCACACTGTATGACTATGACTACATGACAGTGAGGTAGAAATTCACCTTCTTAGAGTAGTAGTAGCAGCTGCATATTAAATCTATTTCAGTTGTGATAGAATTCCATTACTGACACTAGCGCAGAGCTGCTTGGGATTAGTTTACTACCTGGCACCTTAACGGCCTGTCCCATTTACGCAATTTTTTTCGGCGACTTGCCGGCACCCGTCATAGTCGCGGCAGGTTGCCGAAAATTGTCAACATGCTGAAAATCCAGCGGCTACCAGAAAAAGGTACGACTCTTTGGGCGACCACTCACGACCATACAGGCGTCACCGGCAAGTCGGCGAAAAAAATCGAATAAGTGGGACAGGCCGTTTAATTTATGAAAAATATGAGGAAAAGATATGAAAAATAAAACATTTATTTAATAGATTCTTCATTAGTCAGGGAGTCAGGGGTTATGGGGAGAAGGCAGGAGAATGGGGTTGAGAGGGAAAGATAGATCAGTCATGACTGAATGGCGGAGTGGACTTGATGGACCAAATGGCCTAATTCTGCTCCTAGAACTTATGTATAAATTCTTTTAAAGGGATGCTGAATTAGGATTTAAAAAAAAACAGACCACTGTATAACAATGCAGCTATTTGGTTTGTTGAGACGAGGTAAATGAAGTTGAGAAGACAGAAATATTTTTCATGCATTTAAAAAAATGTACCTACTTTAAGAAAGTAGCCATGTGTCTTTTGATCTCTTCCGAAGTTTGATCCAGGTTTAGTGACCGTGTACATGCCTAAAATATTAATTGTAATCTTGTTAAACATCTATTTTATATAGAAAATTATAGATAGAAAGGCAATAATTTTAGTTTCTTATCAGTATTTAGATGTGGATTAAGAGGGAAAAATAGATTAACGATGATTGACTGGCGGAGTAGACTTGATGGGCTGAATGGCCTAATTCTGCTCTTGAGTCTTATGGTCCAACTCATCAATGCTGATCAAGATGTCCCATCTAAGTTAGTGCCATTTGCATTTGGTTCATATCCCTCTAAACCTTTCCTACAAATCTTTGCCCTCCCCAACTAGAAGAATTACTTTATTACATAGCCTATTCATTGTGTATCTCTGTACAAGAACTGCTTGAATTTGTTTTTAAACTAGCCCCACAGTCTAATTAGCTGTTCAGTTTCAAGGCTTGTGTAAAGAATGAACACTTGAGTAAGTAAGTGTGTATGATAGAATGCAAGAGAACAGCTCTCCAGCAAGGAAAGGTGACCAGATCAAAACAGAAAGCAAAATACTTTAGCGAACTAGGAGTATTTAGTTTAGTTTAGAGATACAGCGCGGAAACAGGCCCTTCGGCCCACGCCGACCAGTGATCACCTCACATTAAAGCTACCTGACACACACTAGGGAAAATGCACACTTATATCAAGCCAATTAACCTACAAACCTGTACGTCTTTGGAGTGTGGGAGGAAACCGATGATCTCGGAGAACGTACAAACTCCGTACAGACAGCACCTGTAGTCGGGAATGAACCCGGGTCTCTGGTGTCGCAAGCGCTGCAAAGGCAGCAACTCCACCTCTGCGCCACCGTGCCGCCCTATGTTTAACTGCAATATTTAAACTCTGAGTTTCACGCCTTGCAGCTAATGTTATTTGCATTAAAAAAAAAAACCAAGATGTTCAACAGAGCTGTTGAAATCATGATGAGGTGTTGATATTGTACAAAAAAAAGAGAAATGCTTTTGGGCAGAAAACCAGATTACTATGTCCTGGGTCGCCTGGGTGAGGGTGTCTGATGTTGAAAGACCCGAAACACCCAATGACCCCAGGTTACATCACTGATGATGTGTTCAGGAGCAATAGATGTATTTTTTATCAATCCTGACTTCTCCCCATAACCTCTGACACCCGTACTAATCAAAGATGGCATGACTAATCAAAGATTGAATGACTAGTCCATTCAAGAATAGTCTGTAATGGAAATAATGTACTGTTGTGTCATGAATAAAGTTGCACGTGATAGATCCCACTAAATCTTTCCTATCCACGTCCCTGTCAAAGTGTCTTTTAAATGTTTTGACGATACCTGTCTCAACAACTGTCTCTGGCAACTCATTCTATGTAAACCCCACCCTCTTGGTGTAATCAAGGATTAATTTAGGTGGTAGACAAGCTGGAACAAGCTGCCTGAGGAGGTAGTTGAGGTAGGTACTATCGCAACATTTAAGAAACATTTAAACAGGTTTACGGATAAGACAGGTTTAGATGGATATGGGCCAAATGAGGACATGTGGGATGAGTGTGGATGGGACATGTTGGCCGGTGTGGGCACGCTGGGCCAAAGGGCCTGTTTCCACGCTGGATGACACTATGATAGAGTACTTAGGACGTACATGGTAAATGGTAGCGAATTGAGGAATGCAGTTGAACAGAGGGATCTAGGAATAACTGTGCATAGTTCCCTGAAGGTGGAATCTCATGTAAATAGGGTGGTAAAGAAAGCTTTTGGTGTGCTGGCCTTTATAAATCAGAGCATTGAGCATAGAAGTTGGGATGTAATGTTAAAATTGTACAAGGCATTGGTGAGGCCAATTCTGGAGTATGGTGTACAATTTTGGTCGCCAAATTATAGGAAAGATTTCAACAAAATAGAGAGAGTACAGAGGAGATTTACTAGAATGTTGCCTGGGTTTCAGCACCTAAGTTACAGAGAAAGGTTGAACAAGTTAGGTCTTTATTCTTTGGAGCGCAGAAGGTTAAGGGGGGACTTGATAGAGGTCTTTAAAATTATGAGAGGGATAGACAGAGTTGGCATGGATAAGCTTTTTCCATTGAGAGTAGGGAAGATTCAAACAAGGGGACATGATTTGAGAATTAAGGGACAAAAGTTTAGGGGTAACATGAGGGGGAACTTCTTTACTCAGAGAGTGGTAGCTGTGTGGAATGAGCTTCCAGTGGAAGTGGTGGAGGCAGGTTCGATTTTATAATTTAAAAATAAATTGGATAGGTATATGGACGGGAAAGGAATGGAGGGTTATGGTCTGAGTGCAGGTAGAGGGGACTAGGTGAGAGTAAGTGTTCGGCACAGACTAGAAGGGCCGAGATGGCCTGTTTCCGTGCTGTAATTGTTATATGGTTATATGGTTAGAACATGTCAGTAAAGAGGGTGAAAGAAAGAATTAAATGTAACACACAAATGTATTCCTTATTACTTAAGGGTTTGGACATGCTAGAGGCAGATTACTATCTAAATGGTGTTACTTTGGGAAAAGGGGAAGTACAACGGGATCTGGGGGTCCTTGTTCATCAGTCAATGAAAGTAAGCATGCAGGTACAGCAGGCAGTGAAGAATGCGAATGACATGTTGGCCTTTATAACAAGAGGAATCAAATATAGGAGCAAAGAGATCCTTCTGCAGTTGTACAGGGCCCTAGTGAGACCACATCTGGAATATTGTGTGCTGTTTTGGTCCCCTAATTTGAGGAAGGACATTCTTGCTATTGAGGGAGTGCAGCGTAGGTTGACAAGGTTAATTCCCGGGATGGCGGGACTGTCATATGCTGAGAGAATGGAGTGGCTGGGCTTGTATACTCTGGAGTTCGGAAGGATGAAAGGGTATCTTATTAAAACATACGATTATTAAGGATTTGGACGCTATTGTCTATTATTAAACAAATCTTATTTTGTCAATTGATCTTGTACTTCAGATGCAGCAAATATTTATGCACGGCCTCACCTCCAGCAGGAAGTCAATTCTGTCTTTGGTAGGCTTCAACATTAGTTGATGGAACGTTACTCCAATCATTTGTTGCTCTATGACATCTCGAATAGTGTTGCATATGCAGACTTTAAAGCAAACTTCTTCCACATCTTTATCCCTATAACAAATGGGATAAAAGTTATAACTGTCTCCCTACTCGAAAGGTCACCTATTATTTTTCTCCAGAGATGCTGTCTGACCTGCTGAGTTAGTCCAGTACTGTGTGTATGTCTTTTGAGTCAAATGGTCAGGCAACAACTGTGGGAAGAGAAACAGAGATAACATTTCAGAACAAAGACCAGGTGTCAGAGTTCTGGCAAAGGGTCTTCAACCTGAATTTTTTTACTTTTAGAGAAACAGCGCGGAAACAGGCCCTTCGTCCCACCGAGTCCGCACCGACCAGCAATTTCTGGTACGCTAGTTCCATCCTACACACTAGCGACAATTACAGATCCAATTAACCTACAAAACTGTAGCCTTGGGAATATGGGAAGAAGCTGGAGCACCCGGAGAAAACCCACAGCTGCTGCCTCAGAGCGCCAAAGACCCTGAGCATGGGTGCTGTCTGTGTGGAGTTTGCATGTTTTCCTTGTGACCGCGTGGCTTTCCTCCTAAATCCTAAAGATGTGAGTAGGTCAATTGGCCTGTGTAAATTGCCCCTAGTGTGTAGGGAGTGGATGAGAAAGTGGGATAACATGGAACTAGTGTAAACAGGCGATCAATGGTCAATGTGGACTCGGTGGGCCGAAGGGCCCTTTTCCATGCGACATTTCTAAATATACCATTAGAACTACGTGGGACTGCATGTCCACCAATTTGGATGGTTCTAACTGCCCTCTGAAATGACCTGAAGCATTATATGAGATTTTAAGTGAATATTGAGTCCCAAGGCTATTCCTTTCCGCTTGTATACCACTGCACAGCTTGTGGCACTGTTCTCCCAATGGTATAGGACACTTCCAGGAATCACAAAGGAGGAATCCAACATAGTGCTGAAAACACTAATACTACTAAGTCGCTTTCAATGGATTGCCGCCACATTTTGAATGCAATATACTTCGAATAGTTTCTTTGGTAGGCTTCAGCATTAGTTGATGGAATAATTTCAAGAAAGGAGCGAGAGAGAAAACGGGGAATTACAGACCAGTTAGCCTGACTTCGGTGGTGGGAAAGATGCTGGAGTCAATTATTAAAGAGGTAATAATGGGGCATTTGGATAGCAGTAAAAGGATTAGTCCAAGTCAACATGGATTTATGAAAGGGAAATCATGCTTGACTAATCTTCTAGAATTTTTAAAAGATGTGACAAGTAAAATGGATGAAGGGGAGCCAGTGGATGTAGTGTATCTAGACTTTCAGAAAGCCCTTGATAAGGTCCCGCATGGGAGACTGGTGACTAAAGTAGAGCACATGGTATTGGGGGTAGGGTGTTGACATGGATAGAAAATTGGTTGGCAGACAGGAAGCAAAGATTAGGAGTGAACGGGTCCTTTTCAGAATGGCAGGCAGTGGCGAGTGGAGTGCTGCAAAGGCTCGGTGTTGGGGCCGCAACTGTTTACCATATATATTAATGATTTTTAAGAGGGAAATAGGAGCAACACTAGCAAGTTTGCGGATGACACAAAGCTGGGTGGCAGTGTGAACTGTGAAGAGGATGTTAGGAGGTTGCAGGGTGACCTGGACAGGTTGAGTGAGTGGGTAGATGCGTGGCAGATGCAGCATAATATAGATAAATGTGAGGTTATCAACTTTGGCGGCAAAAACAAGGGGGCAGATTATTCTCTCAATGGGGTTAGGTTAGGTAAGGGGGAGGTACAGAGAGACCTGGGTGTCCTTGTGCACCGGTCACTGAAAGTTGGTGTGCAGGTACAGCAGGCAGTGAAGAAAGCTAATGGAATGTTGGCCTTCATAACAAGAGGATTTCAGTATAGGAGTAAAGAGGTTCTTCTGCAGTTGTATAGGGCTCTGGTAAGACCACATCTGGAGTATTGTGTACAGTTTTGGTCTCCTAATTTGAAGAAGGACATCCTTGTGATTGAGGCAGTGTAGCATAGGTTCACGAGATTGATCCCTGGGATGGCGGGACTGTTATATGAGGAAAGATTGAAAAGACTAGGCTTGTATTCACTGGAGTTTAGTAGCATGAGGGGGGGGATCTTATAGAAACATATAAAATTATAAAAGGACTGGACAAGCTAGATGCAGGAAAAATGTTCCTAATGTTGGGCGAGTCAATCAACCTTTATTGTCATCTTGCAAGCAACAGTTGTACAGTGCAAAATGAAAAGACGTTTCCCAAGGAATACCGGAGCATCGCACATGAAATTTAAAACATTTCACACATAATAACACTAAAAACAATCCAGTCCCTGATGGAACAGTATAAATAGTTAAAAAGTAGGTAAAAACAACGTTAAAATACAGTAAAACCAATCATAAACATGTCCGGGGTGGCTGATTTGAGTGGCCAGTGCCAGTTATTGAAGTGGCCAGTGCCAGTTATTAAAGTGTCCGTGCCAAGCCGCAGAATCAGGTGACTGTGAGTACAGAGTGACTGTTTAGCAGCCTCACAGCATATGGCAGGAAGCTGTTTAGCAGTCTTGTAGTCTGGGCTTTGATGCAGCGATATCTCTTGCCTGATGGCAGGAGATCCAGGTGTATGTGGAGGGGGTGCAGTTTGTCCTTAGCAATTCTCTGAGCTTTTTTCAGACAGCGGCTCTGGAACAGTTCTTGTACCGAAGGTAGGGAGACGCCAATGATCCTCTCTGCTCCCCTCACTACCCTCTGCAGAGCCTTCGTGTCCGAGCAGTTGCAGGTGGAGTACCACGTATTTATGCAGTACGTGAGTACAGACTCCACCGTACCCCTGTAGAAAGTCCTGAGGATGTTGGTGGGGAGTGAGGCCTGTTTTAGTTTCCTCAGGAAGTGCAGTCGCTGATGGGCCCGTTTGACGGTCCCAGTGGTGTTCCTGGACCAGGTGAGGCTGTCTGTAATTTGCACCCCGAGGAACTTTATGCTCTCCACTCTCTCCACTGTGGCGCCACTGATGTTAAGGGGTTGTTAAGAGTCCAGAACCAGGCGACACAGTCTTAGAATAAAGGGGAGGCTGATGTGAGAAAAAACGTTTTCACCCAGAGAGTTGTGAATTTGTGGAATTCCCTGCCACAGAGGGCAGTGGAGGCCAAGTCACTGGATGGATTTCAGAGAGAGTTAGATGGAGCTCTAGGGGCTAGTGGTATCAAAGGATATGGGGAGAAGGCAGGCACGGGTTATTGATTTGGGACGATCAGGATATAGATAAGCTAGGTGAGTGGGCAACAACTTGGCAGATGAAATTTAATACTAATAAATGTGAAGTCATTCACTTTGGGAAAAAAAATGATAGGGCAAGTTATTTTCTAAATGAGGTGGAGCTGCGTTGTAATGCAACGCAAAGGGATCTAGGGGTAGTAGTACATGAATCACTAAAAGTTAGTATGCAGGTGCAGCAAGCAATCAGGAAGGCCAATGGAGTTTTGGCCTTTATTGCTAGGGGGATTGAGTATAAAAACACGGAGGTCTTGCTGCAGCTGTACACAGTATTAGTGAGACCACATTTGGAATACTGTGTACAGTTCTGGGGTCCATACTTAAGAAAGGATGTACTGGCCCTGGAGGCAGTGCAGCGAAGGTTTACAAGATTAATTCCTGCAATGAGGGGATTGACATATGAGGAAAGGTTAAGTAGGCTGGAACTCTACTCTTTGGAGTTTAGAAGAATGAGAGGCGATCTCATTGAAACATATAAGATCGTGAGGGGCCTTGATCGGGTGGATGCACCGAGGATGTTCCCAATGATCGGGGAAACTAGAACTAGGGGACATAGTTGTAGAATAAGAGGGGGCTCTTTTAAAACTGAGATGAGGAAGAACTTCTTCACCCAGAGGGTGGTTAATTTATGGAATTCACTGCCCCAGGGAGCAGTGGAAGCAGAAACATTAAATATATTTAAATCTAAAATAGATGGTTTTTTAGCTGCCAAGGGGATAAGGGGCTACGGGGAGAGGGCAGGGATATGGACCTAGGTATGGTTAGTATAGTAAGACCTGAGTGATCTCCTGGACAAGTGTCGATCGCCTGGATTGGGGTCGGAGAGGAATTTCCCGGATTTTTTTCCCGAATTGGACCTGGGTTTTTATCCGTTTTTTTGCCTCCCCCAGGAGATCACGCGGTTCTTGGGGTGGAGAGGGGTGATAGCGATATAAAGGGGAGGGTAGTGTCTTGTGTTCTGTGTCTTGTGTCTACTGTTTGTGGGTAAGGGTGTCTGTTTAGTGTTCAGCCATGAGCGAATGGCGGTGCGGGCTCGATGGGCCTGGTGGTCTACTCTCGCACCTACTTTCTATGTTTCTATGTTTCTATGATCACAATGAATGGCGGTGCTGGCTCGAAGGGCCGAATGGCCTCCTCCTGCACCTATTCTCTATGTTTCTATGTTTGATACCAATAAGGAATGCAAAGAAATCATTACTCTGAACAAACGCTTTTATATTGACAACAGACACAAAATGCGGGAGTAACTCAGAGGGTTACCCCAGAGGGTCAGGCAGCATCTCTGGAGAAAATAGATGAAGTTTGGGGTCGAGTCCCTTATTTACATTGATAATCAAGGGTGACTCCCTCTTCTCCGCTCTCCAATCAGGCAAAAGGTAAAGAAGTGTGAATACGCACAGCTCCAGATTCAGGGACAGTTTCTTCCCAGCTGTTATCAGGCAACTGAATCATCCTACCACAACCAGAGAGCAGTCCTGAACTATCATCTACCTCATTGGTGACCCTCGGACTATCCTCGATCGGACTTTGCTGGCTTTACCTTGCACTAAACGTTATTCCCTTATCATGTATCTGTGCACTGTAAATGAATCGACTGTAATCATGTATTGTCTTCCCGCTGACTGGATAGCACGCAACAAAAGCTTTTCACTGTACCTCAGTGCACGTGACAATAAACTAAACTTAACTGATCACAGAGACTAACTCTTATCTTTTATTCCTTCCTTCATCTACTCTAATGCTGCCTAACAGTAGCCTTTCAAGTCATACAGCATAGAAGCGGGCCCTTCAGCCCACCCTGGACAGTTGTACACCCAATCACACTAACCACAACGGTGAGCTGACCATACTTACCCATTGTGAGCCATTTGAAAAAGGTCTCTCAGGACAGACTGTCTGAAGTGGGACAACAAACTTAAAGTAACGTTGTCATTGAGAAAAATCTCAATTAATCCCTGGAAGATCGGAAAACAATGAATCAGTATGCACCACAGGTATCATTTGTACAATGCTCAAAAGGAAACAAAATTCTACCCTCAGAATAAACATCAACATAGAAAATAGGTGCAGGTGTAGGCCATTCGGCCCTTCGAGCCAGCACCGCCATTCAATGTGATCATGGCTGATCATCTAAAGTCAGTACCCCGTTCCTGCTTTCCCCCCCATATTCCTTGATTCCTTTATCCCCAAGAGCTCAATCTAACTCTCTCTTGAAAACATCCAGTGAATTGGCCTCCACTGCCTTCTGTGGGAGAGAATTCCACAGATTCACAACTCTCTGGGTGAAGAATTTTTCCTCGTCTCAGTCCTAAATGGCCTACCCTTATTCGTAAACTGTGACCCCCCTGGTTCTGGACTACCCCAACATCGGGACCTGCATCTAGCCTGTACAATCCTTTGAGAATTTTATATGTTTCTATAAAATCCCCTCTCATCCTTCTAAATTCCAGTGAATACAAGCCCAGTTGACCCATTATTTCATCATATGTCAGTCCCGCCATCCCAGGAATTACCTGGTTAACCTACACTGCACTCCCTCAATAGCATGTCCTTCCTCAAATTAGGAGACCAAAATTTCACACAATACTCCAGGTGCGGTCTCACCAGGGTCCTGTACAACTGCAGTAGGACCTCCTTGCTCCTAGACTTAAATCCTCTTGCAATGAAGGCCAACATGCCATTAGCTTTCTGCACTGCCTGCTGTACCTGCATGCTTACTTTCAGTGACTGATGTACAAGCACACCCAGGTCTCGTTACACCTCCCCTTTTCCTAATTTGACACCATTCAGATAATAATGTGCCTTCCTGTTCTTGCCACCAAAGTGGATAACCTCACATTTATCCACATTATACTGCATCTGCCCACTCACCCAATCTCTATCCAAGTCACCCTGCAGCCTCACAGCATCCTCCTCGCAGCTCACACTGCCACCCAGCTTTGCGTCATCCGCAAACTTGGAGATGTCACATTTAATTCCCTCGTCTAAATCGTTTATATTGTAAATAACTGGGATCCCAGCACTGAGCCTTGCGGCACCCCACTAGTCACTGCCTGCCATTCTGAAATGGACCCGTTAATTCCTACTCTTTGCTTCCTGTCTGCCAACCAGTTCTCTATCTATGTCAATACCCTACCCCCAATACCATGTGCTCTAATTTTGCACACTAATCACTTGTGTGGGACCTTGTCAAAGGCTTTTTGAAAGTCCAGATACACCACATCCACTGGCTCTCCCTTATCCATTCTACTTGTTACATCCTCAAAAAAGTCCAGAAGAATTTCCCCATCATAAATCCATGCTGACTTTGACTGATCTTGTCACTGCTTTCCATATGTGCTGCTATAACATCTTTAATAATACTCAAGTATCTTCCCCATTACCGATGTAAGACTAACTGGTCTATAATTTCTATATAGTTTTCTATATTTTTCTATCATTTTTTCTCTCCCTCCTTTCTTAAAAAGTGGAGTTACATTGGCTACCCTCCAGTACACAAGAACTGATCCAGAGTCGAGAGAACATTGGAAAATGATCACCAATGATCATCCACGATTTCTAGGGCCACCTCCTTGAGTACTCTGGGATGCAGACCATCAGGCCCTGAAGATTTATTCTGCCTTCAGTCCTAACAGTTTACCTAACACAATTTCCTGATTAATGTGGATTCCCTTCAGTTCCTCCCTCCCACTAGATCCTCGGTCCCCTAGTATTTCTGGGAGATTGTTTGTGTTTTCCTTAGTGAAGACAGAACCAAAGTACTTGTTTAACAGTTCTGCCATTTCCTTGTTTCCCCATTATAAATTCACCTGCCTCTGACTGTAAGGGACCTACATTTGTCTTCACTAATCTTTTCCTTTTTACATATCTAAAGATATGTAAAAAGGAAAAGATTAGTGAAGACAAATGTAGAGATATGTAAACTGGAGAACATATAGAGTGATGTGTGATACAGTGTGGAAACATGCTCTTTGGCCCAACGTGCCCACAACATGTCCCAGCTACAATTGTCCGACCTGCCTGCACTTGGTCCATATCCCTCCAAACTTGTCCTATCCACGTACCTGTCGAACTGTTTCTTAAACGTTGGGATAGTCCCTGCCTCAACTACCTCCTCTGGCAGCTTGTTCCATACACCCAGCACCTTTTGTGTGAGATAGTTACCCCTCAGATTCCTAACCCCTCCGATTCCTATTTAACCTTTTCCCCTTCACCTTGAACCTATGTCCTCTGGTCCTCGATTCCCCTACTCTGGGCAAGAGATTCTGTGCATCTACCCGATTTATTCCTCTCATGATTTTATACACCTCTATAAGATCTCCCCCTCATCCTTCTGTGCTCCAAGGAATAGAGACCCAGCCTACTCAAACTCCCTCTATAGCTCACACCCTCTAGTCCTGGCAACATCCTCGTAAATCTTCTCTGAACCCTTACAAGCTTGACAACATCTTTCCTATAACATGGTGTCCAGAACTGAACACAATACTCTAAATGGGTCTCACCAACGTCTTATGCAAGATGAATATGTTTAAAGATACAGTGCTTTTATAGAAAGACGATCCTGAAGCTGTAAAAAAACATTTTTGTTTAAACGGCAGAATTTGTACCTGATAGTTGCTGGATTTAACACAGTGATGTACCCGCCCATATGTTGTTAGCTGCAGTTCATTTACTTTGCATGGGACTGTTAGCACTGCACAGGCCTGGCAGTAACCATCCAATCTTTTCTGGTCAATCTGACAATGAACGAGTTCAGCTCCGATCTGTAGTTTTAAAAGAATGACAACATGTAGCAAATCAGAACTAATTTTCAAGACACACATATAACACACTATAGGGACAAAAAGCTGGAGTAACTCAGCGGGTCAGACAGCATCGCTGGAGAAAATTAATAAGTGACGTTTCGGGTTGAGACCCATCTTCAGTCAGACCCGAAGCGTCACCTATTCCTTTTCTACAGAGATGCTGCCTGACCCGCTGAGTTACTCCAGATTTTTGTGTCTATTTTTGGTTTAAACCAGCATCTGCAGTTCCTTCCTACTCATTAACACTGTTGTCAGTTCAACTTTATTTAGTTACCTCCAAAGCATCCTTCCAACCACTTTAAATCATCCCATATGGTATCAAACTGCCTTATTCTTTTCTACTAAATAGAAACATGTGCATAGTTCAGATTTATTTCAGTGGAATGCTGGAAAAGTATACACCGAAAGGTATGCAAGCATAATACCAGAACAGAAAGCTTATTGTCTTTCTAACACAGATTGGAATGGAGATGTGCGGTTATTTTATTTTAATACAGAGTGGTGGGTGCCTGGAACATGCTGCCAGGCATGATGTGGAGGCAGATATGATAGTGGCACTTAAGAGGCTCTTAGATAGAAAATGGATATGCAGGGAATGGAGGGATAGGGATCATATGCTGGCAGATGAGGTAAGTTCATCTTGGCATCATGTTCGGGAATGTTCGGCCATAGGGAATGTTCCTGTGCAGTACTTTTCCAAGCTTATGTATCTATGTTTCCAGTGTCAGGCACAGTCTGCCAACACACACTGTCATTGCATATATATATTTATACATATCTAGAAATAATTTACTGGCAACAAGTAGAGGCATTTGTTAGCGAGGTAATTTTCAAAGTACCTTTGAGAGCAGTTCATTGGTTTTGAATAAGTGTTCCTTGGCTTTTTCGTAGATAGGTGGACTCGAAGAGCCTTGACTGAAGAACACAGTGCCCAGATCGTAGCAAACCTACATTCAAATTAATTGGTGGCAAAAAGTAGACACTTTAAAATATATTCCGCACTTTTGACTTCCGAGTATATTAGCACAAATATTCAAAATGGTCCAAGAATCACAAAAAAAAATTCTACATAGACTTGGTTTAATTTCCCCAAAAGGCTTTCATAGCTAAACATTTAAAAAATAATAGATCACAACATTTCCAAAATAAATATTCTTTGTGTGGTTGGAAGACTTGGAATGTCAAGTAGTTTTAGCTAAAGTACTAATCTGAGCAAAAGGTTGATGTTTAGGTTTATCACTGTTACAGGGGTACAGCTTGCTATGCAATCAAATCAGATAAATTTTGACGATCGTAAAAATTCTATGACAAAAGAAGTCTAATTTATGGTCTGTTCGTTGGAATTGAAACTTGACAAGTGCAGATGATTTATTCAGGAACAGTTTCTTCCCAGCTATTATCAGGCAACAGAATAATTCTACCACAACTAGAGAGTAGTCCTGAACTACTATCTACCTCATTGATGACCTTCGGACTACCTTTGATCGGACATTACTGAATTTGCTCTGCACTGAACGTTATTCCCTTATTGTCTAAATGGCTCGATCCACCCCTTTCTGCTTTCCGTAGAGACTGTTCCCTCCGCAACTCCCTGCTCAACTCGTCCCTTCCCGCCCAAACCACCCCCTCCCCAGGTACTTTCCCCTGCAACCGCAGGAGATGCTTCACCTGTCCCAATGCCTCCCCCCTTGACTCCGTCCAAGGACGCCGACAGTCTTTTCAGGTGAGGCAGAGGTTCACGTGCACCTCCTCCAACCTCATGTACTGTATCCGCTGTTCCAGATGTGGACTCCTGTATATCGGCGAGACCAAGCGCAGGCTTGGTGATCATTTCGCTGAACACCTCCGCTCAGTCCGCCTAAACCTACCTGATCTCCCGGATGCTCCGCACATTAACTCCCTGTCCCATTCCCACACCTTTCTGTCCTGGGCCTCCTGATTGTAATCATGGATTGTCTTTCCGTTGATTGGTTAGCACACGACAAAAGCTTTTCACTGTACCTCTGTACACGTGACAATAAACTAAACTGAACTTATCAACAGAAAACAAAATCCCACAGTGTGAAATATCAGCGCTCCGTGCAAACTTTAAACATCAAGACAAATATTCAGAAACGGTTCCGTTCTTAGTTTAAAAAAAAAAAAGTAACTCTGGCTGTTGGGGGTATAAAGTTTACACAGTTGCACTGGAAAGTTAAATAGAAAAATAGGTGAAAATTTAGAGATAAAAAGGCAGGAGAAATATTCAGATGTATTTAACTTAATATTTAGGAATTACCCAGGGTATGTGATGGTGAGGTTAAAGTGGAAGCCAGTCATCTCTTACAGTGCAGATGATGGGAGGCCGGGATGTTGCAAACATGAACATTTATTTGTACAGGAAGGAACTGCAGATGGTGGTTTAAACTGAAGATAAAAGCTGGAGTAACTCAGCGGGTCAGACAGCATATCTGGAGAAAAGGAATAGGTGAGGTTTCGGGCCGAAACCTTTCTTCAGGTCTTGACCTGAAACAACACCTATTCCTTTTCTCCAGAGATGCTGTTTGACCCGCTGAGTTACTCCAGTTTTTTATGAAAATGTATTTATTTGTTCATGGGTTGAGGTCATCGCTGGCTAGGTCGGTACATTTTGTTCTTCCCTAACTGGCGTGAAGCTAAAAGTCAACAACACTGGTGAGTTTGGAGTCACATATAAGCTGGACCAGATGGGAGATTTCAAACCAGGAAAGAGGTTAATGAACGAGATGGGTTTACTTGCAGGCTGTATATTTTGGTGGGAAGAACAAGGAAGCAAGAACTCTTTGTAATCCAATGGTGAAACTAGATAGTGGAATAGCGGGATCTAATCTTATCAATAGATAGACAAAAATGCTGGAGAAACTCAGCGGGTGAGGCAGCATCTATGGAGCGAAGGAATAGGTGACGTTTCGGGTCGAAACCCATCTTCAAAGAAGAAGGGTCTCGACCCGAAACATCACCGATTCCTTCGCTCCATAGATGCTGCCTCACCCGCTGAGTTTCTCCAGCATTTTTGTCTACCTTCGATATTTGTCCACCTTCGATCTGCAGTTCTTTCTTAAACTTATCAATATGTACATCACTAAAAGTAGAGATGAACTGAATAGGCTATAACAAAAGGGTACCAATGCAAATCACAAAAAGGCAGAAAAATAGTGTTCTGACAATAATGCCAGAATTGAGAGGCTGAATATATCAGTTCAGTTTACATTCTCAGTGTTATTGCTATAGAATGATCATTCCAAATGTTTAATCCCAAACAAACAAAATCTGATTAAAATGTTCATACAGATGACATTTAATTAATGACGCCCTTTAATTCTGAAATAACAATATTTGAACATCACTGATTGATGCATAGATGGAATATTTGCAGAGTTTATTTAACCTGGCAATGCATTTCGTCCACACTGATTTGTAATCCGGCTGTTGAGCTTTCTGTGTCGCCATTTGTTAGGCAAGATTCTCCTACTATCTGGTCCAGGGTCTTCATAGTATGTACATATAGATCTGTGGTCAACTGGAGCGCTCTCTCTAAAACCAGAATGGAGTCTTCAGCCTGCTCCTTAAGCTGTTGATATAAAATCATTCGATGCTGTTATCTAACTGCTTTTAATTATGTGCACAGAATGCAAGTTGCTTCTAAATTTGATTTGATTTGATTTAATTTATTGTCATTGCCTTCAATTAAGAGATAATGAAATTCTCTTTCCCTTACAGGCATACATAAATACACAAGTAAATAAATAAATAATTTTTATTAAAAAAACCCACAAAAAGTCACAGTGTAGAAAGGAACTGCAGATGCTGGTTTACACCGAAGATAGACACAAATGCTGTTCCAACAGCACCTCATCTTTCGCTTGGGCAGCTTACACCCCAGCAGTATGAATATTGACTTCTCTAACTTCAAGTAATCCTTGCATTTCCTCTCTCTCCATCCCTCCCCCTTCCCAGTTCTCCGACCATTCTGACTGTCCACCTGATTACATTTTATTTCTTTGCTTTGTTGTTACCTTCTCCTAGCTAACAATGATCTACTTTACATTTTCCTTGAGCAGCATCTCTTTTGATATTTCATTTTCACACCTTACACTTCCTTATCTCTGTGTCTCCCTCTCTCCTGACTCTCAATTTGAAGGGTCACGACCCAAAACATCACTCATTCCTTTTATCCAGAGATATCCTGCCTGTTCCGCTGAGTTACGCCAGCATTTTGTGTCTATCTTATACAGTGCGGAAACAGGCCCTTCGGCCCAACTTGCCCAACATGTCCCATCTACACTAGTCCCACTTGCCTGCCCGTATCCCTCTAAACCTGTCCTATCCATATACCTGCCTGAAATAGCTTCTTAAATGTTGCGATAGTCCCCGCCTCAACTACCTCCTCCAGCAGCTCGTTCTATACGCCCACCATCCTTTGCGTGAAAAAGTTACCTCTCAGATTCCTATAAAATCTTTCCCCCTTCACCTTAAACCTATGCTTCTCGATTCCCCCAATCTGGGCAAGACACTCTGTGTTCCACCCGATCTATTCCTCTCATAATTTTATACACCTCTATAAGATCGCCCCTTAACCTCCTGCGTTCACTAATCATTATGAGGCTGACGTTCCTGCCTTACTATAAACACATTGGTTGCAGAATATAAAGATGAACCTAAAAATCTTATTGTAGAAATTGTTGCTGTTTGCAAACTGATGCTCTTAATCAGACCCCAGAAGGCTTTGATCAACATCAATTTCATGTAGTGCCACTTTAAACAATTGGATGTTTTAAAAGGTTACCCTGAGATCTATATAGTGTCAATAGGAATGAATGTTCCAAGATTTGTTAAATAGGTGCAGGTCCATACAAATTTTCACCCACAAATCATTAACCATTTTGAAAAACAATATAACTTGAGTTTTAAAATTAATGTAATATGGTCTCAGTAATCCATCAATATTATAGACAATTTTAGTTTACAACTAGACTAAGTCACACGGGAGGCCTGGTCCCTCCAACGCAACCCATTCCCTAACGCAATATTCCACCACTCACCTGTTCCCCCCAACGCAACCCGTTCCCCCAAAGCAATATTGTACCACTCAGGGGAGGGGGTGTGGGGGAGGGGGGTGGTGTGGGGGAGGAGGTGTGTGGGGTGTGGGAAAAGGGTGTGTGTGGGGAAAGGGGGGGTGTGGGGAAAGGGGGTGTGGGAAGGGGAAGGGGGGGTGTGGGGAGGGGGGGCTCGCACTCCGCTCACCCCGCACTTTCAGCTTTCGGCCTCACGCAGCAGTTCCCGGTCCCACTCCGGCTTCACTCAGAGGCTTCCGGTTCAACTCAGCAGCTTCCGGCTGGTTGTGCTGGTCGCCGCAGAAGCAGCCCACGAGCCGCAGACTCCCCCGTGAGCCGCTGACTCCCCGCGAGCCGCAGACTCCCCCGTGAGCCGCTGACTCCCCGCGAGCCGCTCAACACACTGCGCTCCTTCAGCTTTTTATTCTCCTCCCCGCATTATTGACAGCGGGTTCCGGAAGGGGCAATATTTACGATTTTTAAACCTTCATAACTTTTGTCTTATTTCACCAAACAAAACTTATTTGACTTGCAGCAGAGAAGAATGGTGAGTACGGTGGCGAAATGTCGTAGCGCTATGGGGGATCGTTTTTGCGCAAATTTAATTACAACGCAGAAGTGGTCAAGATGAGTTTTTAATAATAGTATTGATAGATAGATATGTAAATTTTCTTAACCAAAAGGTAATTTTGAATTGAATGACTGCCTTAAAGTATGTATGCTTTAAGAAAACGTTGATATTGACTTAACTGTAACTTTGGAAGTATACAAAGAAAGAAACTTACCACTTTTAAAATGTTATCTGTCAATTCCTTTTCTTGCTGCATCTGGCTCATTCTATGCACAGAAACAGGAAAAAAGCCACTGAATATTCCACTAAATATTATTTGACAAAGCAACCAGGAGCAAGGCCAATTCAAGAATGACTTTGCATTACTATATTACCAGTATGACCAAAGACAGACACAAAAAAACTGGAGAAACTCAGCGGGACAGGCAGCATCTCTGGAGAGAAGGAATGGGTGACGTTTCGGGTCGAGACCCTTCTTCAGACAGGTCAGGGATAAGGGAAACGAGAGATATAGTTGGTGATGTGGACAGATAAAGAACAATGAATGAAAGATATGCAAAAAAGTAACGATGATAGAAACATGGAAAATAGGTGCAGGAGGCCATTCGGCCCTTCGAGCCAAACCGCCATTCATTGTGATCATGGCTAATCGTCCCCAAGCTGTTGCTGGGTGAAAATAAGAAGCTAGTGTGACTTGGGTGGGGGAGCGATATAGAGAGAGGGAATGCTGGGGCTACCTGAAGTGAGTGAAATCAATATTCATACCACTGGGCTGTAAACTGCCCAAGTGAAATATGAGACACTGTTCCTCCAATTTGCGTTTAGGCTCACTCTGACAATGGAGACCGAGGACAGAAGGTCTGTGTAGGAATGGGAAGGAGAATTAAAGTGTCCAAGTGTCCTGTATGACTAATTGGTTCAAAATGTGTCACTTCAGAAGTTCTATTATGTATTCTGCTTTAGGCATAATGCATCACGCACCAGATCTAATTAACAACTGCAAAGAACTGCAATATCATAACTTTAAAGCTGCCAAATAATATAAATATATTATATTAAGATATCCTATCTTGCTGGCCAAGTAGCCAATGGAACAGTTTCTAGTCCAGACAACAACCGTATTCAGGATCGAACCCGGGTCTCTGGCGCTGTAAGGCAGCAGCTCTACTGCTGCGCCACCGTGCCGCCCTGGTGTAAACGGGACATCCTGGTCAGCATGGGCAAGTTGGGCTGAAGGGCCTATTGCCATGTTCTATGGCTCTAAAAACTAGATGTTTTGTAAATAGGCTAAAAAACTCCCAAAGGCAACCCAATCTACAGGGACCATATGAGGATATAGAGCATTATACAACTAGTTTATGACATTATTTTTAAATGTGCCCTGCAGAGTAGCAAACTACATCAAATAGGTCCATTGGGAACTTGAATGCAAATCTAGTATGTTGCTATTTTGTTACCTGATGTGTCCTCAGCTTGGCAGTGAAGTGCAGGTTTATAATGTTTAGTAAGATATTAAGCGATAAATCAGAGAAAAAGTGATACCTAAAATTATGAAAGTGGGAAGTATAACTATTTTCCTATAATACATTTCTGGCTTCAGCTGTTTGAACCATTATTTTGGACAGACCAGATGCTTTATGAGGAAGTCATTTCAGTTCCAAATCCTCACCTCTCCTGGACAGCAAAACCCTCAGAGGCCAAGGTCAGGTTCATAGACAAACAAAGAAAAATGATGCATTATCTACTAAAATAACTTAATAACAGGAAATTGCCTTGGGAGTGTTTTCTGTGTTGGCGTGGATGGACTTTTTTGTCTTTATCTAGCCCGTGTTCTCTCTGCTGTGGGAACCGCAAACTATTTTCTAGTTTCAATCCTTGGCTGAAAGACGAGTGCGTGAGACGGAGTATTTTAATTCATGAACCACAGCGCCAGTATAATGGAAAGTGGGAACACACTGATCATTTGGATGGTCTCCACGTAAATTAAGATGGAGCCATTGTTCTGGCAATTCAAACAATTGGAGTGCCTGACAGGACTTTAAACCAACAAGTAAAGCAAAGAGGTTCTGGCAAGTGTAAATCCACATCTATGGAGAGAGAAAAAAGTGCATGCAGAGCTGTAACCTCGATAAAGTAAGATAATTGGGTATACGTTGTGTGTAAATATACTGCATCAATGTTGTGGTGGCACAGTGGCATAGCGGTAGAGTTGCTGCCTCACAGCGCCAGAGACCCGGGTTCGATCCTGACTGTGGCTGCTGTCTGTACGGAGTTTGTACGTTCTCCCCGTCACCTGGGTGGGTTTTCTCCAGGATCTCAGTTTTCCTCCCACACTCCAAAGATGTACAGGTTTGTAGGTTAGTTGGCTTGGTATAATTGTAAAATTGTCACTAGTGTGTGCTGGATAGTGTAAGTGTGCGGGGATCGCTGGTCGGCGCGGACTCGGTGGGTCAGAGGGCCCGTTTCCGCGTTGTATCTCTAAAATAAACTAAGTGTTCTTTTAAAGGTAGACACAAATGCTGCAGAAACTCAGCAGGTGAAGCAGCATCAATTGTTCCTTCGCTCCATAGATGCTGCCTCACCCGCTGAGTTTCTCCAGCATTTTTGTCTACCTTCGAATTTTCCAGCATCTGCAGTTCTTTCTTAAACAAGTGTTCTTTTAAGATTGGAGGCAAAGCCATGCTGATAAGACAAAGTGGAAACATCCACATGTGATCATTGTTCTATATTACACTTGACATGTAGGTACAGTAAATTTTAGTTTTTTTTAAGTGATAGTTCCTCAACGTGGCATTAAAGCAAACGTTTATAATAGTAACAAGATATTAATGATGAATCAGCAAATAATAGTCAAATATTAAAAGTAGAAAATATTTAGGAAAGTGAGTAGCATAACAAAATAATTTAATAACATAAAGACGTGGATCTGCACCGTGGAGAAGCTGCAGATACGATTTACTAAAATAATTGCACGGAAAAGCTGCAGGCACTGATTAGCCCTCCTGAGAATAGGTTTGAGAGGTTAATACAGGGGATTCTTCAAAAATCCAAACAAAAAGGATGAGGGGAAAGTATTCATGATAAAAGAATGAAGAACCAGAGGACATATATGTAGGGGCGGCATGGCGGAGCAGCGGTAGACTTGCTGCCTTACAACGGGTTTGATCCTGACTACTGGTGCTGTCTTTACGGAGTTTGTACGTTCTCCCCGTGACTTGTGTGAGCATTCTCCGAGATCTTCGGTTTCCTCCCACAAGACATGCAGGTTTGTAGGTTAATTAATTTGGTATAAATGTAAACTGTCCCCAGTAAGTGTAGGATAATGTTAGTGTGCAGGGATCATTGGTCGGCACGAACTCGGTGGGCCGAAAGGCCTGTTTCCGCGCTGTATCTCTAAACGAAATAACAGAACCAAAGACAACACGAGAGAAATTTTTGAGGATGTAACAAGTAGAATGGATAAGGGAGAGCCAGTGGTGTACCTGGACTTTCAAAAAGCCTTTGACAAGGTCCCACACAAGAGATTGGTGTGCAAAATTAGAGCATATTGTATTGGGGTTAGGGTATTGACATGGATAGAGAACTGGTTGGCAGACAGGAAGCAAAGAGTAGGAATTAACAGGTCCTTTTTAGAACATAGAAACATAGAAAATAGGTGCAGGAGTAGGCCATTCGGCCCTTCGAGCCTGCACCGCCATTCAATATGATCATGGCTGATCATCCAACTCAGTATCCCGTACCTGCCTTCTCTCCATACCCCCTGATCCCCTTAGCCACATCTAACTCCCTCTTAAATATAGCCAATGAACTGGCCTCAACTACCTTCTGTGGCAGAGAATTCCAGAGATTCACCACTCTCTGTGTGAAAAATGTTTTTCTCATCTCGGTCCTAAAAGGCTTCCCCCTTATCCTTAAACTGAGAACGGCAGGCAGTGACAAGTGGGGTGCCGCAAGTCTCAGTGCTGGGACAATATATATTAATGATTTGGACGAGGGAATTAAATGTGACATCTCCAAGTTTGCAGATGACACAAAGCTGGGTGGCAGTGTGAGCTGCGAGGAGGATGCTGTGAGGTTGCAGGGTGACTTGGACAGGTTGGGTGAGTGGGCAGATGTATGGCAGATGCGGTATAATGTGGATAAATGTGAGGTTATCCACTTTGGTGGCAAGAACAGGAAGGCAGATTATTATCTGAATGGTGTCAGATTAGGAAAAGGGGAGGTGCAATGAGACCTGGGTGTGCTTGTACATCAGTCACTGAAAGTAAGCATGCAGGTACAGCAGGTAGTGAAGAAAGTTAATGGAATGTTGTCCTTCATTGCGAGAGGATTTGAGTTTAGGAGCAAGGAGGTCCTACTGCAGTTGTACAGGGCCCTGTTGAGACCACACCTGGAGTATTGTGCGCAATTTTGGTCTCCTAATTTGAGGAAGGACATTATTGCTATTGAGAGAGTGCGCTGTAGGTTCACCAGGTTAATTCCCAGGATGGTGGGACTGACATATGATGAAATAATGGGTTCACTGGGCTTGTATTCACTGGAATTTAGGATCTAAATTTGTATATTTTATAGAACCATATAAAGTTCTTAAAGGATTGGACAGGCTAGATGCAGGAAAAATGTTCCTGATGTTGGGGGGGAGTCCAGAACCAGGGGTCACAGTTTAAGAATAAGGGGTAGGCCATTCAGGACTGAGATGAGGAAAAATGTTTGCACCCAGAGAGTTGTGAATTTGTGGAATTCTCTGCCATAGAAGGCAGTGGAGGCCAATTCACTGGATGTTTTCAAGAGGGAATTAGATTTAGCTCTTCGGGCCAAAGGAATCAAGGTATATGGGAAAAAGCAAGAACAGGGTACTGATTTTAGATGATCAGCCATGATCATATTCGAGCTGGCTCGAATAGGCTACTCCTGCACCTATTTTTCTATGATGAACCGTTTGTCGGCACTTGGCCTGTACTCGCTGGAGTTTAGAAGAATGAGGGGGGACCTCATTGAAACATACAGAATAGTGAAAATCTTGGATAGAGTGGATGTGGAGAGGATGTTTCCACCAATGGGCGAGTCTAGGGCTAGAGGTTCATTTAGGAAGGAGATGAGAAGTTTCTTTAGTCAGAGGGTTGTGAATCTGTGGAATTCTTTGCCACAGAAGGTTGTAGAGGCCAAGTCAGTGGATATTTTTAAGGCAGAGATCTATCTATTTTGATTAGTACAGGTGTCAGAGGTTACGGGGAGAAGATAGGAGAATGGGATCCGGAGGGAGAGATAGATCAGCCATGATTGAATGGCGGAGTAGACTTGAAGGGCCGAATGGTCTAATTCTACACTTATCACATGACCTTATGATAACCAGAGGACATATATTTAATTGATAACAGAACCAAAGAGAACACAAGATATTTTCTTAATATCAGAGCGATTCGCATCTGGGATGCCTTATTTGGATTGGAGCAGGAAAACGTATTGCAGAGATATGTAGGGCGGGATTTGGAACTGGAACTGAGCACAAGAGTTAAATGGCTTTCTTCTGCCTTGCTGTTCTTCCATGGGTCCAAAAAAACTACGGCAGAGGGTGGTTTACCAGCCTTCAATAGGTCCCGTGGCATCAAGCAGAATCTAAGCTGGCAAATTGGAAAAGCCATGTACAACTGTTAAATCAAGTATTCTGGAGAACGTGAGGTCCCAAGACTTGGTAAACATTGCTTGGAGGAGGAGTTTACAGAATGTCATGACTTTTATGTCATGAATGTGTGCACTTGTTTTTGCTCATTTACAATGGGTTTGTGGAAGCAGACTACAAATATAAAGTAATCCTGCTTCTACATAGACACAAAATGCTGGAGTAACTCAGCGGGTCAGGCAGCATCTCTGGAGAAAAGGAACAGGTGACCTTTTCTCCAGAGATGCTACTAATCCAGCATTTTGTGTCTATCCTCGGTGTAAATCAGATCTGCAGTTCCTTCCTACACAAAAAAGAAGAGGGGTGGGGGGGGGTCTTAAAATGAGTGTTAAACTATTTCAAGATAAAGTCAGGAAATCCTGACTCTTTTATCAATAGTTGTGGTAATCTGACACACTCCTTCAAAGAGCATGGATCCCGGGGTCAAGTGGCAATTCAAAATCTTAGGTTAGCGGCTTTGTATTATGTAATGTCATAGCAAGAATACGAAAAATTTAACTCACATGTTTAATTGTGGAGGCCCAGCTTTTAATTGTTTCACTGGAAAGCTGCTCTGAACAGTTGTTCTAACAGCCCTATTCAAAGAAAATGATTCGTTAGAAGAAAATATCCACAAAATAATTGACTTTCATCATGTACACCAAATACATTACCATCCATGCAGCTAACGGAAAAAAAACCCATAGAATTCAACAAATATGTAATGTGGACCACAGCAAAATGAGTAAACAGCACCTCATATTTCACTTGGGCATCTTACAACCCAGCAGTATGAATATTGATTTCTCTAATTTCAAGTAACCCTTCCATTCCCTCTCTCTCCGTCCCTCCCCCCACCTGTCGTCCTGCTAGTTTTACTGTTGGTATCCCCACGTTATCACCTCCTCCACAGCCAACAATGGACCATTGTGGGCTCTTTGGCCATCGATGCTAGCTCTGATTTGTTCTGTACCTTTTCATACCTTTAGTTTCCCTCTCCCCTGACTCTCAGTC
Source organism: Malacoraja senta (assembly GCA_038087875.1). Taxonomy (NCBI): domain Eukaryota; kingdom Metazoa; phylum Chordata; class Chondrichthyes; order Rajiformes; family Rajidae; genus Malacoraja; species Malacoraja senta. The sequence continues at coordinate 6,700,757 of CM075977.1, forward strand.
TGAAGAAGAGTCTTGACCCAAAACGTCACCCATTCTTTTTCTCCAGCGAGGCTGCCTGACCCGGTGAGTTACTTTGCATCTATCTTCTTAGCAACCTTCAATATTTGTGTATTATTTTCCTCAAATGTACACACCATATTGCCAGAGCTGCAAAGTTTTGTCAGAGCATTTCAGTATTCTAGTACCTGAAAATCAGTATTTTGCTGAGGAAATCAGTATTTTTATGCGGTACCATTTTGCTGAATTTTTTTTGTATGTGCGGTCAAACCCATGTAAGAGTACAAGAATGCATAACTTTGCTACCAATTGACATGTCTTCTATGCACCTTACTTGACAGTGCATTCATTGCCATCTCTTTGTATACTGCTGTTTGAACGGCTGCTTCCTGCTTTTAGCACCAGATGATGATGTAGAAGCCATTTTGGAAGCCTCCCTCTCCCTCCCTCGCTCTCTCTCCCTCCTTCCTCTCTTTCCCTCCCTCCTTCCTTTTTTTCTCCCTCCCTCTCTTATACCCTCTCACTCCCTACCTCTCTTCACCCCTCCCTCTCTCCCTCTCTCCCCCTTGAGCCCACCCACTGTTCTGTAAAATCAAGGCCAATCCCAATGTAACTGCAATCCCACTGGTAACCTTTCACCACTAGGCTTATCCAGAATGCTACCACTGCCTGAAAAATAAGCAAAGGCTCAACTTCCATTGAGAAAGAGAATTCCAAAGACTCATTGTTATACGAGAATTTTCCCGAACAGTCTGTGACCCATAGCGCTATGGCCATAGCATTATGTGTAAAGCCCATAGCGCTATGTTTAAAGCCCATAGAGCTCCAGCCAGGAGCGCTATATTTAGAACCCATAGCGCTGTAGCCGACAGCTCTTCGTTTAAATTCCCACGCGCTAAACTGACAACGCTCTGTTTAAACCTGGAGCGGGACAGGCAGATCAAAGCTTACAAAAATAATCATCCAGATCTTTAAATTTAAAATACTAATAGATTTAATCAGCTATAATTTTTAGAGGTACAGTATGACTTTTTATATCCTTGCATTTTTTAAGCTGCAAGATCTTAAGTCAATTTCACCGGGTTATTACTTTTCCATTGGCGAGTGGTATGTTAATGAAACAGGAAGTCGGGCCGATTTAAAAAAAAATCCGTATTTAACAACGCAAAATCGTACATCAGTATTCTTATCGCATTTCCGTACCAAATAAGGAAAATCTGTACTGCTTGGCAGCTCTGTATTGTAGTTCATAAATGAAATGAAATAGATTCACTTCTTATCATAAGATCATAAGTGATAGGAGCAGAATTAGGCCATTAGGCCAAGTCTACTCCGCCATTCAATCATGGCTGATCTATCTCTCCCTCCTAACCCTATTCTCCTGCCTTCTCTCCAAAACCTCTGATACCTGTATTAATCAAAGATGGCATGACTAATCAAAGATTGAATGACTAGTCTATTCAAGAATAGTCCGTCATGGAAATAATGTACTGTTGTGTCATGAATAAAGTTGCCCGTGATAGATCCCACTAAATCTTTCCTATCCATGTAGCTGTCAAAGTGTCTTTTGAATGTTTTGACGATACCTGTCTCAACTACCGTCTCTGGCAACTCATTCTATGTCAGGGGTCGGCAACCTATGGCCCACGAGCCGGATCTGGCCCGTAACCCGAAATCATCCGGCCCGCAGGCGTATTTTTTTTTCAATTTGTTTTCGCGACCTGGGAACTGTAGCCAGTCCCGGGGACACAAGCTGATCTGGGAACTGCAGCCAGTCCCGGGGCATGCAGGTGATCTGGGCGCTAGTCAGTCCCGGGGCAGGCGAGCCAACCTGGGAACTGCAGAAAACTAATTGAAAAACACGTGAAAACTAATGAGAAAAACAACACCAAGTGTCACACTATGGCGATAGATGTGGCCCACCATCCGCTCACAGACATGGGTCCTGGCCCCTATGCAGAACAAGGTTGCCGACCCCTGATCCATGTAAACGCCACCCTCTTGGTGTAATCAAGGATTAATTCATGTGATAGGCTGGTAGGTGTATGGTACGAATACAATCAAAAAATATCCACTCTATCCAATAATTTCACTAAAATATTAAATATGACACTAACACCTGGTACCAGGAAATATTATAACTTTGCTTCACTTTATGTTCTGTTTAACATTGTGAACTGTACCACGGCCTGACAGCCCCTGACAGGAGCTAGGCAGGGTTTTACACAGGAAATATGCAGCAGCATAAAAGATAGAGTCAAGGATGTCAGTACTTACCATCTATTGTACACCAGGATAGCCATGGTGGTGGTTGGAGGCAGGCTGCACAAGTCGAGATCAACATGCTTTACACCCGAGGGAACCTTGCTGATACAAAGCAGCTCGTTCAGCAGCATATTCAGCACTGGCACGGTCAAGCTGGGATAGATAATTGTATCATTAAAAAATATATAACACTCAATAAAGTATTAGAAGTGAATGAGCAGTGCGGGCACCCGGCGAGGGTGCCACCGAGAACGAAGGGGGGGATCTGATGGGGGGGTGAAATGAGAAGGAACAGAACGGGGGGTAGAGGGTGGGAGGACGGTGAGAACAAGGTGGGACTCAGCGGGGGGTGGCTGAGAACGAACAGAATGGGGGTCTGGAGGGGGAGGGTGGGTCTGCCGAGAAGGAAGGGGGGGGGGGGGGGTGAGGGGCAGCGGATTGGACTGTTCGGTACTTTTGTAACCTTGTCGCTGCCAAAACCTGGGCGATACTTGTGTACTGCCCAGGTTGTATGCAGAACAAAGCAATTCACTGTACCTAGCTAGGTACATGTCACAATAAAGTATCCTTCATTCATTAGCAACTGAGCAAGAAGGCAACAAATGCTTTTGAGTTGAGAAGGATGAGAGGGGATCGCATTGAAACTTAACAAATAATGAAAGTATTGGATAGACTGGATAGCCTCAGAATAAAAGGATGTTCCTTTAGAATGGAGATGAGGAGGAATTTCTATAGTCAGAGGGTGGTGAATCTGTGGAATTCATTGCCACAGAAGGCTGTGGAGGCCAATTCAATGGATATTTTTTAAGGTGGAGATTGACAGATTCTTGATTGGAGCAGGTGTCAGGAGTTATGGGGCGAAGGCAGGAGAATGGGGTTGAGAAGGAAAGATAGATCAGCCATGACTGAATGGCGGAGTGGACTTGATGGGCCGAATGGCCTAATGTTGCTCCTACAACATGAAACTTAACGTGGGACCGGTCAATTAAGTGGCGAAAGCATAACATTTGATCAGACTTTGCTGGCTTTACCTTGCATTAAACGTATTCCCTTATCATGTATCTATACACTGCAAATGGCTCGATTGTAGTAATGTATTGTCCTTCCGCTGACTAGTTAGCACACAACAAAAGCTTTTCACTGAACCTTGGTACACGTGACAATAAGCTGAACTGAGATAGACTAAGAGTGTGTAAATATTTTTTGATAAATGATAAGGTGTGAAGAGTGTTTGAAATCACCTTTTCTCCAACACCTCCAAATCCCATTTCAAATGTGCAGCGACCTTGAGAGCAAGAAGCTTCAATGTGCGGTTCCTCTTGTTGTCAGTCGGTGGGTGGACCTGGTTCTGCTCATTTACTGACGGCTTGGAGGCCTGCTCCAAAAACTGGTTGATCAGCTGAATTGGTGAAGGATCTGGTTCAACGAAACAACAATGATTACCAAGGCTTAAAAATAATAGACCTATAGACACCCAGTAGTTTAGTTTTGTTTATTGTCATGTGTAGTGGGTTAGACAATAGACAATAAGTGCAGGAGTAGCCATTCGGCCCTTCGAGTCAGCACCGCCATTCATTGTGATCATGGCTGATCACCCACAATCAGTACCCCGTTCCTGCCTTCTCCCCATATCCCTTGACTCCGATATCTTTAAGAGCTCTATCTAACTCTCTCTTGAAAGCATCCAGAGAATTGGCCTCTACTGTTTTCTGAGGCAGAGAATTCCACAGATAGCATCTCTGGAGGGTATGAATAGGCAAGAGCCAGTCCCTTTGCTCAGATTGGTCCTGACCAAAACATCACCTATCCATTCCCAGCAAAGATGCTGCCTGACCCGCTGAGTTACTCCAGCACTTTCAGTTATACCTAATTAGTGAGTTGCAGTAATTTTGAGGCCAAAATTAGTTTAGTTTAGTTTATTGTCAAGTGTACTGAGGTACAGTGAAAAGCTTTTGTTGTGTGCTATCCAGTCAGCGGAAAGACAATGCATGATTACAATCAAGCCATTCACAGTGTATAGATACATGATAAGGGAATAACGTGAATAATGTTTAGTGCAAGACAGAGCCAGTAAAGTCGGACCAAAGGTAGTCCAAGGGTCTGCAATGAGATAGATAGTAGTTCAGGACTGCTCTCTGGTTGTGGTAGGATGGTTCAGTTGCCTGTTAACAGACCCAAGAAATTGTGGATACATTGGTGATCATTTTCCAATGTTCTATAGACTCTGGATCAGTTGCCTGTGGAGGCTAGCTAATGTAACCCCGCATTTTTAGAAAGAAAAACAGGGAATTATAGACCAGTTAGCCTGACATCGGTAGTGGGGAAGATGATCGAGTCGATTATTAAAGATGTAATAGCAGCACATTTGGAAAGCAGTGACAGAATCGGTCAAAGTCAGCAAGGATTTATGATGGGGAAATCATGCTTGACTAATCTGGAATTTTTTGAGGATGTAACAAGTAGAATGGATAAGGGAGAGCCAGTGGATGTGTATCTGGACTTTCAAAAAGCCTTTGACAAGGTCCCACACAAGAGATTGGTGTGCAAAATTAGAGCATATTGTATTGGGGGTAGGGTATTGACATGGATAGAGAACTGGTTGACAGACAGGAAGCAAAGAGTAGGAATTAACAGGTCCTTTTCAGAATGGCAGGCAGTGACTAGTGGGGTGCCACAAGGCTTAGTGCTGGAACCCGTTATTTACAATATATATTAACGATTTAGACAAAGGAATTAAATGTAACATCTCCAAGTTTCCGGATGACACGAAGATGGGTGGCAGTGTGAGCTGCGAGGATGATGCTATGACGCTGCAGGGTGACTCGGATAGGTTGGGTGAGTGGGCAGATGCATGGCAGATGCAGTATAATGTGGATAAATGTGAGGTTATTCTCTTTGGTGGCAACAACAATGCGGCTGATTATTATCTAAATGATGTCAGATTAGGAAAAAGGAGTAGCCAATTTAGGACTAAGATGAGGAAAAAACCTTTTCAACCAGAGAGTTGTGAATCTGTGGAATTCTCTGCTTCTTGTTGAGTTGAGTTTTTTAGTTTAGAGATACAGCACGGAAACAGGCCCTTCGGCCCACCGGGTCTGTGCCGACCAGCGATCCCCGCTGGTCGACACGCTAGTGGTAGGATAACATTATCCTACATACACTAGGGACAATTTTTACATTTACCAAGCCCATTTACTTACATATCAGTACGTCTTTGGAGTTTGCATTATTGACCTTGTTTTGTTTTGCAATATTATGGTTACCGGGTATCACAGTTAGCAATTTATTATATTTTGGGGTAGGAACATGGACAGGAGAGGTTTAGGGTGATATTGACCAAAAGCGGGCAAATAGGACTAAAGGGAGGCACGGTGGCGTAGCAGTAGAGTTGTTGCCTTACAGTGAATGTTTGTATGGAGTTTGAACGTTCTCTCCGTGACCTGCGTGGGTTTTCTCCGAGATCTTCGGTTTCCTCCCACACTCCAAAAACGTTGGGGGGTCGCCTTGGTTGGCATGGACGAGTTGAGCGGAGACCCTTTTCCGTGCCATCTGTGTGTTATTGCATTTATAGGCCTCTTAAGGGAAGAGATTGAACTTTTTTTCGCCTTCCATCCCAGTGAGGAACGTGGAGTCACTGTGGTGGATGTTTATGTTAAAATGTGTTTTGTGTGTTCTGTTACTTTGTATTTGTATGACTGACTCAGCAAATGAAATTCCTCGTATGTTGCAAAACATACTTGGCTTATAAAGTATTATTGTGATTGTGAGATTGTAAAGCTACGGCAATTAAAAATTTCATTGTTCTGTTGTCGGTACATAAGACAATGAAATACTTCTGAAATATTTAAAGGGTGATAGTCCTTTTATAATTCATTTTCGCTAAGTGACTGACATAAGATGAGGAAAAACTTTTTCACCCAGAGAGTTGTGAATCTGGAATTCTCTGTCACATAAGGCAGTGGAGGCCGATTCACTGGATGTTTTCAAGAGATAGATATAGCTCTTAGGGCTAACGGAATCAAGAGATATGGGGAGAAAGCAGGAACGGGGTACTGATTTTGGATGATCAGCCATAATCATATTGAATGGCTGTGCTGGCACAAGGGCCAAATGGACTACTCCTGCACCTATTTTCTATGTTTCTATGACATTGAGCACTCTGCCTCTGATGTAGAAAGGGCACAGTGACAGGTATGGTTGGACAAATGGTACGACCTTAGAAATGCCACTTTAACGATGTGATACAACTGCTGAAAAGAGACTTGCACAATCTTCCTGAGGCAGGACGCGCAGACATACCTGGATAACACTTCTGCAAGTGTTTTTCCAGCAATCCTTCATCTAACAGAAACTCAAACCAGATAGTCTGTGGTGGAGTACAGGGGCGGCTGGAGGTTACTGCCTCCCGATCAGCTGCTTCCGCACTCATTCTGCTCCGGTATTAGTCCTGAAAACACAAAGGATGTTACACCATGGTAAAATTTAAGTCTCTTCACCTCACCCTCATAAAAAGGTCCTTAGAACATAGGACATGTAACAACAAAGCACAGGAACGGGGGCCCTTTAGCTCACAATGTTTATGCCGAACGTGATGCCAAGTGAAACTGATCTCATCTACTTGTACATAATCCATATCCCCCTATTCCCTACACTTGAATTGAATTAGACTTTATTAATCCCCTTATTCAGGGGAAATTCAGATGTCCTTGCAGCACACTAATAAAATACAACATAGTATTAAAAAGAAGTTCAACACCAAAACATCCCCCCACAGTGGGAAGGCACAAAGTCCAGTCCCCATCCTCTTGTCCACCCAGAGTCGGGCCCACTGAGGCCTCCACAGTCGCCGCCACGGCGCCCGATGTTCTCGCCGGGTGATGGTGCTCCGGCGTCGGGAGAACCCCCAGCGGCTTGGGGGTACCAGGAACGACCACCTTCCCACCGAAGACCGCGGCTTCCAAGCCAACAGACCGCGCCGGACGGAGCTCCACACACTGGCAATCTCAGCGAGAGATCCCAGGCTCCGGGATGTAACATTCAGCGTCGCAGCTGGCCGCTCCACAGAACCGCTGCTCCACGATGTTCTCATCGGCAGTCCCAGCATACTGGAGTTCCGGCGCGGCGACCCAGGAAAGGCATCGCCCGCTCCACGACAGCGCTCCAGCGCTGCACCGCCGCCAAAGCCGATGTTCTGCGCCGCCGCCAAAGCCGATGTTCTGGCCAGGTCCCCTCAGGGAAACGTCGCTCCAGGACCCGCTGGTAGGCCGCAAGGACAGGTCGAAGGCGCTGCTCGGAGGAAGGCAACCCCCCGACCAGGTAGGGACTTGAAAAGCAGTTTCCCCCTTCCCCCCCACCACCCACCACACATAAAAAGATTAGGCCCCCTGACTGCACACTCAACGTACTAAAAATAATTTTTTTAAAAAGGGGAAAAAAACGGACAGCTGCAGGACAGGCAGCCGTTCTGGACAGCGCCACTTCCATGTGCCTATCCAAAAGCCTCTTAAACGCCACTATTGTATCTGCTTTCACCATCACTCCTGGCAATGCGTTCCAGAACCCCACCACTGTCTGTATAAAAAGACTTGCACAGCACATCTCCATTAAACTTTTCCATTCTCACCTTATAGCTACGCCCTTTGGGGTTGAACATTTCCACCCTGGGAAAAAGATTCTGACTGTCTACCCTATCCAGGCGTCTCATAATTATTTACCTACCTAATTTATGTCTCCCTCATAACTTTTTTAATACTTCTATCAATTCTCCCTTCAACCTCGGACAGTGGTTCTTTGTTGAATATACAACAGACAAAAAAGAACATCAAATGAAGCAGCACGTGGGCACTAAACAAAACTAAAATGTGCTCGTCACCTTCAGAGTTAGCTTTCTCTCTTGTGCAAAGGATGTTTCCACGAGTGGGAGAGTCCAGGAGCAGAGGGCACAACCTCAGAATAACAAGAAGTAACTTTAGAAAGGAGATGAGGAGAAACTACTTTAGACAGAGGGTGGTGAATCTGTGGAATTCATTGAAACAGACGGCTGTGAGGGACTAGTCAATGGGTATTTTTAAAGCGGAGATTGACAGATGCTTGATTAGAATGGGTGTTGGGGGTTATGGGGAGAAGGCAGAAGAATGGGGTTAAGGGGAAAGATGGATCAGCCATTGTTGAATGGCCGAGTAGACTTGATGGGCCAAATGATTTAATTCTGCTCCTATGATTTATAAACATTCCGAACGCCCAATCTCTCAATGTATCGCTAAAATAAACACTTTGCTTAATGACCACCACAAAGCTGAACGGTAGATGGAGAAATTAGCCTACTTGTTAGTGATATACACTCTGATAATTTGCTTTTAATTGCACCTATTCATGGGCGGCACGTGGCAGAGTTGCTGGCTTCTTCTTCTTGCGTATGGCGTGCACAGCCTAAAGTTGTAGGACAACTTGTTCTATTTGATCTTATTTGATTGCATTCGTTGAAACAGGGCGGACCACGTGAAGGTTGCAATCTCCCACCCGTTGCTGGCTTACAGCACTGGAGACCCGGGTTCAAACCCAACTACGGGTGCTGTCTGTACGTTCTCCCCGTGACCTGTGTGGGTTTTCTCCGGGAGGTCCGATTTCCTCCCACACTCCAAAGATGTACAGGGTTGTAGGTTAATTGATTTGGTAAAATCGCAAATTGTCCCAAGTGAGTGTAGGATAGTGTTAGTGTGCGGGGATCGCTGGTCTGGTGAAAATGAGGTTACAGGCATGCCTTTTGGCTCCAATTATCGACTGTGGCATTAAGGTAGAATAAGTCCATGGTCATCTTTGTAAAACACTCATATGGTCATATTTCACACAAAGGAAGACAGCTCTAACTGTAGGTGGCCAATCATCTCAGCCCCATGACGTTTCGAGTGAGTGTCTTAGGAACAACCGCCTCCAGTTGTTTTATCAATGACTTTCCTTCGGTCACAAAGTCCACTCGCAACTCCTCAGAAAGTAAAATGGTAATACCAATAACGAGACCAAAATAAGGTCTCCATTTTCACTGAGAGGTGGTGGAGAGATGGAACAAGCTGCCAGAGGAGGTGGCTGAGGCAGGTACTACATTTAGCATTTAAAATACACTTAGACAAGTACAAAAGGATAGGATAGGTTCAGAGTGAATGTGTAGGAAAGAACCTCAGATGCTGGCTTACAACTCAGATGGCAAGTGGGACTAGCAAGACACTTTGGTCAGTGTGGACAAGTTGGGCCGAAGGGGCTGTTTTCATGCTGAGTGACTCTATGACTCAGATTTAGGCATGGCTGATTAAATTGAGGATAATATGTGTACCATGTGCCCTGCCATTGGAGAAGATAATCACCCACTTGATGTTGTTTAAAGACAAAAACAAAATCGGACCCAAACTATATTCACTGTATCGACAGCGCTTCGTTTAATTTTTCTGTATAGCATTTTACCTTTAACAAATCCCATGATTCCTTTGCGTTTTTCAGAATACCGAACTCGCTTATTCATTCTGAACAAATACTGCACCAACAATCAAGGAGCTCAACTCCATCCAGGTAAAACAGCCTGCCTGGTAAAACAGGTAAAACAGCCTGCCTGGCTGAGGCTACATGCATCACCCTAAACATTCGCTCTCTGTAGCACCAGTGCACCATACAGCGTGGAAACTGGAAATGCCCTTCAGCCCAACTTACCCACGCCGACCAAGAGGGGAGGGGTGAGAGCGAAAGAGGGAGGGAGGGAGAGAGGGAAAGAGGCAGAGAGGGAGGGGAGAGAGGGAAAGGGGCAGAGAGGGAGCGCGAAAGGGAAAGGAGGGAGAGAGTAGGACAAAGTGGGAGAAAGAAAACGTTAGAGAGCTGGGGATAGAGGGAGAGCACGGGGCACAGAGAGAGAGTGGAGGGGTGGGGGAGCAGGGTAGAGAGAGGGATGAGGAGAGAGGGAAAGAGTGGGTGGGGTAGAGAGGGAGGGGAGTGAGGTAGAGAGGGAGTGTGAGGGGGTAGAGAGGGAGGGGGTAGAGAGGGAGTGTGAGGGGGTAGAGAGGGAGGGGGTAGAGAGGGAGTGAGGTAAAGAGGGAGGGGTAGAGAGGAAGGGGGAGGGGTAGAGAGAGGGGGAGGGGGTAGAGGGAGGGGGAGGAGGTATGGAGGGGAAGGGGGTAGAGAGGGGGAACAGGTGGAGAGGGAGGGGGGTAGAGGGAGGGGAGGAGGTATGGAGGGTAGAGAGGAAGGGGGAGGATGGGGTAAAGGGAGAGGGGGGTAGAGAGGGGTGGGGGTAGAGAGAGGTGGAGGGGGTAGAGAGAGGTGGAGGGGGGTAGAGAGAGGGGGTAGAGAGAGGTGGAGGGGGGTAGAGAGAGGTGGAGGGGGGTAGAGAGAGGTGGAGGGGGGTAGAGAGAGGTGGAGGGGGGTAGAGAGGTGGAGGGGGGTAGAGAGGGGTAGAGAGAGGTGGAGGGGGGGTAGAGAGAGGGGGTAGAGAGAGGGGGTAGAGAGAGGTGGAGGGGGGTAGAGAGAGGTGGAGGGGGGTAGAGAGGTGGAGGGGGGTTGAGAGGGGTAGAGAGAGGTGGAGGGGGGTAGAGAGAGGTGGAGGGGGGGTAGAGAGGTGGAGGGGGGTAGAGAGGGGTAGAGAGAGGGGGTAGAGAGAGGTGGAGGGGGGTAGAGAGAGGTGGAGGGGGTAGAGAGGTGGAGGGGGGTAGAGAGAGGGGGTAGAGAGAGGTGGAGGGGGGTAGAGAGAGGTGGAGGGGGGTAGAGAGAGGTGGAGGGGGGTAGAGAGAGGGGGTAGAGAGAGGTGGAGGGGGGTAGAGAGAGGTGGAGGGGGGTAGAGAGAGGTGGAGGGGGGTAGAGAGAGGGGGTAGAGAGAGGGGGTAGAGAGAGGTGGAGGGGGGTAGAGAGGGGTAGAGAGAGGTGGAGGGGGGTAGAGAGGTGGAGGGGGGTAGAGAGGGGTAGAGAGAGGTGGAGGGGGGTAGAGAGGGGTAGAGAGAGGTGGAGGGGGGTAGAGAGAGGGGGTAGAGAGAGGGGGTAGAGAGAGGTGGAGGGGGGGTAGAGAGGGGTAGAGAGAGGTGGAGGGGGGGTAGAGAGGTGGAGGGGGGTGTAGAGAGGTGGAGGGGGTAGAGAGGTGGAGGGGGTAGAGAGGGGTAGAGAGAGGTGGAGGGGGGTAGAGAGAGGGAGCGGGATAGATGGGAGGGGTGGGTTGAGGAGGGGGTATAGAGGGAGAGAGGGGGGAGGATAGACGTGGCAACAACTACCCACCCGCGCCCAGGGAGGGCGGCTGTCGGGGACGGGGACGGGGACGGGGACGGGGACGGTGAGGGTCCCTCACTCACTCACTCACTCACTCAGTCACGGGGCCGCTCTCGGCGCCTCCATCTTGCTCGCGCTGCCGGGAGCGCGCGGCCTGGCCCGGAGCGCGCGTCCGAGGAGAGGGACCGGGACCGCGCGCCCGCTGCTGCTGCTGCTGCTGTTGCTGTTGCTGTTGCTGCTGCCGGCTGGCTTGCATGCATGTATGCTGGCGTGCATTGCACTCTGCTGGTTTTTATGCCTACTGCTTCCTGGCTTGCATTGCATGCACACTGCTGGCTTGCATTGCCTGCTGCTGGCGTGCATGCATGCACACTACTGGTTTGCATTGCCTGCTGCTGGCTTGCATGCATGCACACTACTGGCTTGCATTGCATGCACACTGCTGGCTTGCATGCATGCACACTGCTGGCTTGCATTGCCTGCTGCTGGCGTGCATGCATGCACACTACTGGCTTGCATTGCCTGCTGCTGCCTTGCATGCATGCACACTACTGGCTTGCATTGCATGCACACTGCTGGCTTGCATGCATGCACACTGCTGGCTTGCATTGCCTGTTGCTGGTGTGCATGCATGCACACTACTGGCTTGCATTGCCTGCTGCTGGCTTGCATGCATGCACATTACTGGCTTGCATTGCATGCACACTGCTGGCTTGCATGCATGCACACTACTGGCTTGCATTGCCTGCTGCTGGCTTGCATGCATGCACACTGCTGGCTTGCACTGCCTGCTGCTGGCTTGCATGCATGCACACTACTGGCTTGCATTGTAAGCTGCTGGTTTGCTCGCATGCTGCTTGCATGCATGCAAGCCAGCAGCATGCTTGCAAGCCAGTAATGTAGTCATATAATCTTTTAATTTTCATGTATTTTATATTTTCATTTACATGTATTCATTTCATGTATTATTTTAATTTTTATTGAAGTATCATACAAGTTATATTGCTATTTACAAATTTGTCCAAGATAGGGGAATAAAGAAGCAGAAGACATATATCTCCTCTGCCTATACCTCCCTCCCTGATTGGGGATGATCAGCCATGATCACATTGAATGGCGGTGTTGGCTCGAAGGGCCGAATGGCCTACTCCTGCACCTATTGTCTATTGTCTATTGTCCTTTCAGGTGAGGCAGATGTTCACATGCACCTCCTCCAACCTCATCTACTATATCCGCTGTGTGGACTCCGATATATTTTTCTGAACACCTTACACCTCCGCTCAGTCACCCACGCGATCTCCTGGTTGCCAAACACTTTAACCCCCTCCCATTCCTTTTCTCCCGAGATGCTGCCTGACTCGCTGAGTTACTCCAGCGTTTCGTGTCTGTCTTTGGTTTAAATCAGCATCTGCAGTTCCTCCCCACACATTGCAGCCAACATGTTGCTCAGTCAATGAATGCACTGCAAAGCGATCAAAAGAGAAAGAAATTTGATGGGGATGGTGGTTTAAATAAGTAAATGAACACATGAAAATGAATGCATATACATTTATACATATTCATTTTCATGAATTCATTTAATTTCCATTGAAGTCCACAGAAGTATCACTCAGAACGTGATGGATATATGGAACGGGCTGCCAGGAGAGGTAGTTGAGATAGGTACATTGTTAAATACATTTGGACAGGTACATGGGTAGGATAGGAACATGGGTGGATATGGGCCAAATGCAGGTAAATGGGTGTAGCTTAGATGGGACATCTTGGTCAGCATAGACCAGTTGATCTGAAGGGCCTGTTTCAGTGCTGTGTGACTGTGTAATTCTTTGGCAGCATCTTCCCAGTGAAGGTAACCAGTCCTTCTGCAGTTGTACAGAGCCCTAATGAGACCACACCTGGAGTGTTGTGTGCAGTTTTGGTCCCCTAATTTGAGGAAGGACATTCTTGCTATTGAGGGAGTGCAGCGTAGGTTTACAAGGTTAATTCCCGGGATGGTGGGACTGTCATATGCTGAGAGAATGGAGCAGCTGGGCTTGTACACTCTGGAGTTTAGAAGGATGAGAGGGAATCTCATTGAAACATATAAGATTGTTAAGGGTTTGGACACGCTAGAGGCAGGAAACATGTTTTCGATGTTGGGGGAAACCAGAACCAGGGGCCACAGTTTAAGAATAAGGAGTAAGCCATTTAGAATGGAGACGAGGAAACACTTTTTCTCACAGAGAGTGGTGAGTCTGTGGAATTTTCTGCCTCAGAGGGCAGTGGAGGCAGGTTCTCTGGATGCTTTCAAGAAAGAGCTAGATAGGGCTCTTAAAAATAGCGGAGTCAGGGGACATGGGGAGAAGGCAGGAACGGGGTACTGATTGTGGATGATCAGCCATGATCACATTGAATGGCGGTGCTGGCTCGAAGGGCCGAATGGCCTACTCCTGCACCTATTGTCTATTGTCTATTAAACAGACAGCACCCACAGTCAGGATGGAACCCAGGTCTCTGGCACTGTATGGCAGCAACTCTACCGCTACTGCCATTGTGCTGTCAAACCAACTACTTACCAACCAACCCATCTACCTTTCATAGACACAAATTGCTGTCCCGCTGAATTACTCCAGCATTTTGTGTCTATCTTCGGTGTAAACCAGCATCTGCAGTTCCTTCATGCACAATCCATCTACCTTTCAGTCTCACAAGAAATGAACAATGACATTTCATTGATGTTCAAGAATGACGAGAAATATAAACATTTTATTGTGTAAAAAAAAGGGTTACATATATATTTACAACCCAACAAAACCACGTTCGTTTGAAAACTTGTCACTGCATAACTGTCACATAGATTATTAATTACTTCACAAATAAGACAAAGTATGGCATGACATTGGTGCTGGTCAGTCTGATTGTTCCGATACGTCGGACCCTGTGCTTTTCATGGCAAATAATGGGATGACAGGACTGTCATATGTTGATAGAATGGAGCGGCTGGGCTTGTATACTCTGGAATTTAGAAGGATGAGAGGGCATCTTATTGAAACATATAAGATTATTAAGGGTTTGGACACGCTAGAGGCAGGAAACATGTTCCCGATGTTGGGGGAGTCCAGAACCAGGGGCCACAGTTTAAGAATAAGGGGTAAGCCATTTAGAACGGAGATGAGGAAAAACTTTTTCACACAGAGAGTTGTGAATCTGTGGAGTTCTCTGCCTCAGAAGGCAGTGGAGACCAATTCTCTGGATGCTTTCAAGAGAGAGTTAGATAGAGTTCTTAAAGATAGCGGAGTCAGGGGATATGGGGAGAAGGCAGGAACGGGGGTACTGATTGTGGATGATCAGCCATGATCATATTGAATGGCGGTGCTGGCTTAAAGGGCCGAATGGCCTACTCCTGCACCTATTGTCTATTGTCTGTAAACTTCTTGTGTCCAATGCACAAAGAACAAAATAGTGGTAAGCAAAATTGCACAGTCAGTTTTAGTTTAGTTTAGAAGTACAGCGCGGAAACAGGCCCACCGAGTCCGCATTGACTAGTGATCCCCACACATTAGCACTACCCTACACACACTAGGGACATTTTTATATTTATAAACAAGCCAATTAACCTACAAACCTGTACGTCTTTGGAGTGTGGGAGGAAACGAAGATCTCAGAGAAAACCCACGCAGGTCACGGGGAGAACGTACAAACTCCGCACAGAACAGATCCCGTAGTCAGGATCGAACCCGGGTCTCAAGTGCTGTAAGCGCAGCAAGTCTACCGCTGCACCACCGGGTCAATGACACTGGACTGGGAAGAATTCATACTGAAGAATCCATCAGGGGGTTTCAGCTGCAGAATGATACAGCGTGGAAACAGGCCCTTCGGCCCAACTTGCCCGCACTGACCAACATGATAAGATGATGATGATGATAAATACTTTATTGATCCCCTCAGGGAAATTCAGAAAACATGTCCCATCTACACTAGTTCCACCTGCCCGCGTTTGGTCCATATCCCTCTACACCTGTCCTATCCATCCATGTACCTATCTAAACGTTTATCAAACGTTGCAATATCACCCACCTCAACTACCTCCTCCGGGAGCTTGTTCTATATACCCACCACCCTTTACATGACAAAGGTTCCTATTAAATCCTTACTCCCTCACCTTAAACCTATGTCCTGCGGTTCTCGATTTCCCTACTCTGGGCAAAGGACCGTGCGACTACCTGATCTATCTCTCTGCTGATTTTGTACACCTCTATACGATCACCCCTCAACTTCCTGCACTCCAGAGAGGTTGGATAGACTTGGATTGCTTTCTCCGGAACGTCGGAGGTTGACGGGGAGACTTGATAGAAGTATTTAAAGTTATGAGAGGCGTAGATAGGGAAGACAGGCAGCAACCTTTTTTCCCCAGGGTGGAAATATCCAACACCAGAGGGCATAATTATAAGGTGAGAGGGGAAGGTTTAATGTCAATGCACGTGGTAAGCTTTGTACCCAGAGGGTGGTGGGGGTCGGGAACATTCTGCCAGAGGTGGTGGTGGAGGCAGATATGATAGTGGCGTTTAAGAGGCTTTCAGATGAGAACATGATTGAAGAGTGAAAAGACTAGGCTTGTATTCACTGGAGTTTAGAAGGATGAGGGGGGGATATCTTATAGAAACATATAAAATTATAAAAGGACTGGGCAAGCTAGATGCAGGAAAAATGTTCCCAATGTGGGGCAAGTCCAGAACCAGGGGCCACAGTCTTAGAATAAAGGGGAGGTCATTTAAGACTGAGGTGAGAAAAAACTTTTTCACCCAGAGAGTTGTGAATTCATGGAATTCCCTGCCACAGAGGGCAGTGGAGGCCAAGTCACTGGATGGATTTAAGAGAGAGTTAGATAGAGCTCTAGGGGCTAGTGGAGTCAAGGGATATGGGGAGAAGGCAGGCACGAGTTACTGATAGGGGACGATCAGCCATGATCACAAAGAATGGCGGTGCTGGCATGTTTCTATGATAGTGTAGGGAATGGAGTGATATGGATTACGTGCATGCAGATGAGATCAGTTTAGCTTGGTATCGTGGTCGGCACGGACAGTGTGGGCCGAAGGGCCTGTTCCTGTGCTGTACTGTTCTATGTTAATCATTAATGCAAAGGGTCAGATTGTGCCATTCTTGTTAATTTGTTGCTGTTTTGTTTCTTGCTTCCATTGCCAGGGTAAGAGAGAGCTGGTGGGGGGGGGGGGCGGGGGGTTAGGGGGAGTTAGTGGGTGGTCAGGAGGGAAGGGAGTACAGAAGTACAAAGAGGAAACAACAACATTATGAGTACAAATGCCATCAATTCACAAGATTGATGTTAGAGCTGAGATGCCGAATTAATCAATTATTATTATTCAGAAAGGCAAAAAAAAATCTTGATTGGTACTGATGTCAGGGGTTATGGGGAGACGGCAGGAAAATGCGGTTGAGATGGAAAGATAGATCAGCCATGATTGTATGGCAGAGTAGACTTGGGCCGAATGGCCTAATTCTGCTCCGAGAACTTATGAGTTTAAGAACATGAGACATCAGGAGCAGATTAAATATCTAATTGAGATGCAGGTAGTGTATGGATTTTGAATGATTGGATTCAGTTCAGCTCAGTTTAGTTTATTGCCACGTGTACCGAGGTACAGTGAAAAGTTTTGTTGCGTGCTAACCAGTCAGCGGAAAGAAAAATATATGATTACAATCGAGCCTTTTACAGTGTACAGATACATGATAAGAGAATAACGTTTAGTCCAAGGTAAAGCCAGCAAAGTCCGATCAAGGATAGTGCGAGGGTAGAATGGACAGCCCTGTGAGGAGGTTAAGAAGATATGTTAAGAAGATTATAGTTAAAGTAAGAAATGTTGCTGTAGGGGTAGATTCAAACATGTGGAGCGATAGTAACGTGTGATTGTAGATCCGCTTGTGTGACCGGCATGCAAAGGGTTGGGCACCATCTTGGAAGCTGATGGATGGGGAGAAGTGACTGTGGATTGTGAAAGAGTGGTCATTGCTCCTTTACCGTGTTGTCAGGAATAAATGGGAGAAGAGTCCCGATCTGAAACGTCATCTACCCATGTAGTCGTGAGATACATAGATACATAGAAAATAGGTGCAGGAGTAGGCCATTCGGCTCTTCGAGCCTGCACCGCCATTCAATATGATCATGGCTGATCATCCAACTCAGTATCCCGTACCTGCCTTCTCTCCATACCCCCTGATCCCTTTAGCCACAAGGGCCACATCTAACTCCCTCTTAAATATAGCCAATGAACTGGCCTCAACTACCTTCTGTGGCAGAGAATTCCACAGATTCACCACTCTCTGTGTGAAAAAGTTTTTCCTCATCTCGGTCTTAAAGGATGCTGCCTGACCCGCTGAGTTACTCCAGCACTTTGTGTCTTTTCTGAGGTAGGAAGAAGCCCTTTATTTGGGTAGAATAAAGTAATATGATGGTGCAGAGCCACCAGCTGGCCACTGTTGGTATTGCAAGTTGCCTTCATGAAAGTTTTCGACAAATTGGAGGAACAGCACCTCATATTTCGCTTGGGCGGCTTGTTCCTCAGCGGTATGAACATTGACTTCTCTAACCTCAAGTAACACTTGCTTTTCCTCTCTCTCCATCCCTCCCCCGTTCACAGTTCTCCAAACCAGTCCTGACTGTCCCCGATTGCATTTGATCTGTTGCTTTTGTCACCGTCTCCAAGCTAACAATGATCTATTCCACCTTTTCCTTAAACTTCATCTCTTCTGAAGAAGGTTCTCGACCCGAAACGTCACCCATTCCTTCTCTCCAGAGATGCTGCCTGTCCGCTGAGTTACTCCAGGTTTTTTGTGTCTATCTTTGGTTTAAACCATCATCTGCAGTTCCTTCTTACACAACTCATCTCTTTTAATGCCTCGTTTTCACACCTCACCCTTCCTTATCTCCGTGTCTCTCTCTCCCCCTGACTCTCAGTCTGAAGAAGGGTCTCGACCCGAAACGTCAGCCATTTTCCATCTATCCAGAGCTGCTGCCTGTCTCACTGAGTTACTCCAGCATTCTGTGTCTATCTACAAATAATAAATATCTCTTCCATTTAATGTGACGGATTTAAATTGCGAATCCACTAAAAAATACAGCTTGCATTAATGTTAGGTAGATAAAAATGCCGGAGAAACTCAGCATCTAAGATGAGGCAGCATCTATGGAGAGAAGAATAGGCGACATTTCGGGTCGAGACCTTTCTTCAAACTGAAGAAGGGTCTCGACCCGATTAATGTTGATGCTTTTGCTCTGTTTATTCATGAATTGAGCTGCAAAGAGAAGCAGTTTATTCAAGACCTTCTGCAATAAATTTTAATTTTATCTTGCACATCTCTGATAAAATTCGCATTGATTTCCCCGTCTCAATTGCCCTGAGACGCTTGAAATTCTTTGTAGTAGTTTCACAACTGGGACGCAAGGCCGATTTCAACTGTAATTAGAGTTGTCCACGGTGCGTAGCTGTAGTGATAGACAGACTAGATCCAGTCAAGGATGACGGGATATCCTTGCCTAATATACATCAATGAATCATTTATTTCAGTCTGGCCAGCATGGCGATCATTTTACTAAAACGTGCTCTGGTATATGATGCACAAAGATGTTGAAAGGAGATTTACTAAACATTGCGATGAATGCGATTCATGCAACAGACTATCAAAGCAGGGGATCAAGCAAGTAAATAAAATATAACGTGTAGGAAGGAACTGCCGACGCGGGTTTAAACCAGTAGGTTAATTGGCTTGGTATAAATGTAAAAAATTGTCCCTAGTGTGTGTAGGTGGGCCGAAGGGCCTGTTTCCGCGCTGTATTTCTAAACTAAATTAAACTCCCTTCCATTAGTTGCCGTTTACTTGTTCTATTTTCATGGTTGAAACTCGGTTTCAGGATAAATAGGCTATCGGAGTGAAATCAAAGATAGGCACAAAAAGCTGGAGTAACTCAGCGGGTCAGGCAGCATCTCTGGAGAGAAGGAATGGGTGACATTTCGGGTCGAAATCCTTCTTCAGACTGAATTCACTTGGGGCAATGTTTATAGCACATTGAGTGTAAACTGTTGACTTAAGGGACCGGTTAGAAATTATATCCTCTGGAAAGATGTTTCTGATTTGAAAGAAAGCCAAAATAAACAAGATGGATGCTGCCATTTGACCCCACTAATATCAATGCATAGAAATGACTATCAGTGATTTTGAAGATAGACACAAGAAGCTGGAGTAACTCAGCGGGTCAGACAGCATATCTGGAGAAAAAGAATAGGTGACGTTTCGGGTCAAGACCCTTCATCAGTGAGTCAGGGGAAAGGGAAACGAGAGATATAGATCAAAGATCCTATAGCAAGCAAGATAGACCACTCCTTCTAAATGCAATGGGCTGACATGTAGTACGCAACGGAGCGGAAAGTGGGCCTTTTTTTCATCCATTTCAGTAACCCGACCAGACTCGCTGTGTAATCAGCGTTGCGGGAACAGTTTGTGTTAATAAATTATAATTCTGAAAATGAGAAGATTTTCACCAAATAACTTTTATTTTTACGAGGATGTTTCCATAACCGGCTTCCGTCTCCGCACTAGTTATCTTTGGTGCGGAGACGGAAGCCGGTTACGGAAATGGGGCCGAAAATTACCCATGAATCTGCCCATGACCGTACTACGTCTTTTTCGTTGAGTGGTCTATCTTGCTCGCTATAGGATCTTTGATATAGACGGTGATGTAGAGAGATGTAGAACAAATGAATGAAAGATATGTAGAAAAGTAACGACGATAAAGGAGCTGTGTGCTAGGTGAAAACGAGTTACAGGCAATGAGACTCAACAAGATGACTTTGAAGCTGGTACGACATTGGGTGGGGGAGGGAAGGTATACAATGTAAGTTCCAGTCATCCTTCATAATTTCCATTCCATTAATGGGAAAGAATACTGCCTTTGTTCAATGATTAAGTTCAAGACAGGAATCCCATCAGTATTCCTTGAGTGCGATGGTGCAATGATGTTTAGAAGTTCATGATGTTCTTTTTAGTTAGTAAAATCTCAGCAATAGTGTATCAAATGTTCAGGCTAGATGAGCACCGTGCAATGCCCTTTGATTATATCAAATCAACAATATCGCAGAATTCATTCTAATTCAATACAGAAGACATCCATGCAAAAAATTAAAAAATACATTGCAAAGAAATATTTAAACTGCTATAGTACAAAAATAATTTAGCATTTCAAAGAATACATTGCTCATTCTGACTTTCTGAAAAACAATAGGTTTAAATGCACATAAACACAAGTTGATGGAGTTTAGAAGAATGAGGGGGGGACCTCATTGAAACTTACCGAACAGTGAAAGGCTTGGATAGAGTGGATGTGGAGAGGATGTTTCTACTAGTGGGAGAGACCAGGACCAGAGGTCATAGCCTCACAATTAAAGAATGTTCAAGCTAGATAGGGCTCTTAACGATAGTGGAGTCAGGGGATATGGGGAGAAGGCAGGAGAATGAGGTTAGGAGGGAGAGATAGATCAGCCATGATTGAATGGCGGATTAGACTTAATGGCTTAATCCTGCTCCTATCACTAATGATCTTAAAGAATGGACTACAGTGTGTTGGATTACACGTCATGGCTGACTCATGCTTTGTAAAAGAAAATTATGATTGCATTTCATGTTAAACGTGTCTCGGCTGCGGCGATGTAGAGGAATCCCTTTACTCTTCATCAAGACAGATCAAACTTAAATGTCACAATTAGGGCAGCTAACACTGAAACAGTTTGCATTGTACCACTTTTTCACCAAAGGAATTAAAATTAATTGGAAGTAGAAAAAAATGATGGAGGAACTCAGCGGGTGAGGCAGCATCTATGGAGAGAAGGAATAGGTGCCTATTCCTTCTCTCCATAGATGCTGCCTCACCCGCTGAGTTCCTCCAGCATTTTTGTCTACCTTCGATCTTTCCAGCATCTGCAGTTCTTTCTTAAAAATTAATTGGAAGATCAGTTGTCTTGAGATCATTCTTTACAGTGTGTACAGTATAACACTGTGTAAACGACCACTGGCTGCTTTCCAACCCCTATCACAACCAAAATTAACTCTATGGTCATTTTATACCTTCCTGCTTAATTTTTACTGTCTGGAAGCCAGCAGACCAGCAAAACTGTGAATGCCCCATTGTAAAGCTGAAGTGAATGCAGAAATTAAGTCTGCACAACTAGTCTCTCAGATCTGCACGACTGGCTCAGAGCATTTGAATACACTGCAGAAAAAGGACAGGCACAAAGCGCTGGAGTAACTCAGCGGGTCAGGCAACATCTCTGGAGGAAAAGGATGGAGTGACGTTTCAGATCGGGACCCTTCTTCAGACTCTTCTTTGGGTTTCCGACCCAAAACATCACCTATTCCTTTTTCTCCAGAGATGCTGCCGGACCCGCTGAGTTACTCCAGCACTTTGTGTCTATCCTTGGTATAAACCAACATCTTTGCTTCTGCAGTGAATACTGTTGCTTCCTCAAGGATTTACCTCAAAAGAGGCATAATTGGCAGTTTGCCCCCTTCTCTTCAGCAAATTCTCGTGGTTATTTTGAAGTAGATTACTAAACTGGATCACATGTTTAAGAAGGAACTACAGATGCTGGAAAAATCGAAGGTAGATAAAAATACTGGAGAAACTCAGCGGGCGAGGCAGCATCTATGGAGCGAAGGAATAGGCGATGTTTCGGGTCTTTCAGAAGCAAAGATACTAGAGGAGCAAGATAGACCACTCCTACGAAATCCAATGGACTGACGTGTAGTACGCAACGAACGTCGCTTCCGCCATTTTAGGAATAAGGCCCCGACCTCCGTTATGCCTCTCGCAATTTATTCCACGTCAGTCCATAGGATTTAGCAGTTTATCTTGGTCTATCTTAGCCTTCTATGATAGACCATTATGATCTTTGTTTATAATAAATAAGGTGCTTCTTTAAAAAAATTTTTTTTTAAAGGGAAACTGCGTTTATCTTTGATCAGAAGGGTCTCGACCCGAAATGCCACCTATTCCTTCGCTCCACAGATGCTGCCTCACCCGCTGAGTTTCTCCAGCAGTTTTATCAAACTGGATCACACTGTCATTTATATATTTTTGATTGATCTTTACCCCGTGAAGGTGAGAACAGGGTGGAACTTGGTATGCATGAGTAATGAGTTATTTAAATTAATTTCTGGGTTTGTTTTGATTCTCAACGTCTTTGATTATTTAAACAAACATCTGGAAAGTGAGTGAGTGGATCGCTAAATAATCTTGCCAATAATTTCTCATTTAGGATTTTCAACACGATTTTGCGGGCCCTTTCTATTTCTGCAGGCCATCGTTCTGTTTCTGGGCGCAGAAATCCTTCAGCCTGTCGAACTTGGCGCCCCAGTTGCCGAGATAGTCGGGGCTCAAGTCCTCGTCTGCGTTCAACGTGCCCACCGTGCTCAGGCTCCCCGCGGGCGACCCCCGCCCCTCGAAGCAGTAAATGTGGACCGTGTCCTCCGGAAGGGCCCTCAGGTCGTGGTCTGCGTCCCAGATAATCTGCGACACGTAGTTCTTGAAGTCCGGGCCGCCAGATTGCAGTGGTTCAGAAAAAATCACGTTTGGGTGAGTCCTCTTGTTGAGCAGCGTCTCTTCCGGAGAATCAGTGGAGCCTCTCACCAGAGCGGCACTTGTTGTGGACGAGGACTGACTCAGACTCGCACGCAAAGGTTTCTTCAGTTCACTGATGTCGTAGCCGTTCTAGGAGAGATTTAAAAAGCGTCATGAACTACATTAGAGTCATAGAGTGATACAGCATGGAAACTGGTCCTTCGGCCCAACTTGCCCAAACCGGCCATCATGTCCCACCTGCCCATGTTCGTGCCCATATCCCTCCCAAACCTGTCCTATCCAAGAAGGGTTTCAGCCCGAAACGTTACCTATTTCCTTCGCTCCATAGATGATGCTGCACCCGCTGAGTTTCTCCAGCACTTTTGTCTACCTTCGATTTTCCAGCATCTGCAGTTCCTTCTTAAACACTATCCATGTGCCTGTCTAACTATCTCTTAAACATTGCGAAAGTACCTGCCTCAACTACCTCCTCTGGCAGCTCATTCTATACGCCCACTGCCATTTGTATGAAAATGTTACTCCTCAGATTCCTATTAAATCTTTTCCTCTTTACCTTAAACCTATATCCTCTGGTCCTCGATTTACCAACTCTGGGCAAGAGACTCTGTGCGTCTACCCAATCTATTCCTCTCATGATTTTGTAACCTCTATAAGATCACCCCTCATCCTCCTGCGCTCCAGGGAATAGAGACCCAGCCTACTCAACCTCTCCCAATAGCTCACATTCTCTAGTCCTGGCAACATCCTTGTAAATCTTCCCTTTCCAGCTTGACAACATCTTTCCTATAACACGGTGCCCAGAACTGAACACAATATTCTAAATGCGGACTCACCAACGTCTTATACAACTGCAACATGACCTCCCAACTTCTATACTCAATACTCT
The DNA here is from genome assembly GCA_038087875.1 of Malacoraja senta. Lineage (NCBI taxonomy): Eukaryota > Metazoa > Chordata > Chondrichthyes > Rajiformes > Rajidae > Malacoraja > Malacoraja senta. Next base: position 6,724,762 of record CM075977.1, read on the forward strand.
GACTGATGAAGGCCAAAGTGCCAAAAGCCTTTTGACCACCTTATCTACCTGCGACTCCACCTCCACCATTGTGAGATTCAAACAGCAGAAAAGGTCATGTAGCATTTATTTCGAGAGGACTAGAATATAAAAACAAGGATGGAATGCCGAGGCTTCATAAGGGAATGGTCAGACCGCATTTAGTTTAGTTTAGTTTACGAGTTTAGTTTGGTTTATTGTCAGGTGTATCGAGGTACAGTGAAAAGCTTTCTTGCGCGCTAATCAGTCAGTGGAAAAACAATACAGGAAACATGTTCCCAATGTTGGGCGAGTCCAGAACCAGGGGCCACAGTCTTAGAATAAAGGGGAGGCCATTTAAGACTGAGGTGAGAAAAAAACATTTTCACCTAGAGAGTTGTGAATTTGTGGAATTCCCTGCCACAGAGGGCAGTGGAGGCCAAGTCACTGGATGGATTTAAGAGAGAGTTAGATAGAGCTCTAGGGGCTAGTGGAATCCAGGATATGGGGAAACGGCAGGCACGGGTTATTGATTGGGGATGATCAGCCATGATCACAATGAATGGCGGTGCTGGCTTGAAAGGCCAAATGGCCTCCTCCTGCTCCTATTTTCTCTGTTTCTATGTTTCGATTACAATCTAGCCACTGACAGTGTACAGATGCATGATAAACGGAATAACATGAATAACGTTTAGTGCATTTGGAGCATTGTGAGCTGTTTTGGGGTCCCCATATCTGAGGCAGGATGTGGTGGAGTTGGAGAGGGTCTGAGCAGCTTCACGAGAATGATCCCACAAATGACTGGGTTAACATATCATGAGTGTTTGACGGCACTGGGCCTGTACTCGCTGGAGTTTAGAAGGATGTGCGGGGACCTCATTGAACCTTAGAAACGCCTGGATAGGTTGATGTGGAGAGGATGTGCGAGAGTCCAGGACCAGAGGCCACCACCTCAGAATAAAAGGACGTACCTTTAGAAAAGAGATGAGGAGACATTTATTTTGTCAGAGGGTAGTGAATCTGTGGATTTCTTGCCACAGAAGGCTGTGGAGGCCAAGTCAAGGGATATGTTTAAGGAGGAGATTCTTGATTAGTACGGGTGTCAGGGGTTATGGGCGGAAAGCAGGAGATGCTGCCTGTCCCGCTGAGTTACTCCAGCTTTTTTTGTGTCAGCCTCGCATCGGGATACCTGGTCCTGCTCTCCGCCTCCTTCCTCGTCGTAGTTGAGGATGTTTTCCCGTACATACTCCCAGCTCTCTCGCTCGACAGGAATGTGGTAAACTCCTCCTTTCTGGAACTTGGCTTTTCCACACGCACCCCACACGCTGACGCCGATCGCCAGAACTGAAACATCAGAAGATACGAGATGGGTTTTCAGTCGCAAGTTATCTCCAATCTCAGAAAATCAGCTTTATTTCGAGAATCAGGGGCGTTGGATTGTCAACGGAACAATGAAATTCATACTTGTTGCGGCCCAACAGATCTGTAAACACATTGTAACAGTGCGGAAATATGCCCTTCGGCCCATCGAGTCCGTGTCGACCAGCGCTCTCCGTGCCCTAGCACTATCCTACACACTGGGGACAAATTTACAATTTTTACCGAAGCCAATTAACCTGCAAACCTGTACGTCTTTGGAATGTGGAGGAAACAGGAATTCCCGGAGAAAACCCACGCGGTCACAGGGAGAACGAACAGACTACTTTCGGACAGCACCCGAGGCCAGGATCGAACTCTAACACCACTGTGTTCTATGGTCATTTGTATTAAATCTGTCTTCTATCATAGATGGGCTAGATAATTTCGAACATCATAATTTAATCAATTTTCTTAAAAGTTTTAATCAAAAGGAATCAGGGGAGGAGCAAACATCCTCGGTGAAGACGGGTGGAGAGAGATTGGCAAGCGTAGGAAGGAACTGCAGATGCTGGTTTAAACCAAAGAGAGATACAAAAAGCTGGAGTAACTCAGCGGGTCGGACAGCATCTCTGGAGAAAAGGAATAGGTGACGTTTCGGGTCGAGACCTGACTCCAGTCTGAAGAAGGGTCTCGACCTGAAACGTCACCTTGCAGCAGCACCTAGTGGTGGCTTGGAGAAGTGCTTGACCGCGGGTGTGAGTTCGCGGGGTTTTTCTCCCCAGTCGACAGCGCTCCACCCGATAGCAGGAGCTATTGTATAGTCGGCTGACACGGCACGCGGTTTTCCCAGTACTCTAACTTGTTTGTTGATCCACGATAAAAATTGTTTCCCTCGACCTGCCTGTCTCGCCAAAACCTATTCCTTCTCTCCAGAGATGCTGCCTGACCCGCTGAGTTACTCCAGCATTTTATTAGCTATGATCAGAGAGATGAGTTTAGTTTAGAGATACAGCCTGGAAACAGGCCCTTTGGCCCACCGAAGGTAGACATAAAATGCTGGAGTAGCTCAGCGGGTGAGGCAGCATCTCTGGAGAGACGGAATGAAGAAGGAACGTCGCCCATTCCTTCTCTCCGGAGATGCTGCCTGACCCGCTGAGTTACTCCAGCATTTTGTGTCGACCTACAATTTAAAACCAGCATCTGCAGTTTGGCCCACCGAGTCTGCACTGACCAGCGATCCCCGCACATTAACACTATCCGACACACACCAGGGACAATTCACACATACACTAAGCCAATTAACCTACAAACCTGTACGTCTTTGGAGTGTGGGAGGAAACCAAAGATCTCAGAGAAAACCCACGCGGTCGCGGGGCGAACGTCCAAACTCCCTACAGACAGCACCCGTAATCGGGATCGAACCCGGGTCTCCGGCGCTGCAAGAGCTGTCAGGCAGCTACTCTACCGCTGCGCCAGCGTGGTTGCGGTGTTCTCATTGACCAGCGATCCCCACACACCTAACACTGCCATACTCACACAATTTATCATTTTTACCGAAGACACAAACCTATACGCCTTTGGAGTGTGGGAGGAAACCGGAGACCCCAGAGCAAACCCACGCAGGTCACGGGTCCGAAAACGCGCAAACTCCGTGCAGACAGCACCGATAGTCAGGATCGAACCCGGGTCCCTTGCGCTGTAAGGCAGCGACTCTACCGCTGCGTCACCCTGCCGCCCAGTATGGGCAATATATTAAAGCAGTACCTATTAAGAGGACAAGGCAGATGCTGATGGACAAGATGGAGGTGATGTTCAGCCCTGCTGGGATTCCCAACGTCACCATGCTGGTCTCACACCGCTGCCCTCTGTATCCTTCTACACAGCGGCAGGCAAACTGCTGGGCTGTTTGGGTGACGCATGTGCCTCCGTTGCGACATGTCCACGGTCCACAAGGTGACATTGCACAGCCCTCCAGACCAGTATCATTACTCCGCACTGACACCTGGCCCGCTGGACACCTGCGTGTTAGAGATCGGAACAAAAACAGGAACCTGTCAGAATGGAATTAAGAGGTACTGCCATAACGTTGACGAGACATTTGGACGGATGTATGAATAGTTTGAAGAAGGGTCTCGACCCAAAACATCACGTATTCCCTTTCCCCAGAGATGCTGCCCGGCCTGCTGAGTTACTCCAGCTTTTTGTGCCTGTCTTCGGGTTTAAAGCCGGCATCTGCAGTTCCTTCCAACATGTGAATGGTTTAGTTTAGTTTAGAGATTCAGTGCGGAAACAGGCCCTTTAGCCCACCGAGTCCGCGTCGACCAGCGATCCCCGGTATTAGCCCTATCCCACACACGCTTGGAACATTTTACAATTTTACCAAGCCAACGAGCCTACGGTCTTTGGTGTGCGGGAGGAAACCGGAGCACTTGGAGAAAATCCACGCGGTCACAGGGAGAACGGACAAACTCCGTAGAGGCAGCGCCCACGGTCAGGATCGAACCCGGATCTCTGGCGCAGTGAGGCAGCAGCTCTACCGCTGCGCCACTGTGCTGCCCAAATAGGATAGGACAGGTTTAGAGGGCTATGGGCCAAGCGCAGGCAGGTGGGACTAGTGTAGATGGAGCATGTTGGTCGGGGCGGGCAAGTTGGGCCGAAGGGCCTGTTTCCACACTGTATCACTCTATGAGAGAAGACACACATGGAACTGCAGATATTGGTTTACCAAAAAAACACAGAAAGTGCTGGTGTAACTCAACGAGGCAGGCAGCCTCTCTGGAAGGAGTGATTGGGCAAAGTTAGAGTGTCTTTTAGAGTGTCTGGAGTCTAAAAAAACAATAGACAACAGGTGCAGGAGTAGGCCCTTCGGCCCTTCGAGCCAGCACCGCCATTCAATGTGATCATGGCTGATCATCCCCAATCAGTACCCCGTTCCTGCCTTCTCCCCATATCCCCTGACTCTGTTATCTTTAAGAACCCTATCTAGCTCTCTCTTGAAAGTATCCAGAGAACCTGCCTCCACCGCCCTCTGAGGCAGAGAATTCCACAGACTCACAACTCTCTGTGAGAAAAAGTGTTTCCTCGAAACAGAAAGAAACAGCTGATACATTTTTCCACAGGCTTTAAAAATTCACTTCTTAATTTTTTTTGAAACCTTTGACAGGGCAGGCCAATTGAAAGGAGGATGTCCATGAATGAAAGTGTCAGCATGAATCCAGTCACATTTGACAATGTGATTTCACTGCATATCATGTTTCTTATACATGAATCCCAAATTACAAGAAGCAGAACTAAGCCATTTGGCCCGTCAAGTCTACCATGGCTAATTAATTAATTCCTCTCAATCCCATTCTCCTGCCTTCTCCCCATAACCCTTGCGGCTGGAGCTCTGGAGCCGGTAGATCCGTTCCCATCGCCGACTTCCGAGGCCAGACATTGCGAGCCACCCGGCGGCCTCGGCTGTCGATCAACCATGATCACATTGAATGGCGGTGCTGGCTCGAAGGGCCTACTACCTATTGTCTATTGTCTATTGTTCCAGCACTGTTGGACTCCTCTCTGAGGCCGTGACCTCAAAAATAATTTCACCATTTGATCTCTGTTGGTCTGGCAAAATGGATAATCCAGAAAGGGCTCTGGAAACCAATGGTGCCGGAAAGTGGGTTGGGGACCTGTATTAATGAAGTGGTAACAATCACTTACCTGCACTCATATTTTCTCCACAGATCTACACAATAAAAGGGGGTAGAACAGGGTCTGCTGCTGCAGACATTTGAAAGGCAGCCATTTGTTACACCCCTTCGATCCAGAGTCGCAGTTAACATTGTATTCCTTCCATCCATTGGTAATAGATGACCATTTAATCGAACGTCACTCATGCAGCCTAAATTCAAGCAAAGAAAAAGCAGTTTAACTCCGACACCTTTATTCTCACTTGGTCTTTTCACAAAATTAGATATTTTTGATAGAATGTTTCTTTAGACTCTACTTTAAGACATTCCATAAGGCATGGGAACAGGCCCTTCGGCCCACTGAATCCATGCCGACCAGCGATCAGCCCGTACACTAGCACTATCCCACACTCTAGGGACAATTTACAGAAGCCAATTAACTTCATGATGAATACGGGTGTCAGGGGATATGGGGAGAAGGCAGGAGAATGGGGTTAGGAGGGAGAGATAGATCAGCCATGATTGAATGGTGGAGTAGACTTGATGGGCCAAATGGCCTACTTCTGTTCCTATCACTTATGACCTTATGAAGATACAGAATGGACCAAACGTCAAAGGCTGAGGTGATCTCATAGAAGGATATGAAATTGTGAGAGACAAATGGCCTGATATTGCCCTGATAATTTATGAACTTATTAATGTACAAATCTGTATGTCTTTGGGATGTGGGAAAAAATGTGTTATGTATCATGTGATAGGAGCAAAATGTGTTAGGGTTAGGTTTAGGGTCCATTCGGCTCATCAAGTCTGCCCCGCCAATCAATCATGGCTGATCTATCTCTCCCTCCTAACCCCATTCTCCTGCCTTCTCCCCATAATCCCTGCCACCCGTACTAATCAAGAATCTATCTATCTCTGCCTTAAAATATCCACTGACTTGGCCTCCACAGCCTTCAGTGGCAAATAATTCCACAGATTCACCACCCTCTGACTAAAGAAATTCCTCCTCATCTCCTTTCTAAAGAAACGTCCTTTAATTCTGAGACTATGACCTCTAGTCCTAGACTCTCCCATCCTCCTCTACATCCACTCTATTCAGGCCTTTCACTATTCGGTAAGTTTCACTGAGGTCCCCCCTCATTCTTCTAAACTCCATCAACTTGTGCTCTTGTGCATTAGACAATAGACAATAGACAATAGACAATAGGTGCAGGAGTAGGCCATTCGGCCCTTCGAGCCAGCACCACCATTCAATGTGATCACGGCTGATCATCCCCAATCAGTGCCCCGTTCCTGCCTTCTCTCCATATCCCCTGACTCCGCTATTTTTAAGACCTATCTAGCTCTCTCTTGAAAGCATCCAGAGAACCTGCCTCCACCGCCCTCTGAGGCAGAGACATTCAAAGCCATTGTTTCTCAGAAAATCAGAATGAGCAAAGTTCCCTTTGAAACGCTCAGTTATATTTGTACGACAGCAGTTTAAATATTTTCGCCGCGATGTATACATTTTTTTCCGCGTCACACCTTGAAAGTCACCAGGCGAAGCCTCATGAAGGCTCTTTCCCAAAACCAGGCTGGGAGCGTCCGTCAGGATTTCCCGGTGAGTTCCAAGTGGAGACGTCACCTCTAGGCCTCCTCCTCCACCGTTGAGACGCAGCGTGAATTCATTGTCGTAGCGCTCCATGTTGGCCAGGGTCCACTGTCCACCATCCACATGTAATGTCTGCACCATCAGTGAATGCTCCCCATCACCGAGGTTAACTCGGATGCCAAAATACCCACTGGCAATCTAGTTCATACAAGGAAATTAAATTAGTACCAGAGAACAAAATATGACTTCAAACATGAAAGTATTAAAGCAATAATACTTAAAGGCCCTGTCCCACGGTACGAGTTCATTCCAAGAGCTCTCCCGAGTTTAAAAAAAAATCAAACTCGTGGTAAGCACAGAGAATGAAAGTAGCGGGTACGTCGGAGCTCGGGGACGTCTCTTAGCGGCTCGTAACGCTAACGGCAGGTACTCGGGAAGACTCGCTAATGGCAGGTAAGCGCGGGAAGTCTCGTGAAGATTTTTCAACACGTTGAAAAATGTCCACGAGAGCCCCGAGTACCGACGAGTGGCCATTACCGTAAATCTCCGAGTTCGAATCAGGGCAAACTCGGGAGAGCTCTTGGAATGAACTCGTACCGTCGGACAGGGCTATGAATGACTTAAAGGGGAAGGAAAACCTGAGGAGAAATTTTCGTGGCCAGATACATGATCATTTTTCTATGTCCCTTTATCCACTCATATACTGTATAACAGTTTAGTTTTGGGATACAGCGGGGAAAAAGGCCCTTTGGCCCACAGAGTCCAGACTGACCAGCGATCACCACACTAACACTACACTACACACACTAGGGGCAATTTACAATTTTACCAAGCCAATTAACCTTCAACCTGTACGTCTTTGGAGTGTGGGAGAAAACCCTCGCAGGTCACGTGCAGACAGCACCCATATTCAGGATGGAACCCGGGTCTCTGGCGCTGTTGGGCAGCAACTCTACCGCTGCGCCACCGTGCCGCCCTAAGTCCTTTTGTGGACTTCATATATAGTGGCTTCACAACGGATCACCTTATTCCCTGAACAATTGCATAACCATACTTGGACAATGATCAATATCCCAACAACCTCAGTGGAAGATTTTAATTTCAATCTCTGAAAAAATTGGTAATTCTCAAACCAGAACATCTTTGTCTGTGCTTATTCTCTCCGCAGTGTGGACTCACTCGCAGCGGACCAAGCTCGGAGGAGGCCCCGCTGGAAGGACCCGCCCGGTAGGCCCGTGGTCTCCGGTGGGGACCGGGAACCCGCCCGAAGGCTCGGCGGTCGGCGTAACCGGGAAGGGGCTGGAGACGTCGGGCGCGAGGAGCAAGGTGCCGGTGGGAGGGTGAACGGGGCAATGCCTCCAGCGCCCTCAAGGCCGGCGGCAGGAGGCGCCCCCGGGACACAAAGATGGCCGGGAGAGGAGAGGAGGGGAGAGGGGCGTCGGTTGGCAGGAACTGCTCCAGTACATCGAGCACGCGGGCCGACCGGACTTTGAATAATGGCGCCAAAGATGGCGGCGCCCGCATGTGTGATATTTGTGCAAGGGTAATATGTGCAAGTGTAATATCTGCAAAAAATAATTCTACAGATGCTCCCCGATTTACGATGCTTCGACTTACGATATTTTCGATTTACGATTACGGTTTATTGGAACGTAAACCCCATCGTAGGTCGAGGAGCAGCTGTTTTGTGGAGTTTGCATGTTACAAATAAAGCACCATTGACTATTGAGCATTGATTATTGGTACATTTAGTACTGGACAGGTTTTTGGGCGTCACCTCCAGTATGATGTATTCGCTGGTGTCCTTGGACGTGAGGGTGAAGAGGGAAGCGTTGGCGCTGTGGGTACGGAACATCAGCTGCACCTGGTCCTGCGGGCAATCAGAGCCCTTTCTGCTGGTACTGAATCACGCTGTCCTTCGCGAATGACCATTCAGGCAGAGCTACGGGCGAAACAGAAGGTGGCAATAGACAATAGACAACAGACAATAGGTGCAGGAGTAGGCCATTCAGCCCTTCGAGCCAGCACGAATCAATTCCCCGTTCCTGCCTTCTCCCCATATCCCCTATCTTTAAGAGCCTCTATCTAATTCTCTCTTGAAAACATCCAGTGAGTTGGCCTCCACTGCCTTCTGAGGCAGAGAATTCCACAGATTCACAACTCTGTGGGTGAAAAAGTTTTTCTCATCTCCGTTCCAAATGGCTTACCCCTTTTTCTTAAACTGTGGCTCCTGGTTCTGGACTCCCCCAATATCATGAAAATGTTTCCTGCATCTAGCGTGTCCAATCCCTTAATAATCTTATATGTTTCAATAAGGTACCCTCTCATCCTTCTAAATTCCAGTGTATACAAGCCCAGTCGCTCCATTCTATCAACATATGACAGTCCCGCCATCCGGGGAATTAACCTTGCAAATTAACCTACGCTGCACTCCCTCAATAGCAAGAATGTCCTTCCTCAAATTTGGAGACCAAAATTGCACACAATGCTCCAGGTGTGATCTCATTAGGACTCTGTACAACTGCAGAAGGACCTCTTTGTCCTATACTCAACTCCTCTTGTTATGAAGGACAACATGCCATTCACTTTCTTCACTGCCTGCTGTACCTGCATGCTTACTTTCAGTGACTGATGAATAAGGACCCCCAGATCTTGTCTTTCCCCTTTTCCCAACTTGAAGCATGAAAGATGAAACATTCAGCAGGACAACACAAGACAAAGAATTGAAAGAAAAAACCTTTTCAAAAGTTCATGGGTTATCGGCCAATCAAGACTACTCCGCCATTGATAAATACAATCAGATCAAGCTCCACTCCAGTAGATGGAGAAAAGGGAAGATACTGAGTGCAGAATATAGTTCTCAGCATTAGAGGGCAACAGTTCCATAGACAAAGTGCAATGTCCGCAATAGAGGTGAATCAGACTTATGGAAGGACTGTACATGACCTGATAACAGAGGGGAAGATTAATTTCCTCCTCTTGTCCTCTGAAAAACAGAGCACTCTTGTCTAGAGTGGAGAGGATGTTTCCACTAGTGGGAGAGTCCAGGACCTGAGGGCACAGCCTCAGAATTAAAGGACGTTCCTTTAGGAAGGAGATGAGGAGGAATTTCTTTAGTCAGAGGATGGTGAATCTGTGGAATTCTTTGTCACAGACGGCTGTGGAGGACGTCAGCGGATATTTTAAAGGCAGAGATAGATAGATTCTTGATTAGTACGGGTGTCAGGGGATATGGGGAGAAGGCAGGAGAATGGGGTGAGGAGGGGAGAGATAGATCAGCCATGATTGAATGGCGGAGTAGACTTGTTGGGCCGAATGGCCTAATTCTGCTCCTAATACACATGGCCTGCTGACAATCCCCTTTCGGAGCGGCCATTACCTTTCTCACACTTGTATCCAGTGTAGCCGGGTCTGCAGTCACAGCTGAAACGATCCCCATTCTCCTAACACTTTCCGTGGACACCACAGAATAAGTGCCGGCACTGTGACAGACTTCGTCAGTCGCCGCGCAGCCGGGGCCACCGTCCAGGAACTCTGCGGGATTCCCCAGGTCGTACACCTGGCACCAGAGACAAATCGCCAGTAAATTATCTGCCCGTGAGCATCATCGAATTAAACACACATTTACACCTTTATGGTTTTTAGTTTACTATTGTCACGTGCACCGAGGTATCAAGGGACAGACGCAAAATGCTGGAGTAACTCTCAGCGGGACAGGCAGCATCTCTGGAGAGAAGGAATGGGCGACGTTTCGGTCGAGACCCTTCATCAGACTGATGTCAGGGGAGGGGGCGGGACAAAGATAGAATGTAGGCGGAGGCAGTAATGGGGCTGTCCCACAGTACGAGCTAATTCAAGAGTTCTCCCGAGGTTCCCCTGATTCGAACTCGGAGATTTACGGTAACAGCCGCTCGTAGGTACTCGGGGCTCTCGTGGACATTTTTCAACATGTCGAAAATCTTCACGAGTCTTTCTGAGCTTACCGCATTTCCCGAGTACCTGCCGTTAGCGTTACGAGCCGCTAAGAGACGTCCCGAGCTCCGACGTACCCGCTACGTACATTCTACGTGCTTACCACGAGTTTGATTTTTTTTTAAACTCGGATGAGATCTTGAATGAACTCTTACAGTGGGACAGGCCCATAAGACTAGTGGGAGAACTGGGAAGGGGGAGGGGATGGAGAGAGAGGGAAAGCAAGGGCTATCTGAAGTTAGAGAAGTCAATGTTCATACCGCTGGGGTGTAAACTACCCAAGAGAAATGCGAGGTGCTGTTCCTCCAATTTGCGCTGGGCCTCACTCTGACAATGGAGAGGCCCAGGACAGAAAGGTCAGACCGGGAACATGAGGGGGAGTTGAAGTGTTGAGCCACCGGGAGATCAGGTAGGTTAAGACAGCCTGAGCAGATCGAGTGATATGGGGAAAAAGCGGGAATGCAGTACTGATTTTGGATGATCAGCCATGATCATATCAAATGGCGGTGCTGGCTAGAAGGGCCGAATGGCCTACTCTTGCACCCATTTCTATGTTTCTATGTATGTTTCTAAAATTGACGAAATGTGAAGGGCGGCACGGTGACTCAGCGGTGGAGTTGCTGGCCTACAGCGCCAGATATCCGTGTCCGATCCTGTCTACATGCGCTTGTCTGTATGGGATTTCTACATTCTCCCCGTGACCTGCGTGGGTATTCTCATGGAGTTCCAGTTTCCTCCCACACTCTAATGACGTACAGGGTTGTAGGCTAATTGGCTTTGGTAAAATTGTAAATTGTCCCTGGTGTGTAGGATAGTGTTAGTGTGCGGGGATCGCTGGCCGGCACGGACTCGGTGGGCCGAAAGGACTGTTTCTGCACTGTGTCTTTAAACTAAGCTAAACACAAGGGGTTAGTCATTCGGGACAGAGATGACAACATTTTTCTTCATCCAGAGAATGAGTAATCGTTGGAATTTGCTGCTTTACCCAACAATGATGAATGAATGAATGAATGAATGATGAATGATGAATGATGATGAATGAAAACTTTATTGTCATTCAGATATACACCTATACACAGTGCACCTAGAACGAAATTTCGTTGCATTTGACTCTCCAGTTTTTTTTTTTTTAGAAGTGTCGATATTTAAAAGTTCTAGCCTCGGTTTAATTGATTGTTCAATAATCTTATGGCCTGGGGGATGAAGCTGTTGCAGAACCTGGTTGTCCCGCTCTTCATGCTGCGGTACCTCCTCCCAGAGTTAAGCAGTATAAACAGTCCAAATTGTGGGTGTGTGGGGGCTTTGGTAATGCCCTTAGCTCTACTCAGACAGCGCTTGTACCCCATGTCCATGATGGAAGGAAGAGAAGTCCCAATGATTTTTTCCGCTGTCCTCACCACTCTCTGAAGGCACTTCCAGTCTGCAGCTGTACAGCTGCCGCACCACGTAGAGATACAGCCGGTCATGACCGACTCAATTGTGCTTCTGTAGAAAGTGGCGAGGATGGGAGGGTGGAGGTGTAAACTTCTCAACCTGCGGAGGTTGGAGGCACAGTCCATCAAAGGCAGAGATCGGGCGGTCACGGTGGTGCAGCGGTAGAGTTGCTGTCTTACAGCGAATGCAGCGCCGCAGACCCGGGTTCGATCCTGTCTACAGGTGCAGTCTGTACGGAGTTTGTACGTTCTCCCCGTGACCTGCGTGGGTTTCCCCTGAGATCTTCGGTTTCCTCCCACACTCCAAAGACGTGCAGGTACAGTATATAGGTTAATTGGCTTGGTAAATGTAAAAATTGTCCCTAGTGGGTGTTGGATGGTGTTAATGTGCGGGGATCGCTGGTCGGCCTGTTTATATTAATACAGGTAAGGGATATGGGGTTGTTGCTGGAAGTTTAGGTTTAGGTTTATTATTGTCATGTGTATGGACCATGGTACAGCGACAAGCTTTATTTTGCATGCTATCCAAACAGATCAGATAATACCTTACCTAAACACAATCTCATCACAATACAACAGGTAGAGCAAAGGAAAGGTGCAGAATACAGAATGCAGAATATAGTTTAGTTTAGTTGAGAAATACAGAGAGGAAACAGGCCCATCAAGTCCACTCCGCCATTCAATTATGGCTGATCTATCTTTCCCTCTCAACCCCATTCTCCTGCCTTCTCCCCGTAACCCCCGACACCCGTACCAATCAAGAATCTGTCAATCTCCACCTTAAAAATATCCATTGATTTGGCCTCCACAGCTAGGGTTGCCAACTTTCTCACTCCCATACAAGGGACAAAAGGTCAAAATACGGGACAAATTCCCGATGCCAATCCGTTGACGGACTCGGCCGTGTCTGGGTGAATGATGAGTTGGCCCGGGTGCTGGACTGCACACAAAGCCCAGCCGGCAGGCCAGCTGAGGAGTTTTGGCCCGGGCCGCACGACGTCGCGCGCAAAGTCCGGCGCCCCATCCAACTCATGAACCGATGATCGGCCGTGAGAAGGAGGGGTGGTGGTGGTGTCGGCGGTAAGCGAAGGTCCGAAGGCCGGACAGCTGGCTGGGCTGCCGACCGACGGGGCCACGGGCGAGGCACTGCTGCTGCTGCTGCTGCTGCACTCCATGGGCTGCACTACGTCGGGACGGGTGAGGCGGGGCCGGACGCGGCGCTCTGACCCGATTGACCCCTTGACCCGAGTAGTAGCAGTCAAATACGGGACAAGGGCGGTCCCGTACGGGACAAACTAATTTAGCCCAATATACGGGATGTTGGCTAATACGGGACAGTTGGCAACCCTATCCACAGCCTTCTGTGGTAACAAACAACTGAATAATTATCATCAACCTGAAAAGTTAGCTCTGTTTCTCTCTCCACAGATGCTGCCTGACCGGCTAAGTCTTTTCAACACTTTTTGCTTACCTTGCTATCGACGTTTAGGTTCCTTACGCAGCCTGCGAACCCCGTGAAGTCCAGCTGGTCATCAAGATGTGGTTGGAACTTCTTAATTCCGCCCAGCTGAAGAGGTTGATGGACATTTAAAAACCTGGCAGAGATGAAAGGACAGCTCAAAACCCATCCTCCACAAACATGTACAACACTGTGCCGGGTGGAACTGCAGATGACGGTTTATACCGCAGATAGACACAAGAATGCTGGAGTAACTCAGCGGGGACAAGGCAGCATCTCAGGAAGGAAGGAAGGAATGGGTGACGTTTCGGGTCGAGGCCCCCCTCTTCAGACTGAGAGTCAGGGGAGAGATAGAATAATAATAATAATAATAATGGATTGGATTTATATAGCGCCTTTCTAATACCCAAGGCGCTTTACATCGCATTATTCATTCACTCCTCAGTCACACTCGGTGGTGGTGAGCTACTTCTGTAGCCACAGCTGCCCTGGGGAAGACTGACGGAAGCGTGGCTGCTAATCTGCGCCTACGGCCCCTCCGACCACCACCAATCACTCACACGCATTCACACACATTCACACGCAGGCAAAGGTGGGTGAAGTGTCTTGCCCAAGGACACAACGACAGTATGCACTCCAAGCGGGATTCGAACCGGCTACCTTCCGGTTGCCAGCCGAACACTTAGCCCATTGCGCCATCTGTCGTCCTAATAGAGATATGGAAGGGTAAGGTGTGAAAACAACAGATCAAAGCAGACAATGGTCAAGGAAATGTAGAATGGTTCACTGTTGACTGAGGGGAAAGGGGACAATGAGGCGTACAAGCAGTAAACTTTAATCAGGAGGACAGTGCAACTAGTTGGAGACCTAAGTTTGGGGTTAGTCGGAAAGAGGGAAAGAAAGGGTTACTTGCAGTTAAGAGAAATCAACATTCATACCGCTGGGTTGTAAGCATGAACAATAAGATTCCTTCAATGGTGGCGAAGTCATTCCTCGCGATGGACCGGGCAGTGTTCTGAATGGCCTAATTCTTGCTATTGAGGGAGTGCAGCGTAGGTTTACCAGGTTAATTCCCGGGATGGCGGAACTGTCATATGCTGAGAGAATGGAGCAGCTGGGCTTGTACACTCTGGAGTTTAGAAGGATGAGAGGATATGAGAGGGGATCTCATTGAAACATATAAGATTGTTAAGGGCTTGGACACGCTAGAGGCAGGAAACACGTTCCCGATGTTGGGGGAGTCCAGAACCAGGGGCCACAGTTTAAGAATAAGGAGTAAGCCATTTAGAACGGAGACGAGGAAACACTTTTTCTCACAGAGAGTGGTGAGTCTGTGGAATTCTCTGCCTCAGAGAGCGGTGGAGGCAGGTTCTCTGGATACTTTCAAGAGAGAGCTAGATAGGGCTCTTAAAGATAGCGGAGTCAGGGGATATGGGGAGAAGGCAGGAACGGGGTACTGATTGGGGATGATCAGCCATGATCACATTGAATGGCGATGCTGGCTCGAAGGGCCGAACGGCCTACTCCTCCACCTATTGTCTATTGTCTGCTCCTATGTCTAGTTCTTATGGTCTTATAGAGTGATACAGTGTGGAAACAGGCCCTTCGGCCCAACTTGTCCACACTGGCCAACATGTCCCATCTACACTAGTCCCACCTGCCTGCATTTGGCCCCACATCCCTCCAAACCTGTCCTGTCCATGTACCTGTCTAAATGTTTCTTAAACAATTGCGGTACTATCTGCCTCAACTGCCTCCTCTGGCAGCTCGTTCCATACACCCACCACCCTGTGTGTGAAAAAGTTCCCCCTCAGGTTCCTATTTAATCTCTCCGATAACATGGTGTCCAAAACTGAACACAATAGCCAACATCAGCCTCACCGACGTCTTATACAACTGCCACATGACCTCCCAAGTTTAGAGAGATTCCGGTATCAAACGAAGAATACCGTGGCCACTCTGACATTGAACTGTACAAAGAATCATGAAAAAAAAGTGACAGAATGTACGATCCAGGGGTGGTTGCTAACCTAAACACAGAACATAGTGCGGCAGGGTGGCGCAGCGGTGGAATTGCTGCCTCACAGCGCCAGAGACACGAGTTCAATCCTGACTGCAGGTGCTGCATGTACGGAGTTTGCGCGCTCCCCCTGTGACCTTGTGGGTGATTCTCCGGATGCTCCGGTTTCCTCCCACATCCCAAAGATGTGCAGGTTTGTAGGTTAATTGGCTTCTGTAAATTGCCCCAGGCGTGGTGTGTTGGATAGAACTAGTGTACGGGCGATCGATGGCATGGACCCAGTGGGCCCCCGAAGGGCCTGTTTCCTTGCTGTATCTTAGTTTAGTTTAGTTCAGAGAGACAGCGCGGAAACTGAGTCCGCGTCGACCAGCGATCCCCGCACACCAACACTATCCTACACGCACTAGGGACAATTTACATTCATAGCAAGCCAATTGACCTACAAACCTGCACGCCTTTGAAGTGTGGGAGGACACCGAAGATCTCGCAGAAAACCAACGCAGGTCACGGGGAGAACGTGCAAACTCCGTACAGACAGCACCCGTAGTCAGGATCGAACCCGGGTCTCCGGCGCTGTGAGGAAGTAGCTCCACCGTGCCGCCCTATCTCTAAACTAAACATATACATTATACATTAAAATATTTGTTACCTTGCTTCCCCGGGAGTTTCCCCTGAAATTTCACACATGTTGCGGTCCATTTCTGATGAGCCTTTGCCTATGCCTTCCTTCTCATTCACAACAGCATTGTTGCAGTGGTCAAGGATCATACTCACTCTCTGTAAATAAATGACGATTTATTTGAATACCGTCGTACTGCGTAATCCATAATACGTCTGTGAATTCAATTATCCAATACTCTAAAGCATTGTAATAACAAGGAACTGTGGATGCCGGTATATATCAAAGTTATGGGCCTGTCCCACTTGCCGATGTTTTTAGCCAACTGCTGGCGACGGTCATTGTCGTGGCAGGTCGCCGAAAAACCGGAGACAACCTACGTCATCCTGGCGACAACCTACGACAGCACCTACGTCAGAAGTCAAGCTACGCTCATTTGCATCAAACCCACTGTCGCCGAACATTTTTCAACATGTTGCAAAATTTAGCGGCCACCAGAAAGACGCCACGACTTTTAGCGCGACTGAGGAGACGACTCCCGGCGACCACCGGCGAACATGTGGCGACAAACTAGTCGCCTGTAGTTGCCTAAAAAGATCGCCTAAGTGGGACAGGCCCATTAGACACAAGGTACTGGAGTAACTCAGCGGGGTCCGGCAGCATCTCTGGATACTCTGGAGTTTAGAAGGATGAGAGGGTATCTTATTGAAACATACAGGATTATTAAGGGTTTGGACACGCTAGAGGCAGGAAACATGTTCCCAAAGTTGGGGGAGTCCAGAACCAGGGGCCACAGTTTAGGAATAAGGAGTAAGCCATTTAGAACGGAGACGTGGAAACACTTTTTCTCACAGAGAGTGGTGAGTCTGTGAAATTCTCTGCCTCAGGGGGCAGTGAAGGCCGGTTCTCTGGATACTTTCAAGAGAGAGCTAGATAGGGCTCTTAAAGATAGCAGAGTCATGGGATATGGGGGGAAGGCAGGAACGGGGCACTGATTGGGGATGATCAGCCATGATCACATTGAATGGCGGTGCTGGCTTGAAGGGCCGAATGGCCTACTCCTGCACCTATTGTCTATGTTTCTATGTCATTATGACTTGAGTGTTATTGAAACCCCGTTCTGGTAGCCAAGTGGAGACGCAAGGAACTGCAGATGCTGGAATCTTGAGCAAAACACAAAGTGCTGGATGACTTCACTGGGTCAGGCAGCATCTGGGGATGGAATGGGAAACGTTCTCCAAATATTCAGAAGATAAAATTTGAGCCATGCGCCCTCACCTAATCAGGATTAAAATATAAACTTAATAGAATGTTGTAGTTTATTTTTTATATCTTCTCAGATGCAACGATGTGGTACTATTTTCAGGAATAACGAGGATGTTACCATGACTTGAGGGCCTGAGCTATAGGGAGAGTTGGGCAAGGTGGGAGTTCATTCTGTGGAATGCAGGAGGATGAGGGGGTGATCTTATAGAGATGTATAAGATCATGAGGGGAATAGATAGAGTTAGGGTTGCCAACTTCCTCACTCCCAAATAAGGGCCAAAAGGCCAAAATACGGGACAAATTCCTGACGGCAATTCGTTGACCGACTCGGCCGTGGCTGGATGAATGATGAGTTGGCCCGGGTGCTGGACCGCACACAAAGCCCAGCCGGCGGGCCAGCTGAGGAGTTTTGGCCGGGCCGCGCCACATCGCGCGCAAAGTCCGGCACCCCATCCAACTCGTGAACCAATGATCGGCCATGGGAAGGAGGGGTGGTGGTGTCGGCGGTGAGCGAAGGTCCAAAGGTCGGACGGCTGGCCGGGCCGCCGCCGACGGGGCCACGGGCGAGGCGCTGCTGCTGCTGCTGCACTCCATGGGCTGCACTACGTCGGGACGGGTGAGGCGGGGCCGGACGCGGCGCTCTGACCCGACAGTCCCCTCGACCCGAGTAGTAGCAGTCAAATACGGGACAAGGGCGGTCCCGTACGAGACAAACCAATTTAGCCCAATATACGGGATGTCCCGGCTAATATGGGACCTTTGGCAATGCTAGATAGAGTAGACGCAGGGTAGGTGAATCAAGAACCAGAGGACATAGGTTTGAGAGGGGAAAGATTTAATAGGAACATGAGGGGCAACTTTTTCACACAGACGGTGGTGGGTGTATGGAATGAGCTGCCAGAGGAAGTAGTTGAGGCTGGTACCATAACAGCATTTAAAAGACAATTGGACAGATACAGGGACAGGAAAGGTTTAGAGGATGGACACAAAATGCTGGAGTAAGTCAACGGGACAGGCAGCATCTCTGGAGAGAAGGAATGGGTGACATTTTGTATCGAGGCGGGACTAATGTAGATGGAGCATGTTGGTCGGCATGGACGGCTTGGGCAGAAGGGCCTGTTTCTGTGTTGTATGACTACATCACTCTAATTGCCATCTTATTTAAGCAAACAGTTGGTCGGCACAGACATGCAATCAGTCGGGTGCTGACACATAGACAATAGGTGCAGGAGTAGGCCATTTGGCCCTACGAGCCAGCACCGCCATTCAATGTGATCATGGCTGAACATCCACAATCAGTACCCCGTTCCTGCCTTCTCCCCATATCCCCTGACTCCGCTCCAGAGAACCCGCCTCCACCGCCCTCTGAGGCAGAGAATTCCAGACTCACAACTCTCTGTGTGAAAAAGTGTTTCCTCGTCTCCGTTCTAAATGGCTTACCCCTTATTCTTAAACTGTGGCCCCTGGTTCTGGACTACCCCAACATGGGGAACATATTCTGCTACTGCAGCTACCAGCACGTTCACACGTACCTTTCCATCGCTCGTTATGTCCAACCTGTGCCAATGCCGGTCGGCAACAAAGACACCGGGCGGCAGCTGGAGATGAAGCGATCCCGTCCCGTGATTAATGCTGAGAGAGGGAACTCCATTCCTCAACTCTGTGGGGAAAACAGGACGGTTAGAACACAAGTTTTACGAGGCTGGGACTATCCCAACGTTTAAGAAACAGTTCGACAGCCACATGGATAGGACAGGTTTGGAGGGATGTGGACAAAAACGCAGGCAGGTGGGACTAGTGTAGCTGGGACATGTTGGCCGGTGTGGGCAAGTTAGGCCGAAGGGCCTGTTTCCACGCTGTATCATTCGATGACTCGATGTCAAGTGAGCAGATATCCCAATAAATCAGCAGCTGAAAATAACTTAGGGTGGCACGGTGGCGCAGCGGTAGAGTTGCTGGCTTACAGCGCCAGAGACCCGGGTTCGATCCTGACTACGGGTGCTTGCACATTCTCCATGTGACCACATGCCGTTTCTCCGGGATCTCCAGTTTCCTCCCACACTCCAATGAGTGTAGGTTAATTGGCTTTGGTACAATTCTAATTTGACCCTTGCGTGTGCAGGATGGTGTTAGTGTGCGGGGATGGGCCGAAGGGCCAGTTTCCAAGTTGTATCTCTAAACTAAAAATGAAAAGAAGCTGAAAAGAACATACTGATGGCCCAAGGTCACAAATTATATATGGGGAGGCATTCAGATTCTAACTCTGAGTGATCTGCGAGTTCAAGGACATACAGCGGCACGGTGGAGCAGCGGTAATGTTGCTGCTTTACAGCGCCAGAGACCCCAGGTTCGATCCTGTCTACAGGTGCTGTGTGTACGGAGTTTGCACGTTCTCCCTGTGACTGTGTGGGGTTCCCCCAGGTGCTCAGGTTTCCTCTCACACTCCAAAGACGTGACCCCGTGACCCATGTGGGTTTTTACCGGGATCGTCGGTTTCCTTCCGCACTCCAAAGACGTACAGGTTTGTAGGTTAATTGACTTCTGTAAATTGTAAATCGTCCCTAGTGTGTGTAGGATAGTGCGGGTGTACGAAACCAGGTCCTTCCGCCCACTGAGTCCGCGTCGACCAGCAATCACCCCATAGCATTAGCACTATCCTACACTTTGGGGACAATTTACAAATTTTAACGAAGCCAATTATCCTACAAACCTGTACGTCTTTGGAGCAAACTGGAGCATCAGGAGAAAGGGAGAATGTGTAAACACTGTATAGACAGCTCCCGTAGTCAGGATCGAACCCAGGTGTCTGGCGCTTTAAGCCCCTGTCCCACTTTCACGACCAAATTCACGACCTCTGCCGAGTTTGCCCTTGACTCATACTCGCAGCATGGTCGTCACGAGGTCATAGGTAGGTCGTAGCAGGCCGTGATGCTAGTCGTAGGCACTCGTGGCATCAAGTAGATCGGGGCGTTTTTATAGCCTGATGAAAAATGTCCACGAGTAAAAAAGGTTGTGAATCAGGTCGTGAAAGTGGGACAGGCCCTTTAAAGCAGCAAGTCTACCGCTGCACCACGAGTCCCACCCGACCATATTATCAGTTGGCCCATATCCCTCTAAACTTTGTGCAGAAAGGAACTACAGATGGTGGTATATACCGAAGATGGACACAAAGTGCTGGAGTAACTCAGCGGGACCTGGCAGCATCTCTGTTGAAAAAGGACGGGTGACCTTTCAGGTCGGAACCCTTCTTCAGACTGACAATCTCGTTTTTCTCCAGAGCTGCTGCCTGACTTGCTGAGTTACTCCAGGTCTTTGTGCCTATCTTCCCTCTAAACCTTTCCTGTCCATGTACCTGTCCAAAAAAAAAAGGAAAGAAAAAGTCTGTGCTGGAAACAGGACGTTTAATGCAAAACATTGTGGGAACATTCACAAAAGTGCGAGATATTTGCGAGTACCTAAGGCAATGAAGTCTTCAGGTTCTCCAGAACGAAGGTGTGAGAGTGGTCCATTGTAAAGTAGAAGCCCATCGGCGGTTTCAGTGAGGAATTCCAGGGAAATCAAACTCTTAAAGCAAACCTTGATGGGAGGAAACCAAGCGTAACCATGTCCTTTAAATGTGTATCTTGTCTGCTGGCATTCCGGCCCGTCAAACATCGGATTGCACTGACACCTGTTTGTGCACAGAAGGACGGGATTAATCGCGGCAAAATCAAACGATGGCACGGTGGCGCAGCGGCAGAGTTGCTGCCTTACAGCGCCAGAGACCTGACTACGGGTGCTTGTCTGCAGGCACGGAAATCGCTATCAAAACATGGGGGGGGTCACAATTTCTTGGCGGCCTCGCGCGTGCGCACACACATACACGCGAGGCTTCGGCCGTGGGCCCTGTAGACGGTAACATCGGGAGCTGACCTGGTTGGTGACCGATTCCAAACTCCAGCAACAGCAGCTTCGTCCGCCCCGAATCGTGGGGCTTGAATCAGCCCGTTCACGGGGGCTTTCATCGGCCGGCGGGGTCTTTCAACATCAGGAGCCTCGATCGCCTCGATGCAGCAGTTTGATTTTAAGCCGCGCCGGTCCAGATTACCAAACATGGGGGGATTGTCCCCCACCTCTCAAAGCAGGGGGGGGGGACGTGGATTTCCGTCCCTGCTTGTCTGTACATTCCCCCCGTGACCCGTATGGGTTTTTACCGGGATCTTCAGTTTCCCGTCCACACTCGAAAGACGTACAGGTTTGTAGGTTAATCGGCTTCGGTAAAATTGTAAATTGTCCCCAGTGTGGAGTGTAGGATAGTGTTAATGTGCGGGGTTCGCTGGTCGACGTGGACTAGGTGGGCCGAAGGGCCTGTTGCCGCGCTGTATCTCTAAACTAAACTAAAAGTAAAAATGCATGGTGTTGCACTTTAATGCATGATGAGAAGTTTAGAAGACACAAAAGTTTTACCAAGAGAAGTCTTTTTAGTTTTTAGAGATACAGCGCGGAAACGGATGCTTTCTGCCCACCGGGTCCACGCCGACCAGCGATCCCCGCACATTAACTCTATCCATACCCACTAGGGACAATTTTTTACATTTACCAAGCCAATTAACCTACAAACCTGTACGTCTTTGGAGTGTGGAAGGAAATTGAAGATCTCGGAGAAAACCCACGCAGGCCAAGGGGAGAACGTACAAACTCCGGACAGACAGCACCCGTAGTCAGGATCGAACCCGGGTCTCCGGTGCTGCATTCGCTGCAAGGCAGCAACTCTACCGCTGTGCCACCATGCCGCCCTTAAGTCAGTTGGGCAAATTCACAGATACAAGTGTGCCATGAAATGAAGTGGTACAGCGTGGAAACAGGCCCTTTAGCCCAACTTGCCCATGCCAACCAACATGCCCCATTCTACACTATTTTTGGACCATTATGGTTAGGGCCATAAGGCACAGAAGTAAGACCTTCAGCCTAACTTGCCCATGATGACCAAGATGCCCCATCTACACTAATCCCACTTGCCTGCCTCCCTCTAAACTTTTCCTAACCTAAGATCACAAGTGATAAGAGTAGAATTAGGCCATTCGGCCCATCAAGTCTACTCCGCCATTCAATCATGGCTGGTCTATCTCTCCCTCCTAACCCCATTCTCCTGCCTTCTCCCCATGACCTCTGACACCTCTGATAAGGTGCCCCTCCCATTCCCACGCTGACCTTTCTGTCCTGGGCCAGTTCCACTGTCAGATTGAGGCCACACGCAAATTCGAGGAACAGCACCTCATATTTTGCTTACAACCCAGCGGTATGAACGCTGATTTCTCTCATTTCAAACAATTCCTGATCTGCAATCCGTGTACCTGTCCACATGTTTTTTAAGTGCTGTGATTGTACCTGCCTAAACTACCTCCTCCACAAGGAATTTATCCAGGTGACAATAGACAATAGGTGCAGGAGTAGGCCTTTCGGCCCTTTGAGCCAGCACCGTCATTCACTGTGATCATGGCAGATCATCCACAATCAGTACCCCGTTCCTGCCTTCTCCCCATATCCCCTGACTCCGCTATGTTTAAGAGCTCTGTCTAGCTCTCTCTTGGTTTACTCCGTGCTCCAGTTTAGAAACAGAGAAAATAGGTGCAGGAGGAGGCCATTCGGCCCTTCGAGCCAGCACCGCCATTCATTGTGATCATTGCTGATCGTCCCTATCAATAACCCGTGCCTGCCTTCTCCCCATATCCCTTGACTCCACTAGCCCCTAGAGCTCTATCTAACTCTCTCTTAAATCCATCCAGTGACTTGGCCTCCACTGCCCTCTGTGGCAGAGAATTCCACAAATTCACAACTCTCTGGGTGAAAACGTTTTTTCTCACCTCAGTCTTAAATGGCCTCCCCTTTATTCTAAGACTGTGGCCCCTGGTTCTGGACTCGCCCAACATTCCTACACTTACTCCCACACTTACGAGATACAGGTTTGTAGGTTAATTGGCTTCTGTAAACTGTCCCTAGTGTGTAGGGTTGAACAAGTGTATGGATGATAGCTGCTTGGCGTGGACTCGGCAGGACGAAGGGCCTGGCTCCATGATGTATCTCTAAAGTCTAAAGACTGCCTCTGATGGCAGATTAAAATCTTTCCAACACACACCTCCAGATTCAGGGACAGTTTCTTCCCAGCTGTTATCAGGCAACTGAATCATCCCACCACAACCAAGTCAAGTCAAGTCAAGAGAGTTTATTGTCATGTGTCCCAGATAGGACAATGAAATTCTTGCTTTGCTTCAGCACAACAGTTCTGAACTACTATCTACCTCATTGGTGACCCTCGGACTATCCTTGATTGACTTTGCTGGTTATACCCTTATCATGTATCTGTACACTATGAATGGATCGATTGTAATCATGTATTGCCTTTCCGCTGGCTGGTTAGCGCGCAACATAAGCTTTTCACTGTACCTCGGTACACGTGACAATAAACTAAACTAAACTGGACTGAATCGGGAGTAGACAATAGACAATAGGTGCAGGAATTGGCCATTTGGCCCTTCGAGCCAGCACCGCCATTCAACGTGATCATGGCTGATCATCCCTGTAGATTGATGATGCATGTGAATCAATCACACTTAGTTGGCATCACTAACTCCGCCCCATTATAACATTTATACTAACGCCCATTCCCAGCACCGTTAGTTGAAGCAGCCAGGATGAACTGACAACACCTAGACCTGTAATGCTGCTAAGTTAATGTGCTGAATAAAGATGTGTGTAAATCTTATATGCTTTGAAGTGATTTACACTTTCTGCCAGCGAAGTCTTCCAAAGAACTATGGAACAATTGTTCGAGGGTCTGCCTTGTGCCATTATTGTCGATGATATTCTGGTCTATGGCAAGGACGCGGCGGAACATGACCACAATCTCAGGCTCATTTTGGAGCGTGCTGTCAAGATCAACCTCTAACTCAATCCTGACAAGTGCAAGTTCAGGGTGCCAGAGGTCTCCTATGTCGGCCACATCTTCACCCCTGACGGCCTCAAACCGGATCCGAAGAAGACTTCTGCCATCACAGAAATGCCTGCACCCACTGACGTGAAAGGCCTGCAACGTTTCCTGGGTATGGTAAACTATCTCGGAAAGTTCATACCTAACCTCAGCGAATTAAGCTCCACATTGCGGCAGCTGACAAAAAAGGACACTGCATGGTCATGGTTCCAGCAACATCAGGATGCCTTCGATGTTCTGAAATCCAAAACTGACCAGTGCACCGACCCTGACTTTTTTCGACCTGAAACGTCAGGTGGTGATCACCTGCGATGCCTCGAAATTCGGGCTCGGCGCAGCCTGCCTGCTACCGTCTGATGATGGTACCCTACTACCCGTCGCGTATGCCTCTCGCACCATGACCGACACGGAGCAGCACTACGCACAAATCGAAAAGGAACTGCTGGCGGTCGTCTTTGCCTGCTCCAAATTCCACGACTTCGTCTATGGCAACACGTTCATGGTTGAGACGGACCACCAACCACTGGTGACAATCTTGAACAAGCCTATCCATGCCGCTCCAGCTCGTTTGCAGCGCATGATGCTGCAGCTGCAGCGGTACGACTTCTCTATTACATACAAAAAGGGCAAGGACATGCATGTTGCTGACACACTCTCTCGTGCCCCTCGCACATCTTGCGAACAACACCCACACGAACAGGAGAATTTCACTGTTCTCAGTGTCGGTCTAATCTCCAGCAAGCAACTGCGCATCCTGGCCGCGCACACTGCCAAGGATGATACGCTTCAAGCCCTCTCGTCCATCATCAAGACAGGCTGGCCAGGCAAACAATCCAACACGCCCACTGAGGTGCAGCCGTACTTTCTGGTCCGCGATGAACTGGTGGTTCAGGATGGTGTGGTCGTTAAGGGTCACAAGGTAGTGGTACCTGCATCGCTACAAGACGAGTACTTCAAAGAGGTACACAGCGGTCACCCAGGAGCCGACTCCACACTGGCACGCGCCCGGAATCTGTTCTACTGGCCTGGAATGGCCACGTACATCCGGGACCGCGTAGCCTCCTGCCCCACTTGCAACAATCTTGCACCTCATCAGCAGCGGCAACCCCTTCTGCAACAACCTTCACCAGCCCTGTCATGGTTGTCGATGGCTGCGGACATTTTCGAATGGTGCGGTAAGCACTACCTCGTTCTGGTCGACTCGTACTCCAACTGGTTCGAACTTGACCAACTGACCTCCCTCACGTCGGTGATGGTCATCAGGAAGCTGAAACGACATTTCTCAGACCATGGCATTCCTCCTATTCTGAGAACCGACAACGGTCCACAGTTCACCAGCCACTCGTTCAAGCTTTTCGCAGACCGATGGAACTTCCAGCACGTCACAAGCAGTCCCGAGTATCCACAGAGTAATGGACTCGCTGAACGCGCTGTCAGGAGCGCCAAGCACTTGCTGGAGGGAGCGCGCATTTCAAACTCTGACGTCTATCTCGATCTCCTGAACCTCAGAAACATTCCGAGAGACGGAATCTTGGGGTCACCAGCACAGCGGCTGCTGTCGAGGGTGACGAGGTCTCCGGTCTCCATCGCAAACAGCAGCTGGTCCCTCGGGTGTTGAAGCCCGCCACTATCCAGCAACGTCTCCAAGAGAAGCACGATACCCAGAAACGGTCATACGACAGCTCCAGCAGACTACTCCAGCCTCTACTGCCAGGGCAGGTCGTCCGTCTACGAACTCCAACTGGTCATTCTCGACTGGGCGTTGTTGTGCGCCCGACTGATGAGCCGCGATCGTACCTTGTGGACTGTGAGGGAGCGGTTTACCGGAGAAGTCGTCAACACCTGCTTGCTGTGAAGGAGCCCCAACCACCGCCTGCTGATCCCTATGCTCCGCCGCTCCAGTTCCAGCCGCCTTTCGCAATGTCTCCCGCCCGTCCCCGCATGCCTGCCACTCCCCCACGTCTATCGGTCTCCAATAACCACGGGGTTACACCCACCGCATGTTTCCCCCCTCGGTCACCACTATCCTCTCCCGTGCGGTTTTCACCTTCAGCCTCTCCGCCTCATCCTTCAGTTGAGGGAGGGGATGGTTGGGTCCGCACGCGTTCGGGCCGTGTTAGTAGACCACCAGACAGGTATGGCGAGTATGTTTAATACGCTTTTAATCTTTAGGGGAAAGGATGTAGATTGAGGATGCATGTGAATCAATCACACTTAGTTGGCATCACTAACTCCACCCCATTATAACATTTATACTAACGCCCATTCCCAGCACCGTTAGTTGAAGCAGCCAGGATGAACTGACAACACCTAGACCTGTAATGCTGCTAAGTTAATGTGCTGAATAAAGATGTGTGTAAATCTTATATGCTTTGAAGTGATTTACAATCCCCAATTAGTACCCCGTTCCTGCCTTCTACCCATATCCCCAGACTGCGCTATCTTAAGAGCCCTATCTACCTCTCTCTTGAAAGTATCCAGAGAACCGGCCTCCACCGCCCTCTGAGGCAGAGAATTCCACAGACTCACAAGTGAAACTTAACGTGGGACCCGGTCAATTAAGTGGCGAAAGCGTAACTTGTGGGCCGACTCACCTGTAACCCCACTCAACATCCACGCAAGTGCCTCCATTGAGGCACGGGTTAATGGGATAGGAAGAGCAGGAGAATCGCCGGCCTTCGCGGGCTGAGCAAAGGCACTGGGCGGTGGTGGAGGTTGTTATGGAGACCAGGGCAACCTCTCCGGCCTCCAGCACGGTGGGAGCTGAGCTGAAGCCGGTGCTGCTGGTACATCCCATCGCCCGCTCACAGGCAGCGTTCACACACTCGTCCACGCCCACCTGCGAGATGCTCACGTTTAAGGCGAGTTCCAACTGCAAGGAGATAAAAATGCATGCATTACGCACTTACATCATGACCGACGCGATCTCCCAGGTTGCCAAACATTTTATCTCCCCCTCCCATTCCCACACTGACCTTTCTGTCCTGGGCCTCCTCCACTGTCAGAGTGAGGCCCAGTGCAAATTTGGAGGAACAGCACCTCATATTTAGCTTGGGCAGCTTACCCCCCAAGAAGGGAGCAAAGCAGAACTATAGGCCGGTTAGTCTGATGTCGGAGTCCATTATAAAGGATGAGGTCGTGGAGTATTTAGAAGTTCATGATACAATAGGCCGAAGTCAGCATGGTTTTGTAAAGGGTAGATCTTTTACCTGGCGATCCTGCTGGAATTCTTTGAAGAAGTAAACAGTAGGACAGACAAAGGAGAGTCAGTGGATGTTGTTTACCTAGATTTTCAGAAAGCCTTTGATAAGGTGCCCCTTGTTTCCTGCCTATAGCGTGTCCAAACCCTTCATAATCTTATATGTTTCAATAAGATAGCCTCTCATCCTTCTAAATTCCAGAGTATACAAGCCCAGCCGCTCCATTCTATCAACATATGACAGTTGCATCCCGGCAATTAACCTCATGAACTTACGCTCCACTCCCTCAAAAACCTTTAGTGCAAGGTAAAGCCAGTAAAGTCCAATCAAAGATAGTCCGAGGGTCACCAATGAGGTAGATAGTAGTTCAGGACTGTTCACTATGACTTTATGAGGGTGGTGGGTGCCTGGAACGCGCTGCCAGGGGTGGTGGTGGATGCAGATGCAATAGTGGCATTGAAGAGGCTTTTATATAGGCCCGTGGGTATGCAGGGAATGGTGGGATATGGATCACGTGGGTATGCAGGGAATGGTGGGATATGGATCACGTGCAGGCAGAGGAGATGAGCATTATTTTCTGAATTGACAGGGGCGGCACTGTGGCGTAGTGGTAGAGCTACTGTCTTACAGCGCCAGTGACCCAGGTTTGACTGACTACGGGTGCTGTCTGTACGAAGTTTGTACGTTCTCCCCATGACCTGCGTGGGTTTTCTTCGGGATCTTCGGTTTCCTCTGGTATAAATGTGCAATTGTCCTTTTGGGCCAGTCCCACTTGGCGATTTTTTTTAGGCAACTTCCGGCGACTGTCATAGTCATAGCAGGCCGCCGAAAAAACGGTGACAACATACGACAGCACCTACGTCAGGAGAAGTCAAGCTACACTCATTGGCGTCAAACCCACTGTCGCCAAATAACATGTTGAAAATTTAGCGGCGACCAGAAAGACGCTACGACTTTTTGCGCTACTGAGGAGACGACTCCTGGCGACCGTGTAGTGACAAACTAGTCGCCTGTAGTTGCCTAAAAAAATCACCTAAATGGGACAGGGCCATTAGTGTGTATAGGATAGTGTTAATGTGCGGGGATCGCTGGTCGGTGCGGACACGGTGGGCCGAAGGGCCTGTTTCCGCGCTGTATCTCTAAACTAAACTAAATGCCATCGTGGCCCAAAGTCTCTATTCCTCTGCTATACTGTTCTATGTGTTAACTACAAAGAAAAGCTTAGGAGGTTGATTTCAATCTAATAGTCCCCATACTTTGCATGTCTTGAAAGAAGCCCTCGTATAGAGAAGTAACAAATAGAGATGACCAAGCTTGCTTTCTTACACCCCCTAGTGGCCAGTGCACTAAATGTCGCTCCCTTTATCCTGTATCTGTACACTGCGGAAGGCTTGATAGTAATCATGTGTAGTCTTTCCGCCGACTGGATAGCATGCAACAAAAGCTTTTCACTGTACACGGTGGCGCAGCGGTAGAGTTGCTGCCTTACAGCGCTTTCAGCGCCACAGACCCGGGTTCGATCCCGACCAGGGGTGCTGTCAGTTCGGAGTTTGCACGTTCTCCCCGTGACCTGCGTAGGTTTTCCCCGAGATCTTCGGTTTCCTCCTACACTCCAAAGACGTGCAGGCTTGTAGGATAATTGGCTTGGTATGAATGTAAAATTGTCCCGAGTGTGTGTCGGATAGTGTTCATGTGCGGGGATCGCTGTTCGGCCCGGACTCGGTGGACAGAAGGGCGTTTCAGCGCTGTATCTCTACACTAAAACATCGTAGAACAACAACTAAGGAACAGAGACCCAGGTTTCCTTCTAGGGTGGGAGCAGATGTTCGAGAAATTCAACATGTAACATTGCTTTTTCTCGACATATGTGAACGTTGCTATGTTTTTCAAGGGTACGTCACTTTTGCTGATGGTTTCAGCATTTGATGGCACTGGGCCTGTATTCGCTGGTGTTTAGAAGGATGAGGGGCCACCTCATTGAAACTTACCAAATAGTGAAAGGCTTGGATGGAGTGGATGTGGAGAGGTTGTTTCCACCAGTGGGAGAGTCTAGGACCAGAGGGCACAGCCTCAGAATAAAAGGGCGTACCTTTTAGAAAGGAGATGAGGAGGGATTTCTATAGTCAGAGGGTGGTGAATCTGTGGAATTCATTGTCACAGAAGGCTGTGGAGGCCAAGTCAGTGGATATTTTTAAGGCAGAGGTAGATAGATTCTTGATTCGTGCGGGTGTCAGGGGTTATAGGGAGAAGGCAGGAGAATAGGGTTGAGTGGGAAAGATAGATCGGGCCATGATTGAATTGATGGGCCGAATGGCCTAACTCGGCACCTATCTCACATGAACTTATGAGCATCTGCAGTCCGTTGTGTCTCCAGTAAGAAATTGCAGAGTATTGTGGATGCAGCCCAGACCATCACACAAACCAACCTCCATTCCATCGATTCCATCTACACCTCACGCTGCCTCGGCAAGGCCAGCAGCATAATCAAGGACCAGTCGCACCCTGGTCACTGCTTCTTCTCCCCTCTCCCATCAGGAAAGAGGTACAGAAGTGTGAAAACGCACACCTCCAGATTCAGGGACATCTTATTGAGGTGTCTAAAAGCATGAGAGAGGGGAGTAGTAAGGGCGAACGCAGTCTTTTATTCAGAGTAGGGGAATCAAGAACCAGAGGACATAGGTTGAAGGTGAGAGGAGAAATATTAAAAAAGACCGAGGGGCAACTTTTTTACAGAGGATGGCGTGTAAATGGAACAAGCTGCCAGAGGAGATAGTTGAGGGAGGTACTGTAACAGCATTGAATAGATATTTGGATAGGTATATGGATAGGAAAGGGTCAGAGGGATATGGGCCAAACGCGGGCAGGTGGGATTAGTGTAGATGGGGCATCTTGGTTGCCATGGGCAAGTTGGGCCTGTTTCTATGCTTTATGACACTCTGAATCAAAACTATCTATTCTCACTCAACATAGCTGAGGCAGGCAAAATAGCTATTTAACAGAGACATTGGACAGGTAGTTTCGTTTTTTTTAGGTGTTAGTTTAGAGATACAGCGCGGAAACAGGCCCTTCGGCCCACCGGGTCCGCGCCGCCCAGCGATCCCCGCACATTAACACTATCCTACACACTAGGGACAATATTTACATTTACCAAGCCAATTAACCTACAAGCCCGTACGTCTTTGGAGTGTGGGAGGAAACCGAAGGTCTCGGAGGAAACCCACGCAGGTCACGGGGAGAACGTACAAACTCCGTACAGACAGCACCCATAGTCGGGATCGAACCTGGGTCTCTGGCGCTGCAAGGCGGCAACACTACCGCTGCGCCACCGTGCCGCCCAGCTACTGGTTTAAAAATTAAATTGGAAAAGGCTTCAAAGCAGCCTGGAATGCAGCTACCACATTCAGGATGTTGCACGGCAGTCTAAAGATAAGGTGAGCTAAGTTATATTTGAAAGATCAGAAGGGAGCATAAATGTCTATGGCGTGGCATTCGCTGTAAGGCAGCACCTCTACGGCTGTGCCACCGTGATCGCCCCAATGAGGTGCATGGATGGGAAAGGTGTAGAGCGATGCGGACCAAATGCGGGAACATGGGATTAGCCTAAATGGGGTGTCTTGGTCAGCATGGAGGAGTTGGGCTGAAGGGCCTGTATCTGTGCTCTATGATACGTAATCCTTTACTCAGAGCTATCCCTTCTTACCTCCGCAATCTTCCCCCACCTCACGCGGGTAGTTCAGACTGACTTAGATAAGTAACTTGGTCGGCATGGATGAGTTGGGCTGAATGGCCTGTTTCCGTGCTGTATAACTACTACTGTATGCAAGGTCTGAGTGGTACAGTTCAGTTTAGTTTATTGCCACGTGTACTGAGGCACAGAAAAAAGCTTTTGTTGCGTGCTAACCAGTCAGCGGAAAGACAATACATGATTACAATCGAGCCATCCACAGTGTACAGATACATGATAAGGGAATAATGTTTAGTTCAAGTTAAAGCCAGCAAAGTCCGATCAAGGATAGTCCGAGGGTCACCCATGAGGTGGATAGTAGGTCAGGACCGCTCTCTGGATGTGGTGGGATGATTCAGTTGTTTAGTTTAGTTTAGTTTATTGTCACATGTACCGAGGTACAGTGAAAAGCTTTTGTTGCGTGCTATCCAGTCAGTGGAAAGACAATACATGATTACAATCAAGCCATTTACAATTGCCTGATAACAGCTGGGAAGAAACTGTCCCTGAATCTGGAGGTGTGCGTTTTCACACTTCTGTACCTATGGGAGAGGGGAGAAGAGGAAGTGGCCGGGGTGTGACTCGTCCTTGATTATGCTGCCGGCCTTGCCGAGGCAGTGTGAGGTGTAAATGGAGTCAATGGAAGGGAGGTTGGTATGTGTGATGGTCTGGGCTGCGTCCACAATTCTCTGCAATTCCTAATAACCATATAACAATTACAGCACGGAAACAGGCCATCTCGGCCCTTCTAGTCCGTGCCGAACACTTACTCTCACCTAGTCCCATCTACCTGCACTCAGACCATAACCCTCCATTCCTTTCCCGTCCATATACCTATCCAATTTATTTTTAAATTATAAAATCTAACCTGCCTCCACCACTTCCACTGGAAGCTCATTCC
Organism: Malacoraja senta; assembly: GCA_038087875.1. Classification (NCBI taxonomy): domain Eukaryota; kingdom Metazoa; phylum Chordata; class Chondrichthyes; order Rajiformes; family Rajidae; genus Malacoraja; species Malacoraja senta. Next base: position 6,756,941 of record CM075977.1, read on the forward strand.
ACACAGCTACCACTCTCTGAGTAAAGAAGTTCTCCCTCATGTTACCCCTAAACTTTTGTCCCTTAATTCTCAAATCATGTCCTCTTGTTTGAATCTTCCCTACTCTCAATGGAAAAAACTTATCCACGTCAACTGTCTATCCCTCTCATAATTTTAAAGACCTCTATCAAGTCCCCCCTTAACCTTCTGCGCTCCAAAGAATAAAGACCTATCTTGTTCAACCTTTCTCTGTAACTTAGTTGCTGAAACCCAGGCAACATTCTAGTAAATCTCCTCTGTACTCTCTCTATTTTGTTGACATCTTTCCTATAATTTGGCGACCAGAATTGTACACCATATTCCAGAATTGGCCTCACCAATGCCCTGTACAATTTTAACATTACATCCCAACTTCTATACTCAATGCTCTGATTTATAAAGGCCAGCACACCAAAAGCTTTCTTTACCACCCTATCTACATGAGATTCCACCTTCAGGAAACTATGCACAGTTATTCCTAGATCCCTCTGTTCAACTGCATTCCTCAATTCGCTACCATTTACCATGTACGTCCTATTTTGATTTGTCCTACCAAGATGTAGCACCTCACATTTATCAGCATTAAACTCCATCTGCCATCTTTCAGCCCACTCTTCCAAATGGCCTAAATCTCTCTGTAGACTTTGAAAATCTACTTCATTATCCACCACACCACCTATCTTAGTATCATCTGCATACTTACTAATCCAATTTACCACACCATCATCCAGATCATTGATGTATATGACAAACAACAGTGGACCCAACACAGATCCCTGAGGCACCCCACTAGTCACCGGCCTCCAACCTGACAAACAGTTATCCACCATTACTCTCTGGTATCTCCCATTCAGCCACTGTTGAATCCATCTTGCTACTCCACTATTAATACCCAACAATTGAACCTTCTTAACCAACCTTCCAAGTGGAACCTTGTCAAAGGCCTTAAGGGCCTGTCCCACGGGCAGGCGACTCCATACGGCAAGCGCGACCTAACCGGAAGCGGGGGCCGCGCGGAGGCCGCGCGGAGGCCGAGTGATCACCGTACGGCCTGTCCCACGGGCATGCGATTCCATGCGGCGAGCGCGACCTAACCGGAAGTGGGGGGTGCGCGGAAGTCCAGTTCGAGTGAAGTCCGTTGGAAGCTCGAGCGTTTTTTATGTAGGTGAACACGGGTAGGTGATGTTTCAGGTCGAGACCCTTCCTCAGACCATAGAAGACTGCAGAAGACTTCAGTCCGAAGAAGGTGTCTCGACCCGAAACACCACCTGTCCACAGAAGCTGCCTGATCTGAGTTATTCCAGCATTTATGGTGTGTCCATCTTCGGTGTAAATGGGCATCTGCAGTTCCTTCCTTCACAACAATTCCATAGTTGACAGAGACGGTGCACGCGGCGTCGAGGCGGTGCGCGCAGCCTTGAATTTTTGAACAGCGTCAGTTTTTCGAAGCCCCGCGCGGTGTCGGGACCAACTCCATACGGCTCCGGCGATCTAGGTGGGACCAGCCCCGCGACCTCCGCACGGCCCCCGCTTGCCGCATGGAGTAGCCTGCCCGTGGGACAGGCCCTTTACTGAAGTCCATATAGACAACATCCACCGCTTTACCCTCATCAATTTCCCGAGTAACCTCTTCAAAAAATTCAAGAAGATTAGTCAAACATAACCTTCCAGGCACAAATCCATGTTGACTGTTTCTAATCAGACCCTGTTTATCCAGATGATTATATATATTATCTCTAAGTATCCTTTCCATTAATTTGCCCACCACTGACGTCAAACTAACAGGTCTATAATTGCTAGGTTTACTCTTAGAACCCTTTTTAAACAATGGAACAACATGCGCAGTACGCCAATCCTCCGGCACCATTCCCATTTCTAATGACATTTGAAATATTTCTGTCATAGCCCCTGCTATTTCTACACTAACTTCCCTCAATGTCCCAGGGAATATCCTGTCAGGACCTGGAGACTTATCCACTTTTATATTTTTCAAAAGTGTCAGAACTTCCTCTTCTTTGATCCTCATAGTTTCCATAGCTACCCTACTTGTTTCCCTTACCTCACATAATTCAATATCCTTCTCCTTGGTGAATACCGAAGAAAATAAATTGTTCAATATCTGCCCCATCTCTTTTGGCTCTGCACATAGCTGTCCACTCTGACTCTCTAATGGATCAATTTTATCCCTTGTTATCCTTTTGCTATTAATATAGCTGTAGAAACCCTTTGGATTTACTTTTACCTTACTTGCCAAAGCAACCTCATATCTTCTTTGAGCTTTTCAAATTTCTTTCTTAAGATTCTTTTTACATTCTTTATACTCCTCAAGCACCTCATTTACTCCATGCTGCCTATATTTATTGTAGATCTCTCTCTTTTTCCAAACCGTGTCCAATTTCCCTTGAAAACCATGGCTCTTTCCAATTATTACTCTTTCCTTTCAACCGAACAGGGACATAAAGATTCTGTACTCTTAAAATTTCACCTTTAAATGTCCTCCATTTCTCTTCTACATCCTTCCCATAAAACAACATGTTCCAATTCACTCCTTTTTAAATCCTTTCGCATCTCCTCAAAGTTAGCCTTTCTCCAATCAAAATCTCAACCCTTGGTCCAGTTCTGACCCTCTCCATAATTATATTGAAACTAATGGCATTGTGATCACTGGACCCGAAGTGCTCCCCAACGCATACCTCCGCCACCTGCCCTGTCTCATTTCCTAACAGGAGGTCCAGCACTGCTCCTTCTCTAGTAGGTACCTCTATATATTGCTGCAAAAAACTATCCTGCACACATTTTACAAACTCCAAACCATCCAGCCCTTTTACAGAATGTGTTTCCCAGTCTATGTGTGGAAAATTGAAATCTCCCACAATCACTACCTTGTGCTTACTACTAATATCTGCTATCTCCTTACATATTTGCTCTTCCAATTCTCGCTCCCCATTAGGCGGTCTATAATACACCCCTATAAGTGTTGCTACACCTTTCCCATTTCACAGTTCCACCCAAATAGTCTCCCTAGACGAGCCCTCTAATCTATCCTGCCAAAGCACTGCTGTAATATCTTCCTTGACAAGCAATGCAACACCCCCACCTCTTCCCCCTCCAATTCTATCACACCTGAAGCAACGAAATCCTGGAATATTTAGTTTCCAATCACAGCCCTCCTGCAACCATGTTTCACTAATCGCCACAACATCATACTTCCAGGTGTCAATCCAGGCTCTAAGCTCATCCACCTTTCTTACAATGCTCCTAGCATTAAAATATACACATTTAAGAAACCCACCACATCTTATTCTCTGTTTATTATCTTTTTCTTCTTTCCCCCTACATGTTGGGTCTGAGTGCTTCCCTTCTCTGCCTCCTGCCTCACACACTGTCTACTAGCTTTCTCTATTTGAGTCCCTCCCCCCAACCGTTCTAGTTTCAAGTCTCCCCAGTAGCCTTTGCAAATCTCCCCGCCAGGATATTGGTTCCCCTCGGGTTCAAGTGCAACCCGTCCTTTCTGTACAGGTCACACCTTCCCAAAAAGAGGTCCCAATGATCCAGAAACTTGAATCCCTGCCCACTGCACCAGTCCTTCAGCCACGCATTTATCCTCCACCTCACTCCATTCCTACTCTCACTGTCGCGTGGCACAGGCATTTAGTAATCCTGAGATTGTTACTTTTGCGGTCCTTCTCCTTAACTCTCTTCCTAACTCCCTAAATTCTCCTTTCAGGACCTCTTCTCTTTTTCTACCTATGCCATTGGTACCTACATGTACCACGACCTCTGGCTCCTCTCTCTCCCATTTCAGGATCCTTGCTGTCTTGGACGGAGCTGTTCCCAAACCAAGATATAAATGGAGATATAAATGGCAGCGTGAGTTATAAATGGAGTCAATGGAAGGGAGGTTGGTTTGTGTGATCTACAATTCGCTTAACATCTTAAACTCTGACAGGAGCACACCTTGGGTCTGAAAGCTGCCACATTTCCGTTTAACTTCTCCGCCTTGAAAAATGGAGGCCCTCGAGCCGCAAACCAGACATCTACTTCTCCAACACGACCCCCGGCATTCACAACACTGAAAATATCAATATTATCCAGTTGTGCCGGAATGATTTCTGCTAACATCCTTCTTAAGTTGGAGTATTTACTTTCTTCGGCTTGGATAGGCTTGGAGATAAACTCTTCAGCTGTGATTCCTGTAAATAATATATTAAAAATATACATTTTCATCAAAGCATAGCCAGAAGAATGTGGCACAACATGAATCATTCTCAGCTCCGCGTTTTATAGACATTAGACAATAGGTGCAGGAGTAGGCCATTCGGCCCTTCGAGCCAGCACCGCCATTCAATGTGATCATGGCTGATCATCCCCAATCAGTACCCCGTTCCTGCCTAATAGCCAATAGACAATAGGTGCAGGAGTTCGTGCTGGGAACTTTAGTTTTTTAGTTTTCGTTTTTTAGTTTTAGAGACACAGCGTGGAAACAGGCCCTTCGGCCCACCGGGTCCGTGCCGACCAGCGATCCCCACACATTAACACTATCCTACACCCACTACATTTTTACATTTACCAAGCCAATTAACCGACAAACCTGGACGTCTTTGGAGTGTGGGAGGAACGAAGATCTCGGAGAAAACCCACACGGGACACGGGGAGAACGTACAAACTCCATACAGACAGCGCCCGCAGTCAGGATCGAACCCAGGTCTCCGGCGCTGCATTTGCTGCAAGGCAGCAACTCGACCGCAGCGCCACCGTGCCGCCCTTGTCCAGTAATAATTACCAATTAGAGTCATAGAGTGATACAGTGTGGAAACGGGCCCTTCAGCCCAACTTGCCCACCCTGCCAACATGTGTCAGCTACACTAGTCCCACCTGCCTGCGCTTGGCCCATATCCCTCCAAACCTGTCCTATCCATGTACCTGTCCGATTGTTTCTTAAACGTAGGGATAGTCCCAGCCTCAACTACCTCATCTGGCAGCTCGTTCCATACACCCACCACACTTTGTGTGAAAAAGTTACCCCTCAGATTCCTATTAAATCTTTTCCCCTTCACCTTAAACCTATGTCCTCTGGTCCTCGATTCCCCTACTCTGGGGCAAGAGACTGTGCATCTACCCGATCTATTCCTCTCATGATTTTATACACCTCGATAAGATCACCCCTCAATCTCCTGCGCTCTAGGGAATAAAGTCCCAGCCTACTCAACCTCTCCCTATAGCTCACACCCTCTAGTCCTGGCAACATCCTCATAAATCTTCTCTGTACCCCTTTCCAGCTTGGCAACATCGTCTTTTGTATTTCTTGAGGGTCAGGTTGCATTTGGATTATTGTGTTCAGTGTTGGTCACCCCTGCTATAGGAAGGATGTCGTGAAGCTGGAAAGAGTGCAGATAAGATTCACGAGTGTGTGCGAACCAGCGATCACCGGCATGGCGGCGCAGCGGTAGAGTTGCTGCTTTTCAGCACTTGCAACGCTGGAGACCTGGGTTTAATCCCAACTACGGGTGCTGTCTGTACGGAGGTTGTACGTTCTCCCCGTTGACCTGCGTGGGTTTTCTCCGAGATCTTCGGTTTCCTCCCACACTACAAAGACGTGCAGGTTTGTAGGTTAATTGGCTTGCGTTTGTATACTTGGTATAAGTGTAAATTGTCCCTAGTGTGTGTAAGCTTGTGTTAATGTGTGGGGATCGCTGGTCGGTCTGGATTCGGTGGGCCGAACGGCCTGTTTCTCCTCTGAATCTCTAAACTAAACTAATCCCGGTACACTCGCACTATCCTACACACTAGGCACAATTTACAATTTTCTTTTCTTTTACCTAAGCCAATTAACCTACAAACCCATACGTTTTTGGAGTGTGGGAGGAAACCGGAGCACACGTAGAAAACCCACGCGGGTCACGGGGAGAACGTGCAAACTCCGTGGTCACGGGGAGAACGTACAAACTCTGAAGAGACAGCACCCGTAGTCAGGATCGAACTCGGGTCTCTGGCACTGTGAGGCAGCAGTTCAACCGCTGCGCGTCTGTGCCGCAGTAATGAATGAACTAGTCTAACATGGATTGGCAATTGTGACATTTAGCTAATTAAAAATGGCATGGCCTGGATCGTAACAGCTGCCACGATTAAAATTTTTTTTTTTCATTCAGACAAATTAAAACGTAAAATCTTCAAACTTTCAGCCACGCAGCACAGATACAGACCCTTCAGTCCAAGTTGTCGCTGAATTTAAGTTTATTATTGTCAATTGCACAGAGGTATATTCTGTACGAAGTTTGTACGTTCCCCCTGTGACCGCGTGGGTTTTCTCCGGGTGCTCCGGTTTCCTCCCAAAGATGCTGGAATCTCGACTAAAACACCAAGTGCTCCAAAGATGTACAGGTTTGTATGTTAAATGACTTCTGTAAAAATTGTCCCCGTCGTGTAGGATAGTGTTAGTGCATGGGGCGACTGCTGGTCGGCACTGACTCGGTGGGCCGAAGGGCCTGTTTCTACGCCATATCTCCAAAGTCTAAAGTCTGCAGTATTTTCACGTTCTTAAGAAACGTGCAGAAAATTCTTTTTCACGTTCCATAAAAATCTTGGTGATAAGTAAATGGTTAAATGCTCACCATTCAGTCTGAGGGAACCAGCATTATATACAGCATCTTCCTCCAGATCTGTGACAACCACCTTCACCGATGAAATGACATCGGGCCAAGTGCCGTCTGCAACTTTGACCTCAAAGCCATAAACTCCAGCGGGCGTGCCTTCAATAATACTCAGGAAACCAGAATCTTCATTGAGGGCAAAATATCTGAAACAAACGTGCATAATCAAGTATTTTAATTTAAAAAAGAATTGAGCACCAAGCATTCTGCTTCATAGCCCTTGGTGTTGCGATGGAACCCAATCCACAGAGCCACTGGTTAGAGTCCTTGGAGACACGTCAAACATTAGAAATACAGAGCGGAAACAGGCCGGTTGGGCCCACAGAGTCTCCGTAAAACTCCGTACAGGCATTACAGCACCCGTAGTCGGGATCGAACCCGGGTCTCTGGCGCTGCAAGGCGGCAACTCTACCGCTGCGCCACCGTGACGCCCAGCTAGTGGTTTAAAAAGTAAATTGGAAAAGGCTTCAAAGCAGCCTGGAACACAGCGACCTCATTCAGGATGTTGCACGGCAGTCTAAAGATAAGGTGAGCTAAGTTATATTTGAAAGATCAAAAGGGAGCATAAATGTATCAGTGACACATTCCCATATCTCTACATGGTGTGAAATCACGCTGCAAACTATCAAACATAACGTATTTCTGTGTTAATGTATCTTGCAACGCATTTTCATTCGAGCAGCATGTCCCCTTATGCTCTCTCTAAGACTGCCTTACCTTGGAAGCGTTCCGATAAACCTGTACTTTTTATCACCCCAGTCATCCAGATCCGGAGCTCGCACCTTGCCTAGCTCGGTAGTAGCAAGTCGACCTAAAATGGAAGCAATACAGCACAGCGTGAGAGAAGGAACTGCAGGTGCTGGTTTAAACCGCGGGCACAAAATGCTGGAGTAACTCAGCGGGACAGGCAGCATCTCTGGAGAGAAGGAATGGGTGACGTTTCGGGTCGAGACCCCTCTTCAGACTGAGAGTCAGGGGAGAGGGAGACTCAGAGCTTTCTGCTAAGTGGAGAAATACTCAGATTTCAGAATGCTTGAAAGAATGCACAGTAATTTGATTTTAAATATATGGTCTAGAAGCCACTCGGACAATACTAAGGCATGCATGTCTTCATTGGAGTCATTAGATGAGATTGTTAATTATTTAAAACTCCCAAAGGCATTCTGAGGAATCCTAGATTAGAATTGACATTAACTCTTCAGAACGAATTAATAAATGTAACTCCAGACATAATTGCATGAATAGAGTATAGTTTGAAACTGTACTAACATACTTCCAATATTCAATTTAATTATTGATTGAAAACCAATGGGAACCCAAGTGTAAATTCAACAAAATGGCCAACAAGCTGGGTTCGATCCTGACCATGGGTGCTGCCTGTACGGAGTTTACATGTTCTCCCCGTGACCTCGTGGGTTTTCTCCGGGTACTCTGGTTTCCTCCCACACTCCAAAGACGTGCATGTTTAGAGGCTAATTGGCTTGGTAAAATTGTCACGGACTTGGTGGGCCGATGGGCGTGTTTCCACGCTGTATCTCCAAACTAAACAGAACATAATTAGTTTAGACATACAGCGTGGAAACAGGCCCTTCGGCCCACCGAGTCCGCGCCGACTAATGATCCCTGTGCACTAGCACTATCCTACACACTGGGGGAAATGTACAGTTTTTACTGAAGCCAATTAACCTACAAACCTGTACGTCTTTGGAGTGTGGGAGGAAACTGGAAATCCCAGAGAAAACCCACGCAGGTCACGTGGAGAACCTACAAACTCCGTACAGACAGCGCCCGTAGTTGGGATCGATCTCGCGCCTCTGGCACTATGAGGCAGCAACTCTACCGCTGCGCCACCGTGCGGTCCACCGCCAATTTTCCGGCAACTGACGGTCCGGCACCCACTGCTTCCAAGATGGCGCCCAACCCAGGCGACTATCTGCGCGCTAGCCACAGAAGCAGATCTACACTCACACATCTACGCTCCACACTCTAATGGGCCTGTCCCACTTACGCGACTTTTTCAGCGACTTGCCGGCACCCATTATAGGATCGTTGCAGGTCGCAGAAACTTTCCAACATGTTGAAAATCCAGCGGCGACCAGAACAAGGTACGACTCTTTGGGCGACTACTCACGACCATACAGGCTTCACCCCGCGAATTGTGGCCAGGATGTCGCCTGTATGGTCGCGAGACGTCTGCTCAGCCGCCCACGGAGTCGTAGCGTCTTTATGGTCGCCGCTGAATTTTCAACATTGTAGATTGATGATGCATGTGAACCAATCACACATAAGCCAGCATCACTAACTCTACCCCACTATAACACTTATACTAACACTCGTTCCCGGCACTGCCAGTCTGAGCAGCTCGGATGCACTGACAACCTATCGTCCTCAACGCTGCTAAGTTTCAGTGCTGATTAAAGATGTGTTTAAATCATTTACTGTCTCTGGTGCTTCTTTACAAACATGTTGAAAATTTTCGGCGAGCTGCAACGACCTATGCCGGGTGCCGGCAGTCGCCGAAAAAGTCGCACAAGTGGGACAGGCCCATTAAATCTCCACTTCTACATCACACCAAAAGTTATTCCCTTATGAGGTATCTGTACACTGCGAATGGCTAAATTGTAATCATGTATTGTCTTTCCACTGGTTGGATAGCACGCAACAAAAGCTTTTCACTGTACCTCGGTACACGTGACAATTTACTAAATTATACTAAACTAAACTACGAGAGCTTTGCGTGTGGTGCCTGGTCTTCTGGGAAGCGTGCCTCCATCCTGAGTTAATTGTTTGCTTCTTTGTTAATTTTTAATGCTTTATTTACATTTCTAACAGTCCTTGGAGACACGGGAGAGGTATAATTCATGTGATAGGAGCAGAATTAGGCCATTCGGCCCATCAAGTTTACTCCGCCATTCAATCATGGCTGATCCATCTCTCCCTCCTAACCCCATTCTCCTCCCTTCTCAAAACCCCTGGCACCCGTGCTAATTAAGAATCTATCTGACTCTGCCTTAAAAATATCCACTGACTTGGCCTCCACAGCCTTCTGTGGCAATGAATTCCACAGATTCACCACCCTCTGACTGAAGAAATTCCTCCTCATCTACTTCCTAAAGGAATGTCCTTTAATTCTGAGGTTATGACCTCTAGTCCTAGACTCTCCCACCAGTGGAAACATCCTTTCCACATCCACTCTATCCAAGCCCTTCACTATTCTGTACGTTTCGATGAGGTCCCCCCCTCATCCTAAACTCCAGCGAGTACAGGCCCAGTGCCGTCAAACGCTCATCATACGTTAACCCAATCATTCCTGGGATCATTCTTGTAAACCTCCTCTGGACCCGTGTCCAGAGCCAGCACATCCTTCCTCAGATATGAGGCCCAAAACTGCTCACAATACTCCAAGTGCCGCCTGACCAGCGCCTTACAGAGCCTCGGCAATACATCCCTGTTTATGTTTCTACTTGACTAAGTCACGTTAAACCCAAGTGCAGCAGGTAGAGCAGTGGAAGAGGTACAGAGTGTAGATCAACCATATTAATCCCTGTATATATAACCTTCACCACATATATTATGGATGATACACATTCCACCGTGTAATCCAGTCCGGGATTTGATTAAGGGATGCAGATACTGATAACAGCCTGCTCGTCTCTTTGCTCGGCAGTCTGTATGATGATGCAACGAGTGCAACAGTATGTATTATTCTCTCTACATAGGTTTTAATAAATGCCTTGTGGTTCACCTAATACTTTGTAATGGTTTGATTACAGAACATGGTGTCAGAAGTGGGATTGATGCACATTCGTATTTTGTCTTTGATTTTCTTGGTTGCTACAACCATGGTCAAGACATAGGCAGATGGATCATTGACACTGGGGCAATCACACCCAGAGTTTCCATCCTGTTAAGTTCGTTCTGAACTATATGGTCCCGCACAGCAAAACACAATTACAAAATACAGAGTGTTTAAGAAGGAACTGCAGATGCTGGAAAATCGAAGGTAGACGAAAGTGCTGGAGAAACTCAGCGGGTGAGGCAGCATCTATGGAGCGAAGGAAATAGGCAACGTTTCGAGTCAAATCCCTTCTTCAGATGTGAGGGTGGGGGGGAAGAAGAAAGGAAGAGGTGAAGCCAGAGGGCCGAGGGAGATCTGAGAAGGGGAGGAGATAGTAAGGACTACCCGAAATTAGAGAAGTCAATGTTCATACCGCTGGGGTGCAAACTGCCCAAGTGAAATATGAGGTGCTGCTCCTCCAATTTACGGTGGTCCTCACTCTGGCCATGGAGGAGGCCCAGGACAGAAAAGGGCCTTTTCGGAATGGGAGGGGGAGTTGAAGTGCTGAGCCACCGGGAGATCAGGTTGGTTATTGCGGACCGAGCGGAGGTGTTTGGCGAAGCGATCGCCAAGCCTACGCTCGGTCTCACCGATGTAGAGCAGCTGACATCTAGAGCAGCGGATGCTTACTTTCTCCTTCCATTCCCAGCTCTCCCTCAGCCCTCTGGCTCCACTTCTTCCTTTCTTCCTCCCGCCCCCCCACCCCCCCGACCCTCACATCAGTCTGAAGAAGGGTTTCGACCCGAAACGTTGCCTATTTCCTTCGCTCCATAGATGCTGCCTCACCCTCTGAGTTTCTCCAGCATTGTTGTCTACCTACAACATACAGAGCGCAGATTATCAGTGGAGAACACCGTACCATTGTAACTGTAGACCAGAAATTCCATGCAGCCAGCTGAGTGGGGATGATCATTGACGTCTCCAATGGTGATGGTTAAGGTGCTTGTGGAACTCATCTGTGGGGACCCGCTGTCGCTGATCTTCACCGGCAGGTAGAAGACCTTTTGGTCTTCCCTGTCGAACAGGCGGAGCGCCGTCAGACCCGCGGTGCCGTTGCCGTGATCCGTCAACGCAAAGCCGGTGGAGTTGCCGCGGTGGGTCATCAGCGTGAAGGAGAAGGGAGCGCCGTTCGCCGGGCTGTCCTTGTCTCTGGCGTACATCAGTGCCGAGGTCTCGTTCAGCCGCACGGCCTGGGGCGGGGGCGCGTTCTCCCAAACGATCGGCGCGTACGGCGCCTCAAACTCTGGCCCGTTGTCGTTGACGTCTTGCACCGTCAAGCGGATGGTGGCGCTCCCGGTGAGAGCGGGGCTTCCCCGGTCGACGGCCAGCACCACCAGTCGGTACTGCGGCGTCGACTCGCGGTCCAGACCACCGGCCACCGTAACCCAACCGTCCCCGTCCACGGCAAACTGCCCCAGCGCGTCCGAACCGTTCGCCAAGTTGTACGAGAACTGGCCGTTCTGGGCAGAGTCCTCGTCCGATGCCGTGACTTGAACAACTCTAGTGCCAACGAAGACATCTTCCAGCAGCGGATCAGCTTCGTAAAACTGTGGGCGGAAGACCGGCGGATGGTCGTTGTAGTCCTCAACCTCAATGATGCAAGTCGCCGTGCTGAAGAAGTCCACATCTTCCACTCTGACAGTCAGGTTGAACCTCCTCTCGTTGGATTTCTCGTAGTTGAGCCTTTTCTTCAGCTTGATGACGCCTCGCTTGCCGAGTTGGTCGGTTTCGATGAGAAATTTGTGATCGTCGTCGCCGCCCGCGATGCTGAAGGTCACCAGGGCATTGTCCCCCTCGTCCCCGTCGGTCGCCGACAGGACAAGGACGTCGGTGTTCATCCGGGTGTTTTCCGAGATCTTTGCCGCGAAGACGTCTCGGGTGAAAACCGGAGCGTGGTCGTTCACATCGGTTACCAAAATGGTGGCCGTCCCTGTTCCCGCCAACCCGCCTCCATCTTGAGCTTCCACCACCACCAGGTAGGTGTCTTCTTTCTCTCTGTCCAGAGAGCCCAACACGGTGTAGACCGTGCCGGTCAGTGCGTTGATGGAGAACAAGTTGAGATTGATTCTGTTGCGAACGTTCTGGATTATTCTGTAGGTCAGGACGGCGTTCCGCCCGGCCTTGGGGTCGTCCCGATCCGTCGCCGCCATCTCCATGACGGAAGTGTCCGCCGGGGAATTTTCCGGAACGTGCCCCACGAAGCAGCCTTCCACCGCGCACAGGAAGGAGGGCCTGTTGTCGTTCACATCGCGCACCTCGACGATGGCGTCGGAGAAACCCGTGAGGCCGTCGCCGCTTTCGTCGGTGGCGAGGACCAAGAAGCGCCACACGGATCGCTCCTCGCGGTCCAGACTCTTCCTCGTGTAGATCTTGCCGGTGAGCTCGTCGATGGCGAACTCGCTGTTCGCACCTTGTCCGTGCAGAGAGTATCGCAAGGCGCTCTGATCCGCCTCTTGGTCCGGGTCCGTCGCTGAAACCTGAACAAGGTGGGGCGAGAAAGAAAAGCTGTGAGAATCCACTTTGAAGAAGACCATCCATTCCATTTTGATTAAAAAAAAGCTTTTCACTTTGCAAAAGTTACCCCTCAGATTCCTATATCCTATTCCCTACTTTTTCACACAAAGGGTGGTGAAGGCAGGAAAATGGGATTAGGAGGCAGAGATCGGCCATGATTGAATGGCGGAGTAGACTCGATGGGCCGAATGGCCTAATTCTACTCCTATAACTTGTGATCTTGTGAGTGTATGGAACAAGCTGCCAGAGGAGGTAGTTGAGGCTGGAACTATCCCAATGTTTAAGAAACAGTTAGACAGGTACATGGATAAGACAGGTTTGGAAGGATATGGACCAAACGCTGGCAGGTGGGACTAGTGCAGGGGTGGGGAACCTTTCCATGTTGGAATGCCGCATTAAGTTAGCTGTAATCTAATAAGGCCGCATCCAAGAAACTTCAATTAGATATACTTCACGACATTTATCTTGAAAGTTGTTGAATAAATCTATTCCTCGTGTTCTACCCGTAAGAGTGCCCAAAGCGAGTAACTCTTTGTGGCAATAAAATAGTAAGATTAAATGAGAACTTACCAGTTTGAAGTTTGATCTGTATTTTATGAGGAGTTACGATGAGGGATTACGTGAAGACCCCGTTCAGCACGCATGCGCGACATTCTTCAAAGCAGCGGTGTGGAATCACAGGAAACACAATAATTGAAATAAACATAGTAAAGAAAAGGAGAACTAAGATACCTGTTGATCTATATATTTGAGGGTGGGAGCGGAGGGCACGTAATCCCTCATCGTAACTCCTCATAAAATACAGATCAAACTTCAAACTGGTAAGTTCTCGTTTAATCTTACTATTTTACTTCGGAGTCACGTGAGTGACTACGTGAAGACTTCAAAGCTCTGTGATTTCAAACCGTGTAACAGTTCATACTTCACTCGCTGCCGAAGTCATTCAAGGGAGGAAGTATGTTATCGTAATCAACCATAATCTGTTTGTAAACAATAATGGTATCTATTAAACAATAACAAAAGACAAAATGCTCCCCCGGGCTTAAATTATATAATTTTGCAGATTTTAAAACTCTTTCTGCAAATAACACAGGTTCTGCTAGCGGCTTGTGGTAGAACGTCTGGAACGTTTTCTCCATGTTCATTCTTTTAGCCGCCGATGTGGATGCTGCCCTGGTGGAGTGAGATGTATATACATCAGTATCTACTCCAGCAGCTCCCAGTGCCTGCTTGAGCCATCTCGAGCTGGTTTGGCTCGACACCCAACCATGAGGTTTCTTGTGGCTGACCCATAAGGCTTTTTTATTTATTTATTTATTTATTTATATATATATATATATATATTTTTTTTTCCTTCTCCCTCGAGAATCTCTTGTTGTGTTGATGTAAGTGAATAAGTGAGTCATGACACACAACCGTAGGTCAGGTGGGTATGCCCGGAAATCCATAACTAGGACTCAAGTTCCTGGCTTGCTCTGCTTTAGCAGCTCCTGAATGGTGAATGAGACCCGGTCTGGTGTTATAACCATGTTGTCCAGTCGCAGTAAGTGGAGGGACTGGACTCTATGTGCTGAGACTAGTGGCATCAGCATGACCGTTTTGCAGGGTTAGCTTTTCCAGGGTGAGAGACCTGGCTGGGGACCATCCCCTTAGGTATGTCAGGACCACACTGACATCCCAGATTTGTGTATACCTAGGTCTAAGAGGGTTGGAGTTGACGATACTCCTCATGAGTTTGATCACCAGCGGGTGAGACCCTATGGCCTGTTGTCCTGGCACCTGTTTTAAGTAGGCTGACAGCGCACGTCTGGCAGTATTGATGGCGCTGTAGCTCAATCCTTCATTATGGTGAAGGCCCCCAGGAACTCCAGTACATTGGTTATGGTTGCAGATGAGTACGTTGTCCCAGTAGTCGAGCAGTATCTTTCCCACTTCCTGATGCTCGATAGGTATTGTTTCCTGGTGGACATACGGTGTCATCATGTTGATGGTCCTGTCAGACAATCCCAGTCCCAGCAGTGGTCTTTTGATAATCTGCAACCCAGTAGGTTAATTTTGGCATGGCATGGATGACTTATGCCTGATACAGGGTGCGTCAATAGGTTTGGGCTACTGGGAAAGGTCATAGGAGTGTCGATGACCATGTCGAGGACCACTGGGAATCATGGCTGTGTAGGCCAGTTGGTACTATCAAAATACCTGAAGCAGAGTCCATCTGTATTTTGCGTCGTACCCTACAGATTAAGGCAGAAGGGGAAAAAGCATAGAAGAAATCTGTCCCCCAGTTCAGCGCGAATGCATCTATCGCTGCTGCCTCAGGGTGTGGTTCCCAAGGGACATACATTGGTACGTGGTGATTTAGTCTGGATGCAAAGAGATCGATATCTGGTGTGCCATATTGGTTTGTAATTTTAGCAAAGCTCTAGGATTTAACATCCATTCGGTGTTTATCATTGAATTTGCATGACCTGGCACTGTATTTAGCTTACCTGGTAGGTAAGTTGCTGATAGCCAAATATGTCTATCGACCCACCATTACCAGATTGTGTTGACCCAATTGTCACATGATATCGATTTTATTCCGGCCATATGGTTAATATAGGCCACCACCGTGATATTATCAATTTGTAAATGAACATGCAAGTTGTGCATATTCCTAGAATATGCTTTAAAACCATAAAACGCACCCAACATTTCCAAATAATTTATGCCCAGTGTTTGTAGTAAAGACGAGTCTAGGTTAGTCCATCTACCACCTGTGCTGGATATGGTATTAGTTGCTCCCCAGCCTTGAGCACTGGCATCTGTTTGTATAGTTAACGTTGGGTTATTGATGATGATAGGGCTGGAACTATGCCAAATGTGTTATATCCACCATTGTAACTCTGATATTGCTTCAATGGGTAGTTTCATGGATCTGTCAAAGTGACCTGCATGTCGTTTCAACGCCTGTACTTTTGCCCTTTGTAGGTGCTGATAGTGCAGGAGTCCAAATTGTGTAGCTGAAAATGCTGCTACCATTTTGCCAATTACTCTTGCCACTTGTGGGATGGTTGGTCGATTGCTTACCATTAAATTGTTGCACATCTGTGCCAATTCTGCTGCTTTACCTTTTGGCAACGTTACAGACATGTGGATTGAGTTAATTGAATCCCAGATAGTCCATAGTTGTGGATGGCGTCAACTTAGATTTATCTGGATGTATGACAAACCCAGGGTTTCAAACAATTATTTGGTAGCTAATACAGCTGATTTAGCCAACTCCATGGTTTTGCCAACTATTAGGATATCATCAAGATACGCCATGACAATATGTCTTTGTTTCGCTAATGTTGCCAAGGCTGGTTTTAATATCTTGGTAAATAGTCTAAGGCTGATGTCAACCCATTAGGCAATACTTTATACTGCCATAGTTGCCCCATCCAGGTAAATTTTCAGGTATCTGCGATGACCCTTGTGAATGGGTACTGAATAGTAGGCATCTTTTAAATCAATGCTTGCCATAAAGTATCCTTTGGAAATCAGTTGTTTAGCAGTTACAAATGTTTCCATTTTGAAATGTACATACTTAACAAAGGTATTTAGTGAGGTTAAGTCAATGATGATGCGACATCCACCATCTTTTTTACTTTTGGTAAATATATTTGAGACAAATTCCAAAGGATCATGTTTGGATTTCTCAATGACACCCTTTGTAAGTAACCTCACCAGTTCTGCTTGAGCCTCTAGTTCTCTTTGACTGAGAGGGTAAAGACCCTTTGGGGTACGTGCTGAACTGGTGGCATGTTTTCGTGAATGAACTCTATTTTGTATCCCCGAATACTGTTAAGTATATAACTATCATTCGTGAGACACCTCCTGTTAGTACAGTTCCCCATTTACATGCTGGTAGGAACCAGACCCACCTACCTCCATAGTTATGGTAGTGTTCCTTTCTTCCGTTTGTTCATCCGTCGTTATACTGCTGGATGTACTGCTGATGTACTGCTGATTGGGGGTGGCGCATTTTCCATGGGGTCCGCTCTGGGCCCTGGCCTAAAAAGGCTTTCGGGGATAGTATGCGGACCCCGAGCTTTCACCAGTGACATAAATTTGACCTTGACTGGTGGACGCGGTGGGGTACTGCCGTCTGTTTTTTTGTGTGGGTCTGCTCGTTCCGGGGCCTGCCCTCATGAGGCCAAATGCTTTGGACTCCTCCTCCAGGTCTTTCACTTGTCCTTCCAAATAACAGGATCTGCGGCTCTGAGGCCGGTGTTTTACACAGTCCTGCAAACCTGGGATTGAGGGCAGGTCTTATTCTCTCCTTGCGGAGGTTATTTATCTCATATTGGGTGTAGCACAGCAGAGCCAGAATGTCTTGCTGGTTTGTGGTCATATCCACCCCATCCACGGAACGAGCATAGGCTGTTATCCCTGTCGTCAGGAGCTTGAGGATTTTAGCTCCTGGTTCCGGATACTCTGTCCCCCCCCCCAGATTTGGCTGTTAACAGCCGGTACATTGAGCGAACTGCAGTTTTCCAGCTCTAGTGCCTCATTAAGTACCTGTCTTGTAGGGGTTTGAGGGACAGGTGGTTGATGCTGGCCGCCAGTTTTGGCTCCAATGGCCGCCCTGCTCGTGGTGAAACCACGTAGCGAATCTCCACACCCAGCAGCTCTTCCTGATCCTGTACCCCAAGCGTACTCCCGACATCTTCAGCCAATGACCCCTCTTCCTGACCAGCCCAGCCCTGGTCGCCAACGCTGCCCTGCTTTGAGGGGAAAGCGATGGCCAGTGCATTGTAGAGCACTGCTGTGGGAGTGCCTGATCCCCCTGGCGAGACTGCTCTAGCTCCTGAAGCAAGTCTCGCTGGAGCAGTTGCTCCATGAGCCTTTTCATTCGGCTCAGGCGGCTAGTTCTGCCGCTCTAAGGCGGACCCTCCTCATCGGTGTCAGACATAACCGGCCGGTATTTTTTTAATTTTTTTTAAAACTTTTCCTCCAGCCCGCTGCCGCTCATCAGGCTGCGCTAGCGGGACTGGGCTCGGCTCGGTCTCGATGAGGGTGGACCGCCGCATATGCGGTCCAGGTGCCGCCTCTCGCCCCCCACTGATGGAACACTCCCGTTCTGTTGGAGTCGAACGGGGGGCGGTTTTCTTCCTTTGCCGTGCTGCTCCTGTTCCCAGTTCCTCTGGAATACAGAGCAGAGCACAGCTTGCGGATTACGACCTCAGTGTAAGACTTACCTGATGGTCCGCTGTTTATTTTCACCGACGTGTAGCGGGAGCGCCTGTACTCCCGGTCGCCGCTGTTGCACTGCGTGAACGCTAATGTCGCGCATGCGTGCTGAACGGGGTCTTCACGTAGTCACTCACGTGACTCCGAAGTAAAATAGCCCTCATGACTTACTAATGTTTTAATTGTGGCCATCAGTCAGGGAGGATAATTTCGTTGAATCTTCTTTTACTCTTTGGTATTTTAAATACGTTCATTTTAAGATTAAAATAAAAATAATAAAAGACGGACAAAAACATATAATAAAAATAAAAGGATTTGTTCTACAAAATTTGGATTCATTCAAAAGGCCGCACTTAATGGCCTAGAAGGCCACATGTGGCCTTAAGGCTGCAGGTTCCCCACCCCTGGACTAGTGCAGCTGGGACATGTTGGCCGGTGTGGGCAAGTTGGGCCGAAGGGCTTGATTCCACACTGCATCACTCTATGACTATGACTATTCCTCAGTACAATATTCATCAGTATATGTGACAATAATATAAACTAGTTCTATACTACACGCTAGGAATAATTTACAATTTTTACGGAATCCAATTAACCTACAAATCAATCTCTGTTTTAAAAACATCCAATGACATGGACTCCGCAGCCGCCTGTGTCAATGAAATCTATAGAGTCACCACCGTCTGGCTGAAGAAATTCCACCTCATCTCCTTTCTATCTTTGATGTTACCTTGATCTCTGCTTGGTTTAAAAATGAATGATCTTTCCCAATCATTAACTGGGATCAGAATAGACTAACATCATCCTGAATACAAATAAACCAGGTAAAGGGCCTGCCCCACTTGCCGATTTATTCGGCGACTGCCGGCATCATATCAGTGTCGCCAAAAGATTTTGAACATTTCAAAATCCAGTGACGACTAAAAAAATGTTGCGACACTTGACACCGCAAATTTTTCGGTGACCTGATACGCCAGTCAAAGATGCCGGCAGTCGCCGAAAAAAATCGCCAAGTGGGACAGGCCCTTTACTCGAGCACATTTAATGTTTCCACCAGTGGGAGAGTCTAGGACCAGAAGTCACAGCCTCAGAATTAAAGGACGTTCGGTTAGGAAGGAGATTAGGAGGAATATTTTAGGTCAGAGTTGTGGTGAATCTGTGGAATTCACTGCAACAGACAGCTGTGGAGGCCAGGCCAATGGATATTTTTAAGACAGAGGTAGATAGATTCTTGATTAGTAAGGGTAGGATACTGTGAACATCAGAGATCGCTGGCTGGCGCGGACTCAGAGGGCCAAAGGGCCTGTCTCCGCGTCGTATCTCAAAATTAAACTAAACAAAAGAAAGAGTGCACAGAAGATTGACGAGGATGTTGCCAGGACTCGAGGGGCCTGAGCTAAGGGGAGTGGTTGAGCAGGCTAGGACTATATTCCTTGGGGCGCAGCAGGATGAGGGGTGATGTTATAGAGGTGAGTAAAATCATGAGAGGAATAGATCAGGTAGATGCACAGAGTCTCTTGCCCAGGGTAGGGGAATCGAGGACCAGAAGACATCGATTTTAGGTGAGGGGGAAAAGATTTAATAAGAACCTGAAGGGTAATTTTTTTTTACACAAAGTGTGGTGGGTGTATGGAACGAACTGCTAGAGGAGGTAGTTGGTATTACCGCACTGTTTTAGAAACAATTGGAAGGGTATATGGATAGGACAGGTTTAGAGGGATATGGGCCAAACGCAGGTAGATGGGACTGTTTCCACGCTGTAAGACTCAAGACTCTACTAATATAAGTGAAGAGTTTTGTGTCCTTTTGTGTAAACCAGCATGTGCAGTTTCTTTTTTCTGCTAGGTGAAATACTCAGATTTCAGAATGCTTGAAAGAATGCACAGTAATTTGATTTTAAATATATGGTCTAGAAGCCACTCGGACCATACTAAGGCATGCATGTCTTCATTGGAGACATTAGATGGGATCATTAATTATTTAAAACTCCCATATGCATTCTGAGGAATCCAACATTAGAATTGACATTAACTCTTCAGAACGAATTAATAAATGTAACATCATACATAATTGCATGAATAGAGTATAGTTTGAAATTGTACTAACATACTTCCATTATTCAACTTAATTATTGAATGAAAACCAATGGGAACCCAAGTGTAAATTCAACAAAATGGCCAACAAGCTGGGTTCGATCCTGACCATGGGTGCTGCCTGTACGGAGTTTGCACGTTCTCCCGTGACCTCGTGGGTTTTCTCTGGGTGCTCTGGTTTGCTCCCACACTCCAGGTTTGTATGCTGGTTGGCTTGGTAAATTGTCACGGACTCGGTGGGCCGAAGGGCGTGTTTCCACGCTGTATCTCTGAACTGAACGACATAATTAGTTTAGAGATACAGCGCGGAAACAGCGCGGAACGACATAATTAGTTTAGAGATACACCGCCGAGTCCACGCCGACCAGCGATCCCTGTAAACAAATTCCATCCTGCACACTAGCGACAATTTACAATTTTTACCGAAGCCAATTAACCTACAAAATCTGTACGTCTTTGGAGTGTGGGAGGACACCGGAGATCCCGGAGAAAACCCACCATCGACAGAGAGAGGGTGAGTAGGCTGGGACTCTATTCCATGGTGCGCAGGAGGATGAGGGGTGATCTTATAGAGGTGTATAAAATCATGAGAGGAATAGAGCGGGTAGATGCACAGAGTTTATTGCCCAGAGTAGGGGAATTGAGGATCAGTGGACATAGTTTTTAGGAGAAGGGGAAAAGATGTAACAGGAACCTGATAGGTCGAGCTGCCAGAGGAGGTAGTTGAGGCAGGTACCATCGCGACATTTAAGAAACAGTTGGACAGGTACATGGATAGGACAGGTTTGGAAGGATAAGGGCCAAAGGCAGG
This sequence comes from Malacoraja senta, assembly GCA_038087875.1. NCBI lineage: Eukaryota > Metazoa > Chordata > Chondrichthyes > Rajiformes > Rajidae > Malacoraja > Malacoraja senta. Next base: position 6,778,079 of record CM075977.1, read on the forward strand.
CAGGTGGGATTAGTATAGATGGGACAGGTTTAGTATCAGCTGCGAAGGTTATTGGCTGCAACCTTCCCTCCATTGACGAACTGTACACTGCAAGGGCCAGGAAGCGAGCGGGTAAGATCATCTCTGACCCCTCTCACCCTGGCCACAAACTCTTTGACTCACTTCCCTCTGGAAGGCGACTCCGGACTGTCAAAGCTGCCACAGCCAGACATAAAAACAGCTTTTTTCCCCATGAGTAGTAGCTCTACTCAATAACCAAAAATCTGTAGCCTCCTTTTGCTCTGGTATTTTATTTAATTCACATGTTTAATCAATAATGTTTTATTATTAATGTTTAGTGTTTTATGTGTCATTCCTAACTGTCACTGTATGTCATGTTGTCACTTGCGGGCGGAGCACCAAGGCAAATTCCTTGTATGTGAATACTTGGCCAATAAACTTATTCATTCATTCATTCACATGTTGGTCGGCGTGGGCAAGTTGGGCTGAAGGGCCTTTTTCCGCACCGAATCACTATATGACTCTATAGGTCACTCACCTGCAGTACGAACACTGGCAAGTCCTGTAGCTCTTCCAGGATGCTGCTGCGATACTCATTCTGAGTGAAGACCGGTGCCTCATCATTCTGGTTGATGACGTTAACCGTCACCAGGGTTTGGTTTTCCCATTTGCCATCGGATGCCACAAGCCGCAGTTCATAACGTTGGTCTTCTTCATAGTTTAGCCGCTGGGCTATAAAGATTGTCCCGACCTCTGGCTCCACATCGAACATTCCTTTCACATTCCCCGATGCAATCTGATACCTCAGTTTGGCATTTGCACCTGTAATGGGAGAGAGATTGAATTACGTCCTTCGCATGCATCTTTACTTTTTTTATTTCAGATTATTTTCATTACGATTTTCCGCGTCATATGCCCCGGTTTCCAAGAATGGGGAGAAGGCAGGAGAATGGGGTTGAGAGGCAGCATCTCTGGAGTTCAAATGTAACTACAGCTGCTCCCGGACTTAGGTAAGGGTTACGTTTCGTGGACCCTTCCGTAAGTCAGATGTTACATAAATCGGGGGACCACGGGGGAGCTCCGACATGGAGACCATGGAGGAGCTCCGTGCTGAGACCATGGGGGGAGCTCCGACATGGAGACCATAGGGGTGCTCCTTGTTGAGACCATGGGGGGAGCTCCGACGTGGAGAACATGGGGGAGCTCCGACGTGTAGACCATGGGGGAGCTCCGTGCTGAGACCATGGGGGGAGCTCCGACATGGAGACCATAGGGGTGCTCCTTGTTGAGACCATGGGGGGAGCTCCGACGTGGAGAACATGGGGGAGCTCCGTGCTGAGATCATGAAGGAGCTCCGGGCTGAGACCATGAGGGAGCTCTGACGTATAGACCATAGGGGAGCTCTGATATGTAGACCCTGGAGGAGCTCCGTGCTGAGACCACGGGGGAGCTCCGACGTGGACCATGGAGGAGCTCCGTGCTGAGACCATGGGGGAGCTCCGACGTGTAGACCATAGGGGAGCTCTGACGTGTAGACCATGGAGGAGCTCCGTGCTGAGACCATGGGGGAGCTCCGACGTGTAGACCATAGGGGAGCTCCGTGCTGAGACCACGGGGGAGCTCAGCTGAGAACATCCATGAGAACGGCTGACTGGCTTGCAGAAGCGGCCCCCGTATGTGATGACAGTAGTGTATTGCTACCTAGACAAGTGGCTCAGAAATAAAGCAGTGGGCTTAAAGAATCATTTACGTTGCTGTGGGTTTATGTAAGTCACCTATTACGTAAGTCGGGGAGAGCCTGTACTGGGTATTGGCGAAGGAATCATTAGAACAGCAGTGATAAGAGCAGAATTAGGCCATTCGGCCCATCAAGTCTACTCCGCCATTCAATCATGGCTGATCTATCTCTCGCTCCTAACCCCATTCTCCTGCCTTCTCCCCGTAACCCCTGACACCCGTACTAATCAAGAATCTATCTATCTCTGCCTTAAATATATCCACTGACTTGGCGTCCACAGCCTTCTGTGGCAAAGAATTCCACAGATTCACCACCCTCTGACTAAAGAAATTCCTCCTCATCTCCTTCCTAATGGGCCTGTCCTTTTATTCTGACGCTGTGACCTCTGGTCCTAGACGCTCTCACTAGTGGAAACATCCTCCCCACATCAACTTTATCCAGCCCTCTGGGTTCTGGTTTGATATTGCGTGGAGCTCAGGAATAATACGTTAAGATGTCTCTTCAGTATCCTTTTTTGCAGTAATGGGCCTGTCCCACTTAGGCCATTTTAGAAACATGTTGAACATTTTTCGGCGACAGTGGCAACAATTTTTGCTGTCGTAGGTTGTCGTAGGTGCTGTCGTAGGTTGTCGCCAGGTGTCGTAGGTGAATTCCATTCAAACTAGTCCTTGGCAGTCGCCTAAAGAGTCGCCTAAGTGGAACAGGCCCTTGAAGGTACGTCCTTTAATTCTGAGGCTATGACCTCTAGTCCTGGACTCTCCCACTAGTGGAAACATCCTCTCCACATCCACTCTATCCAAGCCTTTCACTATTCGGTACGTTTCTTTTATTTCTTTTTGTTTTTTTATTTATTTTATTAGAAGCAACTGTACAAGGAGAAAGTAATCGACATAACAGTTATACAATTTTCGTACAGCTTCAGTTTTAACATTTTATAAACTAATAACTAAATCGGAAAAAAAGAAAAAGGAAAAAAGGGAAAGAAAAAAGAAAAGAAAAAGAAAAGAAAGAATTTCGAAAAAGACACGAAAGAGAAAAAAGAAAAAACCCTGAACTAATGAAGAAGTGAAAGAAGCGGAGATATATCCCACTACCCTTCCCCACGCCCGCTCACCTGACCCTAGCGTCGGTTTTGAATTTGTGTTCAACCATTATGTTGTTGAAGAAATTCAATGAAAGGAGACCATATTTTGGAAAATTGATCGGTACGTTTCAATGAGGTCCCCCCCCTGCCCCTCATCCTTCTAAACCCCAGCGAGTGCAGGCCCAGTGCCGACAAACGCTCATCATTTGTTGGAGGAATAGGAGGAAGATAGATAGAGACACACCTTCATCTCCATCATTAGCAGACACCGTGATAACCACAAAGCCAATGTCTTTGTCCTCGTCCACACTTATAGTGTAGGTCTGCTGTGGGAAGGCTGGTGCATTATCGTTCACATCACTGACAAAGATCCGCACATAGGCCATGTCTGTGAACAGAGAGAAGTTTAGTTTAGAGATACAGCGTGGAAACAGACCCTTCAGCCCACCGAGCCCGTGCCGACCTGCGATCCCCATACACTAATACTATGCTTCATACACGAGGGACAATTTACAATTATACCAAACCAATTTTATTGTAAATGTTTCCTTTCCCCGTGAAGCTTTTGAACGATGTTTTTTTCTATGTATAGTTCCCTTAAACATAATGTACCTTTTGCCTTTAGACTTTAGAGATACAGTGCGGAGACAGGCCCGTTAGCCCACCCAGTCCGTGCTGACCCCGCACACTAACACTATCCTACACGCACTAGGGACAAATTACAATTATGTCAAACCAATTAGCCTGCAAACCTGCACGTCTTTAGAGTGTGGGAGGAAACTGGAGCACCCGGGGAAATCCAATGCGGTCACGGGGAGAGCGTACAAACTCCGTACAGACAGCAGCCATAGTCAGGATCGAAACTGGGTCTCTGGCGCTGTGAGGCAGCAACTCAACCGCTGTGCCACCTCAAAGACTAATGGAGAATGCAGGCATCAATTCAGCTACCCTTGTTCATGAATTCTAAGAGCATAATTTGGCCATTCAGCCCATCAAGTCTACTCTGCCATTCAATCATGGCTGATCAATCTTTCCCTGTCAATCCCATTCTCCTGCCTTCTCCCCATAACCTCTGACACCTGTCAAGAGGTGTCAATCAAGAATCTATCTATCTCTGCCCTTAAAATATCCATTGACTTGGCCCTCACTGCTTTCTGTAGCAATGAATTTCACAGATTCACCACCCTCTGACTAAAGAAATTCCTCCTCATCTTCCCAAAGGAACGTCCTTGAATTCTGAGGCTGTGGCCTCTGGTCCTAGACTTATTCCACTTGTGCAACATCCTCTCCACATCCACTCTATCCAGGCCTTTCACCATTCGGTCAGTTTCAATGGGGTCCTTCCCCTCATCCGTTTAAACCCCAGTGCCGTCAAACGCTCATCATCACCTGTATTGGGCTGTCCTTGCTTGCCCGGCCTTGCAGACTCAGAGTTGTCCTGAGACTGGACCTCTATTAGGTAGGATCCTTTCACCTCCCTGTCAAAGGACATCTGTGTGAAGATCACCCCCGTTTCAAAGTCGATGCTGAAGTAGTGGTAATCGCCACTGATGTCCTTCACGATCACGTAATTCACCTGGGAGCGGAGGGAATGTAAAGCAAGTGAGACAACGTTGACGATAGATAATCAAGAATCTATCTATCTCTGCCTTAAATATATCCACTGACTTGACCTCCACAGCCTTCTGACCACGATCACCCCTACACTTGTTCTATCATAGAGTCATGGAGTCATACAGTGTGGAAACAGGCCCTTCAGCCCATCTTGCCCACAGAATTTAAGAACTTAACAGAATGGTGTCTCTAGGTGTGTTTACTCCTGTAACTGACCCCTCGGACTAGGTCTCTACAATGGTCGTCGCTACTAAGAAGAACAGAGACGAGATACGGATTTGTATCAACCCCAAGGACTTAAACACAGCCATTAAACGACCCCGCTATCCCATGCGCACTGCAGATGAGATTGCTGCGCAGATGGCTAAAGCAACTGTATTCACGGTGCTAGATGCCAAGAGTTCATTCTGGCAGATTTTGCTCGAACATAACTCCTCCACGTTGACAACTTTCAGCACTCCATTCGGGCATTATAAATTTCTTCGTATGCCCTTTGGAATAAGTTCTGCTAGTGAAGTATTTCAACAAGCTATGGAGCAATTGTTTGCAGGCTACCCATGCTCCATCATAGTGGACGATATCCTCATTGCTGGAAAAACGGTCGAAGAACACAATGTCAATCTGACGAAGGTCATGGATCATGCCAAGGCCATCCATCTCAAGCTAAATCCTCAAAAATGCAAATTCAGAGTGAATGAGGTAAAATACTTAGGCCACATATTTACCAAGGATGGCCTAAAAACTGATCCAGCGAAAACTAGTGCTATCAATGAGCTTCCAGCACCCACAGACGTGCTCAGTCTGCAGAGATTCCTTGGCATGGCTAACTATTTGAGCAAATTCATTCCAGATTTCAGCGAAATATCAGCCCATTGCACCAACTTACACACAAAGACACTGCTTGGACTTGGCACGAGCAACAACAGAAAGCGTTCGACACTCTTAAGCAGCAGATGTCTGATGCTCCTACTCTGGCTTACCTTGATCCTAAACTACCGATTACACTTACTTGTGACGCCTCACAACACGGGCTGGGCGCAGAATGATGGCAACGGCAATAAGCCCATTGCCTATGCCTCGCGCACCATGACTGAGACAGAACAACGATATGCCCAAATTGAGAAAAAGCTGTTGGCAGTTGTTTTCGCCTGCAAGAAATTCAACGATTTCATCTTTGGACACACGGTCACAATTGAAACTGACCACCAACCACTGCTCAGCACTTTTACCAAACCGATCCACGCCTCTTCAGCGCGCCTACAGCGGATGTTGCTGCAACTTAAAAAATATGACATTGTTCTGATCCACAAACGCGGTAAGGATATGCACCTGGCCGACACTCTCTCGCGTGCACCCCGGAAGACCTGCGAGGATCCGCCCTCACCGGATGATGACTTTATTATAATGACTGTGTGCTTTATCCCCTCGTCCTGTATGGAGGACTTGGTTGCCCACACTGCTGCTGACAGTACCTCACGGTCGCTTGCCTCCATCATTAAGCGTGGCTGGCCAGACAAACACTACAATGTTCCGCTGCCAGTCCGGCCTTTCTTTGCTGTCCGTGATGAGCTAGTGCTGCATTGTTTTAAAAGGACACAAGGCTGTGGTTCCTGCTTCGCTTCACAACCAGTATTTTAACGCTGTCCATGCAGGGCACTTAGGCGCTGATGCTACTGTCTTACGGGCAAGAAGCATGTTTTACTGGCCTGGCATGGCCGAATACATCACCGAGAATGTGGCATCCCGTGCAGTGTGCAACAGATTGGCACCTCACCAACAAAAGCAACCACTTCTTTCACATCCTGTACCTGCGCTCCCCTGGTCTACAGTCGCAGCTGACATATTTGATTGGCATGGCGAGCAGTACCTGGTGCTCGTTGATTCTTATTCAGGATGGTTTGACATTGATTTTCCTAGCAGCCCCACTTCCAGCGGAGTGATTTCAAAGTTAACTTGCCACTTTTCAGTCCACGGATCTCCGAGCAGACTGCTAACTGACAACGGCAGTCAATTCACCAGCCAGCAATTCAAGGAGTTCGCTAGACACTGGAATTTTCACCATGTTGCCAGCAGCCCTGAATATCCCCAGTCTAATGGGCTGGCTGAACAAGTGTCAAAAGTGCTAAACAGCTCATGGAACGTTCTTACAGAGCTGAATCCGATGTATTCCTGGATCTTGCTCTACTTACGCAACATCTCCCGTGACCCCATCTTGGGTTCACCCGCTCAACGTTTATTGTCAAGGCAGACCCGTGCCACAGTGCCTGCAGCAGATGAGGCATTGATCCCACAAGTGATTCCACCTGAGGAGGTTCAATCCAGGTTGTAACAGAAGCGGGACATGCAAAAACAATGGTTTGACAAGACAAGTAGGCCACTGCCACTGCTGACCAAGGGGCAGGTGGTCCGTTTACAGACTGACAAAGGCCATGACCGTATTGGTGTGATTTCTGGCATTGCTTCGGAGCCACGCTCATATATCGTCAGTGCCGATGGCGGCATCTGCAGTCGTAACAGGCAACACATCCTGCCTGTGAACGAGCCAGTTCCTCCTCCGTATTATCCAGATCGTACAGTGGCGCTCGTATACTTCTGCCAACGCAACAATCCATGTCTGCAACGGCTCCTCTGCCTGTCACGTCTTCAGTCCCGATAGGGCTCTTAAAAATAGCGGAGTCTATATGCCTATATGGAGAGAAGGCAGGAACGGGGTACTGATTGGGGATGATCAGCCATGATCACATTGAATGGCGGTGCTGGCTCGAAGGGCCGAATGGCCAACTCCTGCACCTATTATCTATTGTCTATTGTCACCAAGAAAAGGAAATGTTCACTTTCTGGACTGAAATCACACCCTCAATCTGGAGGTGAAGATACATGTTGTATCAACCTCATTACTGCCAAATCATGGGCTCCGATTTCTCTGTCAATTCCACCAAGTAAAATCAAGCAAATGGTTACAATTACTCCAACATGTAACATAAAATATGCAATATAAAATCGATTGACATTAGACTTTAGAGATACAGCACGGAAACAGACCCTTCGGCCCACCAAGTCCGTGCCGACCAGCTATCCCCGCACCCGGAAAAAAAACCCCACGCAGGTCACGGGGAGAACGTACAAACTCCGTGCGGACAGCACCCGTAGTCGGGATCGAATCCGGGTCTCCGGCGCTGTAAGGCAGCAACTCTACCGCCGCGCCACCGTGTCGCCCTGCTGCGTTCACGTTTGCAATACTTGGAGACGCGCTCCGTACAACCTCTCACCTTTCCATGTCGGCCAGAATCCAGATCGGTCGCTGAGACCTGCACGACCGACATGCCCACTGCCGCCCCTTCCGGCACCGTGGCCTCATAGGTAGATGAGGTGAAGAAGGGGACGTTGTCATTCACATCTGAAAAATGATCAATGATACTAATGAGTCTTAGTAGCACATCACTAGCTTCAGTTTAGTTTATTCTCACGTGTACCAAGGTACAGTGAAAAGCTCTTGTTGCATGCTATCCAGTCAGCGGAAAGACTGGACATGATTACAATCAAGCCGTCCACAGTGTGTAGATACAGGATAATGTTTAGTGAAAGGTAAAGTTCAATTAAATATAGTCTGAGGTGGATGGTAGTTTAGGACCGCTTTCTAAGTTGTTGATAGAGTGGTTCAGTTGCCTGATAACAGCTCTCCCTCCGCCCCTCCCTCCCCCCCTTTGTTTTCGCCGCTGCCTCCATGCCAGGCCCCCCTTTGTTCTCGGCAGTCCCATATACGTGGAGGAGCCGCCCGATAGGCCGGGCTTGCTCGACCGCCGCGGTCTCTGGTGGGATCGGGAACTTGAGAGTCTTCAAGGTACAACAGAAGTCTTTATTACATTACTCAATGCTGGCAGCAAGACGACTCAAAATGGCTGCCCACTCAGAATCTGTGTGCACACTCACAGACAGGATAGACTATATACAAACATCTCCCTTTGTCCTTGTGCAGCGCCACCTGCTGCACGGGAGGAGCAACGGGTCCTCGCACCCCACACAGTCCACCAAACATCACAGCGTAACCGGGGGAACCGGGGTAATGCCTCCTGCGCCTTCAAGGTCATAGAGTGATACAGTGTGGAAACAGGCCCATCGGCCCAACTCGCCCACACTGGCCAACAATGTCCCAGCTACAAAGTCAAAGTCCAAGTCAAATTTATTCGTCACATGCACCAATGAAGGTGCAGTGAAATGAATTTGCCAGCAGCGACAGTTAAAAAAAAAGAACGCACAGTACCCAATAGAATTTAACACAAACATCCACCACAGCATTCTTCACTGTGGTGGAAGGCAACAAAGTTCAGTCAGTCCTCCTCCTTTGTTCATCCGTGGTCGGGGCCATAAACCCTCCATAGTCGCCGCTACGGATAGCCGGATGTACAGGCCCACTCGTCAGGATGATCGAAACTCCGACGTCGGGATGGTCGAACACACTCTGCAGCTTGGAGTGCCCGAATCGGCACTTTCCTACCGGAGACCGCGGCTTCAGGATGCTATAGGCCGCAGGCCGGCGGTCGGAGCTCTTCTCCGGCGATCCCCGGCAAGGGATCCCAGACTCTGGATGGTAAGTCCACGCCACGCCCGCGGATAGAAGCTCGGCAGACCACAGCCCAACGATACCAAAGTCACCAGGCCAACGATCGGAGCACTCCTCTCAGGCGACCCCCCGGCAAGGGTTCACCCCCGCTCTGCGATGAAAAAGTCCACGCTGCGGCTGCTGCTGAAGCTCTGGGCCCGACTCCGGGAAAGGCCGCTCCAATCCAAGCTGTCAGGCCACGAGAGGGGAGGCGGAGAAGCGACAGAAAAGTGCCCCCCCCGCCTAGGAAGTGACCGAAAAATGGTTTCTTCCTTCCCCCCCCCCACCATCCCCCACACAAGACACACTTGCACACACTAAAAAAAGGCCCACCTGCCTGCGTTTGGTCCATAACCCTCCAAACCTGTCCTATCCATGTACCTGTCCAACTGTTTCTTAAACTTTGGGATAGTCCCAGCCTCAACTACCTCCTCTGGCAGCTCGTTCCATACACCCACCACCCTCTGTGTGAAAAAGTTACCCCTCGGATTCCTATTGAATCTTTCCCCTTCACCTTAAACCTGAGTCCTCTGGTCCTCGATTCCCCTGCTCTGGGTAAAAGAGATCGGGTGCATCTACCCGATCTATTCCTCGGGACACAAAGATGGCCGGGCGAGGAGAGGAGAGGAGAGGGGCGTCGGTTGGCGGGAACTGCTCCAGTACATCGAGCGGGCGGGCAGACTTTGGACTTTGGATAATGGCGGCTAAACACGGCGGCGCCCGCGTGTGTGATAAATGCGAAGAAAATGTCACTGCGCAGTTGCATAGGTGACAAATAAAGCACCATTGAACTATTGACTGACTATGGAACAACTGAAACATACCTGTCACATTGATGTGGACAGTGGTGAATGAAGCCAAGGGGACAGCAGCCACATTCTGAGCCCTGACGCGAAGTGTATAAAACTTGGTCCCTTCGAAGTCCAATGGTTCTGCTACCAAAATGGAGGCAGATCCGTTTTCTCGGTTGGGTTTCAGGTAGAATCGGACCGGCATATTTGTTTCGGGAACTTGCCCCTCTTCCAGATTGTACGTGACCCTGGGATCGCCGAGCGAAGATGTCGCCTTGACGGTCTGCGGTGATTAACAAAGTAGAGCGTTAACGTTTGACCCGGTTATCACCCCGATCAAGTCTGATTACAAAAGGCAAAATAAGACTTACCTTCCTTACTCCGCATTATCTAAACGTACGTCTAAGGTTGGAGATAGAAACAAGGAACTGCAGATGCTAGTTAACTCTATCACTTTGTATCTCTCTTCAGTATAAACCAGCATCTGCAGTTCCTCCATACACACTACATCATTGCTGTTAGCAGCTCGAGAGCATTTGCAATGGTGCCTCCGCTATCACAAATATTTTAGCAAAGGAGGCCCAGATTTCTGTCCTAATGGCTCTGATGCATGTTTGCAAATGCTATCGCTTCTGGTGTTATAGAGAATCACAAGGCAGGTTTGACAGATCTTCAGCACAAAATGCTGGAGTAACTCAGCGGGTCAGGCAGTATCTCTGGAGAAAAGGAATAGATGACGTTTCGCGTCGACACCCTTCTTCACTGATCTTAATGGTCATGGGTTATTGCCATTAGAATTGACGATCAGCTGCTTTCCTCCCGCATTACAAAGATGCGCAGGTTTGGGCGGCACGGTGGCGCAGCGGTAGAGTTGCTGCCTTACATCGCCAGAGACCCGAGTTCGATCCTAACTACGGGTGCTGTCTGTATGAGGTTTACACGTTCTCCCTGTAATCGCGTTAGGGTTTTTCCGGGTGCTCCGGTTTCCTTCCATAGTCCAAAGATGCACAGGTTTGTAGGTTAATTGGCTTCGGTAAAGATGCGTAAATCGTCCCTAGTGTGTAGGATAGTGCTAATGTACATATGTAGGTGATCGCTGATCAGCGCGGACTCGGTGGGCCGAAGGGCCTGTTTCTGCACTGTTTCTCTAAAGTAGAAAGCTGGCATCAGTAAATGCTCCCCGGTGTGTCGGATAGAACTAGTATACGGGTGATCGGTGGTCAGCGCGGACTCGGTGGGCCGAAGGGCCTGTTTCTGCACTGTTTCTCTAAAGTAGAAAGCTGGCTTCAGTAAATGCTCCCCGGTGTGTCGGATAGAACTAGTATACGGGTGATCGGTGGTCAGCGCGGACTCGGTGGGCCGAAGGGCCTGTTTCCATGCTGTGTCTCTGAACTAAATTAAACTAAACTAAAGTGCGGGAGTAACTCAGTGCATCAGGCAGCATCTCTGGAGAACATGGATAGGTGACGTTTTGGGTCAGGACCCTTCTTCAGACTGATTGTAGGAGGGGTGAGAAAGCTGGATGCGAGGAGGGGCAGGACAAGGCTGAGCAGGTAATAGGTTGAAAGAGGTGAGGGGGTTTCTTGACAGGCAGATGGTGGACAACTAAGGTCAATAGTTTTGAGTATTGAAAAGTATTGACAATTTTTTTTGTACATTATATCTATTTTCTCACCATCTGATAGGATCATGAGAGGTCAGACTTTATTTCTTATATTGTGTTGGAATTTGAATAGCTTTTTCCGGGTTTTAACTGGTGCTGGGAACTAAGTTTATGTACATAAGTGATAGGAGCAGATTTAGTCCATTCGCCTCATCGAGTCTACTCCGCCATTCAATCATGGCTGATCTATCTTTCCCTCTCAACCCCATTCCCCTGCCTTCTCCCCATAATCCCTAACACTCGTATTAATCAATAATTAATAACCCCTGCCTCAATCATTGAATATAATAATTGTTTAATAATAAGAGGACGAGGTATAGGGTTTGTTCAGGAAAATGGTGCTGAGGTACATGATCAGCCACAATCTTCACGTTCACAAGTTATAGGAGTAGAATTAGGCCATTCGTCCCATCGAGTCTACTCCGCCATTCAATCATGGCTGCTCTATCTCTCGCTCATAATCCCATTTCCCTGCCTTCTCCCCATAACCCTTGACACCCGTTCTAAGGCAGGAACGGGGTACTGATTGTGGATGATCAACCATGATCACATTGAATGGCGGTGCTGGCTCGAAGGGCCAAATGGCCTACTCCTGCACCTATTGTTTATTGTCTATAATCAAGAATTTGTCCATCTCTGCTTTAAAAATATCCACTGACTTGGCCTCCACAGTCCTCTGTGGCAATGAGTTCCACAGATTAACTACCCTCTGACTGAAGAAGTTCCTCCCCACCTCCTTTCTAAAAGAGCGCCCTTTAATTCTGAGGCTGTGACCTCTGGTCTTAGACTCTCCCACCAGTGGCAACATCCTTTCCACATCCACTCTATCTATGCCTTTCATTATTCTGTTAAGTAAATCAAGATCTTGTTGAAAGATGGAACAACCGGCTTCTCTTTCTTATGTTCTCCTGTCGCTCTTGTCTTCTCATCTTCCAGTTCTCTGGGGCAAAAAGTCTAATCTGCCTAGTTCGCAACATAATATGCAGGTAACTGGAGTGGCACGGTGGCTCAGCAGTTGAGTTGTTGCATTACCGCACCGGAGACCTGGGTTCGTATGGAGTTTGCACGTTCTCCCCGTGACCTGCGTGGGTTTTCTCCGAGATCGATTTCCTCCCACACTCCAAAGACGTACAGGTTTTAAGGTCAAGTGGCTTGGTGGAAATGTAAAATTGTCCCAAGTGCGTGTGGGATAGTGTTAGTGTTCGGGGACCGCTGTTCAGTGTGGACTCGGTGGGCCGATGGGCCTGTTTCCGCGCTGTATCTCTAAACAAAACTAAACTAAACTATCACAATCACAACGTTTATAAACTATTTGGGTTGTACATGAAAAAGAAAGGTTTAGAGAGTTATGGGCCAAAAGCAGGTGGGACAAGTGTAGATGGGGCTAACTCAACGGGTCAGGCAGCATCTCTGGAGAAAAGGGTCAGGCAGCATCTCTGGAGAAAAGGAATAGGTGACTTTTCGGATCGAGACCCTGCTTCAGATGGGGCATAAGGTTAATAGACAATAGACAATAGGTGCAGGTGTAGGCCATTCGGCCCTTCAAGCCATTCAATGTGATCATGGCTGATCATCCACATTCGGTACCCCGTTCCTGCCTTCTCCCCATATACCCTGACTCCGCTATCTTTAAGAGCCCTATCTAGCTCTCTTGAAAGTATCCAGAGAACCGGCCTCCACCTCTCTCTGAGGTAGAGAATTCCACAGGTCATAAGTGATAGTAGCAGGATTAGGCCATTCGGCCCATCAAGTCTACTCCGCCATCCAATCATGGCTGATCGATCTCTCCCTCCTCACCGCATTCTCCTGCCTTCTCCCCATAATCCCTGACACCCGTGCTAATCAAGAATCTATCTATCTCTGCCTTACAAATATCCATTGACTTGGCCTCCACAGCCATCTGTGGCAATGATTTCCACAGATGCACCACCCTCTGACGACAGAAATTCCTCCTCATTTAATGTCTAGTCTTGCAAATGTCGAACAACGAGATGGGCCAAAGTGAGTGTGGACTCAGCTGCCAGCCAACACAATTTGTGCCACGGGGGAAGCACAGAAGAACTGACAATCAGGGAAAAGTATGAAGTCCCATTTGTTTTAATTAGGCTAACAAACCTTTGATGACACATATAAACCCTGACTGTGACAGCTTTGATTATGTTCACAGTGAAAATTTACAGCCGTTGCGAAACAAACATGGGAAATATTGAAAGCCTATCAGCATTTTAACATGTGCTGGAAGGAACTGCAGATGCTGGTTTACACCCACGATAGACACAAAATGCCGGAGTAACTCAGCGGGACAGGCAGCATCTCTGGAGGGAAGGAATGGGTGACGTTTCGGGTCGAGACCCTTTTTCAGACTGAGAGTCAGGGGAGAGGGAGTCTCGAGATATGGAGGGGTAAGGTGTGAAAACGACAGATCAAAAGCAGACGATGTTCAAGGAAATGTAGAATGGTTCATTGTTGGCTGAGGGGAGGGTGACCAGGATGCACGACAGTGAAACTAGTCGAAGAACTGGGAAGGGGGAGGGGCAGAGAGAGAGGGGATGCAAGGGTTACTTGAAGTTAGAGAAATCAATGTTCATACCACTGGGGTGTAAGCTGCCCAAGCGAAAGATGAGGTGCTCTTCCTCTAATTTGCGCTGGGCCTTACTCTGACCCCAGCCCCCCCCCCCCCCCCACCCTGCATCAGTCTGAAGAAAGGTTTCGGCTCGATACGTTGCCTATTTCCTTCGCTCCATAGATGCTGCCGCACCCGCTGAGTTTCTCCAGCAATTGTCTACCTTCGATTTTCCAGCATCTGCAGTTCCTTCTTGAACATTTTATCTACTCCACTGCGATATCTCCTCAAGGTATGCCTGCTTTGAAGAAGTTCTCCTCCTCTCTCCGAAGACAGTTTTACAACCTCCTCTCTGACTGCCCCCCCCCCCTCTGTGATTCCCCCTTCCCTCTAAAAAGCCCCCCCTCCCACCCTGCATCAGTCTGAAGAAGGGTTTCGGCCCGAAACGTTGCCTATTTCCTTCGCTCCATAGATGCTGCCGCACCCGCTGAGTTTCTCCAGTAATTTTGTCTACCTCACTCTGACAATGGAGGAGGCCCAGGACTGAAAGGTCAGTGTGGGAATGGGAGGGGGAAGTTAAAGTGTTTAGCAACTGGGAGATCGCGTAGGCCTCAACATTTTTAACATGATCATTTTGCATTGGGTTAATAAATATTCTGTTCACTATTCCCACATTCTCCCCATCACTTTTGGGAATTTCTATCATGCACTCTGACCTTTCTATATGCCATGAAAGACTCATTTAAAATGCAGCCGTGATATTGTCTAATTAGACTCACAATGCACCCTAAGCGCCTCATTAGCTTTAACAAGGAATATTTCAGATGTTTAAGAACTAATTTTATGCAGATTAATGAGCCTGCGCTCGCTCGCATAATTAATGGATCATTAAGAAAATATTGCAATTGTGATTTTAAAAACAAACTTTCAAATGACTATTTAGTAAAATACACTTTGTACAAGGTGAACCCTCAAAGGATGTAATTCCGAGAATAATGGCATCAAATCTTTTGAAGCATAAATACTCCATTACCATACTTAGGAAATAAGGAGGAGGAGGAAATGTTGAGTATTGCGTATTCCCCAATGAAAACATCCCGCAGAGTCAAGAAGGAAACGTGGTTTCCAAAAGCTCTAAGATATTGGCGATCCAGGGTCCAGAGGAAAGATCAGCTATATCCAAGAACTTCTTGATTAGTAATGGTCAGGGGTTATGAGGAGAAGGCAGGAGAATAGGATTAAGGAAAGAAAGATAGATCAGGCATGATTGAATGGCGTAGTAGACCTGATGGGCCGAATGGCCTAATTCTGCTCCTATCACTTATGAACTTAAGGTCTTTCAACCAATCAATTGCTGTCTTAGTATTGTGGAGTATTGTGTGCAGTTTTGGTCCCCTAATTTGAGGAAGGACATTCTTGCTATTGAGGGAGTGCAGCGTAGGTTTACAAGGTTAATTCCCGGGATGGCGGGACTGTCATATGCTGAGAGAATGGAGCGGCTGGGCTTGTATAGATTTGTTAAAGATTGTAAATTAAGGCTAGTGTGTAGGATAGTGCCAGTGTATGAGGATCGCTGGTCGGCGCGGACTCGGTGGGCCAAAGGGCCTGTTGCAGAGTCGTATCTCGAAGCTAAATTAAACACTAAATAAGGTATATAATTGAATTTCTGGATACTAATCCCAAAACAGTATTTCTAAACTAAACTAAATTAAACATGAAGGTAGACAAAAATGCTGGAGTAACTCCGCGGGTGAGGCAGCATCTAGGGAGAGAAGGAATAGGCGAGGTTTCGGGTCAAGACTCTTCATCAGACTGATGTCAGGGGAGTGGGCTGGACAGAGATAGAATATAGTCGGAGACAGTAAGACTGGTGGGAGTCTATCTAGGGAGCAAAAGACGATTCCTTCGCTCCATAGATGCTGCCTCACCCGCTGATTTACTCCAGCATTTTTGTCTACCTTCGATTTTTCCAGCATCTGCAGATCTTTCTTAAACTAAACATGAAATAAGTTATATAATTGAATGTCTAGGCACCAACTCCAAAAAAAGAACAAAGAGTTTCTTACCAAGAGGAGAAATTCCCAATATGTGAATTTATCAATAATTGCATGAAAAGGCTTCCAGCATTAGTTATGTACACTGGTAGGTTCCACTGGTATTTAGGTAAATAACTCCCAAAACCACTACTGACCAAAGATACACTAAGATGTTTAAGAAGGAACAGCAGATGCTGGAAAATCGAAGGTAGACAAAAATGCTGGAGAAACTCAGCGGGTGAGGCAGCATTTACGGAGCGAAGGAAATAGGCAACTGAAGACAGGTTTCGACCCGAAACGTTGCCTATTTCCTTCGCTCCATAGATGCTGCCTCACCCGCTGAGTTTCTCCAGCATTTTTGTCTACCTCCGCTCTAAGATCTTTGGTACTGACTGCGTGAGGTGGCACAAACTGGAAATAACCCCCCCCCCCCCCCCAATTGAGATGAAAGGAAATGAACGACATGAGAAATGTAAAACAGGCTGTCAGTTTGTTATCAGACATCAACATCACTCCAAATGAAAGAAAAACAAATTGAAAATGCATTAATGCAAATGGCTCTCCAATCAGGATTATATCACTTGGGATTTTAAATAGCTTTCTGTTCTTGCACTTACGTTCGGGCATGAACCTGCAGTTTTGCTGCCCCTCATACGTATTCGGGGAATATGATCGTTTATTTATATGGTTTAATGATTGAAGTACTCATCTGCTTTTTTTTTTAATGGCTGTGGGGTGCTGTTCGAATTTATACATTAGACATTTTTAAAATTGTATTGTTTTCCCACTGTGCTACATTATTTGACTCCGTGGATTTAATGTACTTCATGAATTTTATTTTCCAAACGGAATAAAATGTTAAATCAAGTTTTTTTCCCCCCAAATAACTCAGTTGGAGGAATATTCCACACATCTTGCACACTTGCTATCAAGTGTCTCCTGCTGGAGTATGCACGGAAGAAATTGGACGGGGATAAGATTAGATTGGATTTGGGACTTCCCATTGCGCCCGCTGACAATTCGTCTCTTGACTCAGAGATGGAGAATAAATACTGGCAAGAGATGCTGCAGGGGTGAGGAGAGAGTGCTGGTAGCACCAGGGAAACTACAGTGGCTTGCAAAAGTATTCATACCCCTTGAACTTTTCCACATTTTGTCACGTTACAACCACAAACGTAAATGTATTTTATTGGGATTTTATGTGATAGACCAACACAAAGTGGCGCATAATTGTGAAGTGGAAGGAAAATGATACATGGTTTTCAAATTTTTTTACAAATAAAAAACTGAAAAGTGTCGCGTGCAAAAGTATTCAGCCCCCTTTACTCTGATACCCCTAAATAAAATCCAGTGCAACCAATTGCCTTCAGAAGTCACCTAATTAGTAAATAGTCCACTTGTGTGTAATCTAATCTCAGTATAAATACAGCTGTTCTGTGAAGGCCTCAGAGGTTTGTTAGAGAACATTAGTGAACAAACAGCATCATGAAGCCCAAGGAACACACCAGACAGGTCAGGGATAAAGTTGTGGAGAAGTTTAAAGCAGGGTTAGGTTATAAACAAATATCCCAAGCTTTGAACATCTCACGGAGCACTGTTCAATCCATCATCCAAAAAATGGAAAGAGTATGGCACAACTGTAAACCTACCAAGACATGGCCGTCCACCTAAACCGACAGGCCGGGCAAGGAGAGCATTGATCAGAGAAGCAGCCAAGAGGCCCATGGTAACTCTGGTGGAGCTGCAGAGATCCACAGCTCAGGTGGGAGAATCAGTCCACAGGACAACTATTAGTCGTGCACTCCACAAATCGGGCCTTTATGGAAGAGTGGCAAGAAGAAAGCCATTGTTGAAAAAAAGCCATAAGAAGTCCTGTTTGCAGTTTGCCACAAGCCATGTGGGGGACACAGCAAACATGTGGAGGAAGGTGCTTTGGTCAGATGAGACCAAAATTGAAGTTTTTGGCCTAAATGCAAAATGCTATGTGTGGCGGAAACCTAACACTGCACATCACCCTGAACACACCATCCCCACTGTGAAACATGGTGGTGGCAGCATCATGCTGTGGGGATGCTTTTCTTCAGCAGGGACAGGGAAGCTGGTCAGAGTTGATGGGAAGATGGATGGAGCCAAATACAGGGCAATTTTGGAAGAAAACCTGTTAGAGTCTGCAAAAGACTTGAGACTGGGGCGGAGGTTCACCTTCCAGCAGGACAACAACCCTAAACATACAGCCAGAGCTACAATGGAATGGTTTAGATCAAAGCATATTCATGTGTTAGAATGGCCCAGTCAAAGTCCAGACCTAAATCCAATTGAGAATCTATGGCAAGACTTGAAAATTGCTGTTCACAGACGCTCTCCATCCAATCTGACTGAGCTTGAGCTATTTTGCAAGGAAGAATGGGCAAAAAATTCAGTCTCTAGATGTGCAAAGCTGGTAGAGACATACCCCAAAAGACTTGCAGCTGTAATTGCAGCGAAAGGTGGTTCTACAAAGTATTGACTCAGGGAGGCTGAATACTTTTGCACGCGACACTTTTCAGTTTTTTATTTGTAAAAAAATTTGAAAACCATGTATCATTTCCTTCCACTTCACAATTATGCACCACTTTGTGTTGGTCTATCACATAAAATCCCAATAAAATACATTTACGTTTGTGGTTGTAACGTGACAAAATGTGGAAAAGTTCAAGGGGTATGAAAACTTTTGCAAGCCACTGTATATGTGTAGGAAGGAACTGCAGGTGCTGGTTTACACCGGAGATGGACACAAAATGCTGGAGTAACTCAGCGGGACAGGCAGCATTTCTGGAGAGAAGGAATGGGCGATGTTTCGGGTCGAGACCCTTCTTCAGACTTGACCCTACATTCAGCCTTTATTCGGACTAGAAGAAGGGTCTTGACCCGAACGTCACCCTTGTGATTGAGGCAGTGCAGCGTAGGTTCACGAGATTGATCCCTGGGATGGCAGGACTGTCATATGAGGAAAGATTGAAAAGACTAGGCTTGTATTCACTGGAGTTTAGAAGGATGAGGGGGATCTTATAGAAACATATAAAATTATAAAAGGACTGGACAAGCTAGATACAGGAAAAATGTTCCCAATGTTGGGCGAGTCCAGAACCAGGGGCCACAGTCTTAGAATAAAGGGGAAGCCATTTAAGACTGAGGTGAGTAAAAACTTTTTCACCCAGGGAGTTGTGAATTTGCGGAATTCCCTGCCACAGAGGGCAGTGGAGGCCAAATCACTGGATGGATTTAAGAGAGAGTTAGATAGAGCTCTAGGGGCTGGTGGAATCAAGGGATATGGGGAGAAGGCAGGCACGGGTTATTGTTAGGGGACGATCAGCCATGATCACAATGAATGGTGGTGCTAGCTCGAAGGGCCGAATGGCCTCCTCCTGCACCTAGTTTCTATGTTTCTATTCCTTCTATCCAGAGATGCCGCCTGTCCCGCTGAGTTACTCCAGCATTTTGTGTCTATTACCAGGGAAACAAGACGGGTTGCATGGTGGCGCAGCGGTAGAGTTGCTGCCTTACAGCCCCAGAGACCCAGGTTCAATCCTGACTATGGGTTCTGTCTGTACGGAGTTTGTACGTTCCTCCCCGTGACCTGCGTGGGTTTTCTCCGTGATCTTCGGTTTCCTCCCACACTCCAAAGACGTACAGATTTGTAGCTTGGTATAATTGTAAATTGTCCCTAGTGTGTGTAGGATAGTGTTAATGTGCGGGGATCGCTGGTCGGCGTGTACTCGGTGGGCAGAAGGGCCTGTTTCCGCGCTGTATCTCTAAACTAATCTAAACTAAACCATGGCACCTTCAAATAAAATTGTGTTTTTTAGTTCATTTCCTCTAGGTTCACGACTGCTTATGATTTTACAATCCATCGCATCAAGGCAGACAAAAAACGGAGATAGAGTCATAGACATATGCAGCCTGGAAACAGGCCCTTCGGCCCAACTTGCCGACACCGACCAACATGTCCCATCTACAGCAAGTCTGAAGAAGGGTTCCGACCCAAAACGTCACCTGTTCCTTTTCCCCCAGCGATGCTGCCTGACCCGCTGAGTTACTCCAGCACTTTGTGTCACTCTTTGGTGTAAAGCAGCATCTGCAGTTTCTTGCTGCACACCTTGTCGCAGAAGCTGCTATTTCACAGTCCACCACCAGAGGGAGTGCTATCACAGTCTGGGCTCCTCTGGTATCTTTGGTCTGGGCTAAGTCTGATTTCCATTCACCCCATTCTGCTCACAATTTAAACACTTATTTTGGTTGGAGATGTCAGGAATAAGCCAAAATAAACACCAAAGAGCGAACAGTTTTGTGGAAAGGTTGATACTGCAGTCCACCCTTACTACGGAAACTGTGCGCAACAGAATGGGGCGGCTGGGCTTGTACACTCTGGAGTTTAGAAGGATGAGAGGGGATCTTATTGAGACATGTAAGATTATTAAGAGTTTGGACACGCTAGAGGCAGGAAACATGTTCCCGATGTTGGGGGAGTCCAGAACCAGGGGCCACAGTTTAAGAATAAGGGGTAAGCCATTTAGAACGGAGACGAGGAAACACTTTTTCACACAGAGAGTGGTGAGTCCACGGGGGCGCCGTCCTGTACGGGTATGGCTGCCCAGCCTGCAGCTGTCCGTTTTTTCTCTCTTTTTTTTATTTTTAGTTAGTTGAGTTTTTTTGTTTTCGGAGTTCTAGCCTTTTTTATGTGGGGGAGAGGGGGGGGGAAGGGGGGAACTGTTTTCTAGGGTCCCTGAGAGGCAGCTTTTCTCTGGGCTGCACCGTCGACCCGTCCTCGCGGCCTACCAGCGGGCCTGGAGCGGCGTTTCCTGTCGGGGACCGCCCAGAACCTCGGCTTCGGCGGCGGCACAGCGCTGGAGCGCTATCGCGGAGCGGGTGATGCCTTGCCCGGGTCGCCGCGCTGGAACTGAGACCGCAGGTGAATGCTGAGACCGCAGGTGAACATCGCGGAGCTGTGGGACTGTGGAGCGGCCAGCTGCGGGCGGCGGTGCTGAACTTTACACCGGGAGCCTGGGATCTCGCGACGAGATCGCCAGTGGTGGAGCTCCATCGAGCGTGGTCTGTCGGCTTCGGAAGCCGCGGTCTCCAGTTGGGAAGCGGCCGCTCCAGATGTCCCAAGCTGCTGAGAGGATTCTCCCGACGCTGGAGCACCATCACCCGGCGAAGAAGGGCCTGAAACATCGGGCCCCGTAGCGGCGACTGCGGAGGCCTCAATAGGCCCGACTATGGGTGGACAAGGGGATGGGGACTGGACTCTGTGTCTTCCCTCATAATGGGAACCATTGTGGGGGGATGTTTTTTATGTTTATTGTTAAATTCTTTAATGTTGTGTCTTTAACTTTATCTGTGTGCTGCATGGCAAGACAAATTTCACTACAACAATTGGTGTACGTGACAAATAAATAAACAAATGTCCTTTGTCCTTTGTCCTTTGAGTCTGTGGAATTCTCTGCCTCAGAGGGCGGTGGAGGCAGGTTCTCTGGATGCTTTCAAGAGAGAGCTAGATAGGGCTCTTAAAGATAGCGGAGTCAGGGGATATGGGGAGAAGGCAGGAACGGGGTACTGATTGGGGATGATCAGCCATGATCACATTGAATGGTGGTGCTGGCTCGAAGGGCCAAATTGCCTACTCCTGCACCTATTGTCTGTTGTCTATTGTCTATTGAAACTAGTTTAGTTTAGTTGAGAGACACAAAGTGCTGGAGTAACTCAACAGGTCAGGCAGCATGTCTGGATAAAGGAACAGGTGGCGTTTCGGGTCGGAACCCTTCTTCAGACTGAAAGTAGAGGTGGTTTATTATATTATTCGTGTCACATGCTCCGAGGTACAGTGAGAAGCTTTTTTATTTTATTTTTTTAATTTATAAAAAATAAGAGATGAAGGGAAACAGGTTTGTCTTCTGCACAGACTGCATGTCAGAAAAGATTTAGATAAGGGGAAAAAATACAAAAGAAAGTTCTCTACAAACCTTAGGGAGTTTGTACGTTCTCTCTGCGACTAAGTAGGTTTCCTCCGGGTGCTCCGGTTTCCTCCCACATTCCACAGTGTGAGTTTGTAGGTTAATTGGCTTCTATAAAATTATCCCTAGTGCGTAGGGTAATAATAATAATGGATGGGATTTATATAGCGCCTTTCTAATACTCAAGGCGCTTTACATCGCATTATTCATTCACTCCTCAGTCACACTCGGTGGTGGTGAGCTACTTCTGTAGCCACAGCTGCCCTGGGGCAGACTGACGGAAGCGTGGCTGCTAATCTGCGCCTACGGCCTCTCCGACCACCACCAATCACTCACACACATTCACACACATTCACACGCAGGCAAAGGTGGGTGAAGTGTCTTGCCCAAGGACACAACGACAGTATGCACTCCAAGCGGGATTCGAACCGGCTACCTTCCGGTTGCCAGCCGAACGCCATCTGTCGTCCTAAAGGGTAGAGCTAGTGTAAGGGTGATCGTTGGTCGGCGTGGACTCGGTGGGCCGAAGGGCCTGACTCCTTGCTGCTTCTCAAAAACAAAAAAAATAATTCCAAATACGTGCGGGTTTTCAGGTTATTTGGCTTCTGTGAAATTGTCCCTAGTGTGTAGGATAGGACAAGCGTGAACGGGTGATCGTGGGTCAGCGTGGACTTGGTGGGCCGAAGGGCCTGACTCCTTGCTGCTTCTCAAAAACAGAACACTAAAATCTAATTCCAAAGACGTGCGTGTTTGTAGGTCAATTGGCTTCTGTAAAAGAGTCCCTAGTGCGTAGGATAGAACTAGTATTAACGGGTTGATGCGGACTCGGAGGGCCGAAGGGCCTGTTTCCATGCTGATATCTCTAAAACTAAAAACTAATTCCAATGACGTTCGGGTTTGTAGGTTAGGTGGCTTCTGTAAAATTGTCCCCTGGGGTGTAGGATGAAACTAGTGTATCATTGGTTGGTGCGAACTCTTTGGGCCAAAGGGCCTGTTTCCATGCTGCATCTCTAAAGCTAAATCTATAAAAGACGTGCGGGTTTGTAGGTTAATTGGCTTCTGTAAATTAGAAGTAGTGTGTACGTGTGATCGTGGGTCAACGTGAACTCAGTGGGCCGAAGGGCCTGTTTCCATGCTGTATCTCTAAAACTAAACAAATTCCCAATACGTGCGGGTTTGTAGGTTAATTGGCTTCTGTAAAAAAGTCCCTATTGTGTTGGATGGAACTAGTTTTCAGGGTGTTCGCTGGTCGGAGCGGAGTCAGTGGGCCGTTGGGCCCGTTTCCATGCTGTATCATTAAACTAAAACTATACTGAACTAAATTTATAGAAAGGAACTGCAGATGCCGTTTTACACCGAAGATAGACACAAAATGCTGGAGTAACTCAGCGGGACAGGCAGAATCTCTGGAGAGAATGAATGAGAGAAGGAGGGAGAGACTCCTTCTATTCAGAGATGCTGCCTGTTCCGCTGAGTTAGTCAGGCATTTTGTTCATAGGTTCATAAGTGATAGGAGCGGAATTAGGCCATTCGGCCCATCAAGTCCACTCCGTCATTCTATCATGGCTGATCTATGTCTCCCTCCTAACCCCATTCTCCTGCCTTTTCCCCATAACGTCTGACATCCGTACAATAGACAATAGACACTGGTTGGTGTGGACTCGGCAGGCCGAAGGACCTGTTACCGCGCTGTGTCTCTAAAACTAAACTAAACTGGACTTGGATTGAAACGTGGAACAGGGTATTAGAAACAACAGGACCCAAACACTGACAGTTGTACAGAAGTCCATCATCAACTCTTGATTTGTACTTGTGTCAGGGGTTAGACAATAGACAATAGACAATAGGTGCAGGAATAGGCCATTCGGCCCTTCGAGCCAGCACCGCCATTCAATGTGATCATGGCTGATCATCCACAATCAGTACCCTGTTCCTGCCTTCTCCCCATATCTTCAAGAGCTCTATCTAACTCTGTCTTGAAAGCATCCAGTGAATTGTCCTCCACTGCCCTCCGAGGCAGAGAATTCAACAGATTCGCAACTCTCTGGGTGAAAAGGTTTTTTCCTCGTCTCCGTTCTAAATGGCCCTCCCCTTTATTCTTAAACTGTGGCCCCTGGTTCTGGACTTTCCCCCCAACATCGGGAACATGTTTCCTGCCTTGTACTAATCAAGAATCTATCTCACCTTTCACCCCACCACCCGTCACATACAACAAGTGATCCTCCGTCAGTATCGCCACCTCCAACGTGACCCCACCACTCGCCACATCTTCCCATTTCCCCCCATGTCTGCCTTCCGCAAAGACCGCTCCCTCCGTAACTCCCTTGTCAATTCTTCCCTTCCCTGGTACTTTCCCTTGCAACCGCAAGAGATGCAACACTTGTCCCTTCACCTCCCCCCTCTACTCCATTCAAGGACCCAAGCAGTCGTTCCAGGTGCGACAGAGGTTCACCTGCATCTCCTCCAACCTCATCTATTGCATTCGCTGCTCTAGATGCCAGCTGATCTACATCGGCGATCGTTTCGCCGGCTTGGCGATCGTTTCGCCGAACACCTCCGGTCGGTCCGCAATAACCAACCTGAACTCCCGGTGGCTCAGCACTTCAACTCCCCCTCCCATTCCGTATCTGACCTCTCTGTCCTGGGTCTCCTCCATGGCCACAGCGAGCAACACCGTAAATTGGAGGAAATGCACCTCATATTCCGCTTGGGCAGTCTACATCCTGGGGGCCTGAACATTGAATTCTCCCAATTCTGCTAGCCCTGGCTGTCCCCTCCCCTTCATCAGCCATCTGGTTGTCTCCTCCCCTCCCCAGCCCTCGGGCACCTCCTCCACCTTTTTCCTTTTTTCCTTTCTTCTCCCCACCCCCTATCAGTCTGAAGAAGGGTTTCGGCCCGAAACGTTACCTATTTCCTTCGCTCCATTGATGCTGCTGCACCCGCTGAGTTTCTCCAGCATTTTTGTGTACCTAAGAATCTATCTATCCCTGCCTTAAAAAAATATCCATTGACTTGGCCTCCACAACCTTCTGCAGCAGCGAATTCCCACTGATTCACCACCACCCTCGGTCGAAAGAAAGTTTGTGTCTCTACCTTGAACTAAATTTGACATGATCGACGTACCACAATCCTCAAGTCTCGGGTGGTGTTCTCTGGGATTGTTATCCGATATTGGTCTTGCTCCCACTGCGGCGGCTGATTGTGTATATTGGTGATAATAACCATCAGTTCCACAATGCTGCTTCGATTACCTCCGTCTGTGGCTATAATTTGACGACTGATGCGTGAGACCTAGAACACAAAGACACGCTGAAATGGATATGGTTCCCGTCAATTTGAAGGCATTTTATCTGGCTTGGGAAATGTACCCAGGTCCTCAATCAAGCCAATATCTATATAAAATTATAATATAAAATTATAGATATCTAAATAGATAATAGGCAGGCCCGAAGGCATCTTTAGACTCACAGGAATGGCTGTAAAATCATTGACTATACACACAATGTCATTGGTTCTTGGCATGCCATTAGCCACAGTAACATTAGCAAAATGCATTCAAAAATATTAAATGGACTTCCATTCATCTCCAAATTCTAGATGTAATGAAAATAAAATGGATAATTATGATGATAATGTATTTTGAAAAATAAATGATTTTTATCTTTATTATTCCAAAGAGACTGAAAAGTAACCGCGTTGTTTTGCTTTTTTAAAGAGATACGAGTTACAAGGCGGCACGGAGACACAGCGGTAGAGTTGCTGCCTTACTGCGCCAGAGATCTAGGTTCGATCCTGACTACGGGTGCTGTCTGTATGGAGTTTGTACGTTCTCTCTGTGACACGCGTGGGTTTTCTCTGGGTGCTCCAGTTTCCCCCCACACTCCAAAGACGTGCGGGTTTGTAAGTTTACTGGCTTCTGGAGAAATTGTCCTTGATGTGTCGGGTAGAACTAGTGCATGGGTGATCGCTGGTCGGCATGGACTCGATGGGCCAAAGGCCTGTTTCCGCACCGTATCTCTAAAACTAGTCAATGTTGAGCTGAGTTACTCCATCCAGCATTGAGTTGAGTTACTCCAGCATTTTGTGTCTATCTTTGGTATAAAGCAGCAGCTGCAGTTCCTTCCTACACATTATATTAGAACGGGCAGGACTCTTAAGATGTCCTGTCCAATTTTGCAGCTAATGCTACAGTTTGAATTCTCTTATTTTAGTTAGTTCAATTTATTATTGTCATGTGCACTGTAATTGATGAACTGTACACTGCAAGGGCCAGGAAGCGAGTGGGCAAGATCATCTCTGACCCCTCTCACCCTGGCCACAAACTCTTTGAATCATTTCCCTCTGGAAGGCGACTCCGGACTGTCAAAGCTGCCACAGCCAGACATAAAAACAGCTTTTATCCACGAGTAGTTGCTCTACTCAACAGCCAAAAATCTGTAGCCTCCCTTTGATCTAGTATTTTGTTGGTTCACATGTTTGATCAATGATGTTTTATCATTAATGTCTTATTATTATTAATGTTTACTGTTTACGGGCAGTTTACTGTTCGGTGGGCGGCGCGACTCTCGTCAGCAGCGGCCTCTGCAGTCCGTCTGTCTTTTTGTTATTTTTGTCTCGTTTCTATGTAGTTTTTTTTTTCTTTTTTTTTTCGGGGTATGTGTGTGGGGGTGGGGGTGGGGGGGGGACTTTAAAATCTTTCCCTGCACGGGAGACCCGACCTTTTCTTTGTCGGGTCTCCGTTGTCGTTGGGGCTGGGCAACGTGGAGCGGCCTCCAGCAGGAGCGACCTGGGGCTCCAGTTGCGGAACTGCGGACTACTCACCGTCACGGGGCTGGCTGAGTCCGGAGCGGGTGGAGCTGTGGTGGAGCGCTGCTGCGACCCGACCCCGGAGATTCGGAGGCTACAACCGCGGGTCTGGCGGACGGCAACACCGGAAGCCCGCGGGTCCCTGATGGGAGACCGCTTTTCGGGGCTTCCGCAGCGGCGACTTCTCCCGCCCGAGTTGCGGGGTTGAAGAGCACCTGGAGCGGGCTTTACATCATCGCCCCGCGCGGCTTGGAATGGCCGCGGACTTTGCGAGCGCACGCCGGGCTCTAACACCAAGACCCGGTGCGCGACCTTGCATCACCCGGCGTGGCTTTAATGGCCGCGGGACAATCACCATCGCCCGCTGGGGCTTTGACTTTGACTCTGACATCGGGGGGGGGGGGGGGGGGAGTGCAGTGGAGAGATAAGTGTTTTTTTGCCTTCCATCACAGCGCTGTGATGGATGTATGTGTAAATTGTGTTGTGCCTCGGGTCTTTTTCGTTTTGTAATGTATGGCTGCAGAAACGACATTTCGTTTGGACCTCAACGGGGTCCAAATGACAAATAAATTGTATTGTATTGTGTTGTATTGTATTGTATTGTTTAGTGTTTTCCGAGTCATTCGTAACTGTCACTGTATGTCATGTTGTTACTTGTGGGCGGAGCACCAAGGCAAATTCCTTGTATGTGAATACTTGGCCAATAAACTTACTTACTTACTTACTTACTTACAGTGAAAAGCTTTTGTGTAGGAAAGAACTGCAGATGCTGGTTTAAATCGAAGGTAGACACAAATGCTGGAGTAACTCAGCGGGACAGGCAGCATCTCTGGAGAGAAGGAATGGGCGACGCTTCGGGTCGAGACCCTTCTTCAGACTGAGAGTCAGGGGAGAGGGAGTCTGGAGATATGGAAGCATAAAGGGCCTGTCCCACGGGCATGCGACTCCATGCGGCAAGCACGACCTAACCGGAAGCGGGGGCCGCGCGGAGGTCGAGTGATCCCCGTACAGGGCCGGTCCCACCAGCATGCGACTCCATGCGGCAAGCGCGACCAAACCGGAAGCGGGGGTTGCGCGGGGGCCGCGCGGAGGTCGAGTGAGTGACGCGGTAAGTTCGCGCGCGACGTTTGGCGTCAAGACGCTGCGTACGGCATCGAGGCGGCTGCGGGCCGGCAGGCCGTTGCCGCGCGGAATTTCTGAACACTGTCAGTTTTTCTGAGCCCCGCGCGATGTCTGGACCAGCTCCGCACAACTCCATACGGCTCTGGCGATCGAAGTGGGACCGGCCCCGCGAGGTCGTACGGCTCAAGCGACCACGTTAGGTCGCGCTTGCCGCATTGAGTCGCATGCTCGTGGGACAGGCCCTTTAGGTGTGAAAACGACAGGTCAAAGCAGATGTGGGTAAGTAAATGTAGAATGATTCATTGTTTAGCTGAAGGTCGAGACCCGAAACGTTGCCTATTTCCTTCGCTCCATAGATGCTGCCTCACCCGCTGAGTTTCTCCAGTATTTTGTCTACCTTCTTTTTTGCAGCATCTGCAGTTCCTTCTTAAACATTGTTAGCTGAAGGTGACAACGAGTCAAACAATCTGTAATATTTAATCAGGAGGACAGTCAAACTAGTCGGAGAACTTGGGTGGGGGAGGGACCGACAGAGGGAAAGCAAGGGTTACTTGAAGTTAGAGAAGTCAATATTCAAACACAAATTGGAGGAACAGCACCTCATATTTCGCTTGGGCAGCTTACAACCCAGTGGTATGAATATTGATTTCTCCAACTTCAAGTAACCCTTGCATCCCCTTCTCCCCATCCCTCCCCCACCCAATGTCGTACCAGCTTCAAAGTCTTCTTGAATTGTTCGACATCTCTCTACATCACCGTCTATATCTCTCGTTTCCCTTCTTCCCCCCCCCCCCACCCCCCCCCCCCCCCCCCCCGACTCTCAGTCTGAAGAAGGGTCTTGACCTGAAACAACGCCTTTTCCTTTTCTCCAGAGATACTGTCTGACCCACTGAGTTACTCCTGAATTTTGTGGCTATCTTCAATATTCAGTAAGCTGCCCAAGTGAAATATGAGATGCCGTTCCACCAGATGGACTTTCTTGGGCTTCAATGCTGTACGCTCTCACCTGGGAGATGGGGTGGTTGACGTAGATCCAGCCAGTGCTGAGCTGATCTGGAAGTACTCTGGTTGCTGCCGTGATATGGAGTAGGTGATGACCGCATTACTCCCGTGGTCATCATCATGGGCCGCTGCCCGCAGGAAGCTGTTGCCGACCGGCGTGTCCTCCCGCAGGTAGTCTAAGAACAGAAGGACGCAGAGTCATCCGACTCGTTCACAAGTTCACGTTATAGGAGTAGAATTAGGCCATTCGGCCCATCGAGCCCACTCCGCCCCATTCAATCATGGCTGATCTCGGCCTCCTAATCCCATTTTCCTGCCTTCTCCCCGTAACCCTTGACACCAGTTCTAATCAGGAATTTGTCTATCTCTGCCTTAAAAATATCCACTGACTCGGCCTCCACAGCCCTCTGTGGCAATGAGTTCCACAGATTAACTACCCTCTGACTAAGAAGTTCCTCCCCACCTCCTTTCTAAAAGAGCGCCCTTTAATTCTGAGGCTGTGACCTCTGGTCCGAGACTCCCCACCAGTGGAAACATCCTTTCCACATCCACTCTATCTATGCCTTTCATTATTCTGTAAGTTGCAATGAGGTCCCCCTCAACCTTCTAAACTCCAGCGAGTACAGCCCATTGCTGTCAAACGCTCATCATATGCCAACCTACTCATTCCTGGGATAATTCTTGTTGACCCCCTCTGGTCCCTCTCCAGAGCCAGCACATCCTTCCTCAGATATGGGGCCCAGATTTTCTCACAGTATTCCAAATGCGGCCTGACCTGCGCCTCAGCATTGCATCTCTGTTTTTGTATTCCAGTCCTCTTGATATAAATAGACAATAGACACTAGGTGCAGGAGTAGGCCATTCGGCCCTTCGAGCCAGCACCGTCATTCAATGTGATCATGGCTGATCATCCCAATCAGTACCCCGTTCCTGCCTTCTCCCCATATCCCCTGACTCCGCTATCTTTAAGAGCCCTATCTAGCTCTCCCTTGAAAGTATCCAGAGAACCAGCCTCCACCGCCCTCTGAGGCAGAGAATTCCACAGACTCACCACTCTCTGTGTGAAAAAGTGTTTCCTTATCTCCGTTCTAAATGGCTTAACCAGTGGCCCCAGGTTCTGGACTCCCCCAACATTGGGAACATGTTTCCTGCCTCTAGCGTGTACAAACCCTTAATAATCTTATATGTTTCAATAAGATTCCCTCTCATCCTTCTAACTCCAGAGTATAAATGCTAGCATTTGCCTCCCTTGTACAAGACATTGGTGAGGCCACACTTGGAGCATTGCGGGCAGCTTGGGTCACCCTGGTCACTTCTAAGATGGCGCCCAACATAGTCTTTCTGCTGACTGGTTAGCACGCAACAAAAGCTTTTCACTGTACCTCGGTACACGTGACAATAAACTAAACTGAAACTGAAACTGCAACTGCTACAGGAAGGATGTCATTAAGCTAGAAAGAGTGCAGAGAGGATTTACGAGGATGTTGCAGTATTCGAGGGCCTGGGCTGCGGGGAGAGGTTGGGCAAGCCATAACTTTATTTCTTGGAGAGCAGGAGGCTGAGGGGTAATATTTAGAGGTGTATAAAATGATGAGGGGAATAGCTAGGGTAGTTGCACAGTCTTTTGCCCAAGGTAGGATAATCAAGAACCAGAGGGCATAGGTTTAAAGTGAGAGGTGAAGCATTTAATAGGAACCTGAGGGGGCAACTTTTTCACACAAAGGGTGATGGTTCTATGGACCAAGCTGCCATTGTAGTTGTGGCAGGTACTAATACAGCATTGAAAAGACACTTGAACATGCATAGGAAATGTTTAGAAGGATATGGGCCATATGCAGGGACCAGTGTAGATGGGGCATCTTGGTCAGCATGGGCAAGTTAGACAATAGACAATAGGTGCAGGAGTAGGCCATTTGCCCTTCGAGCCAGCACCGCCATTCAATGTGATCATGACTGATCATCCCCAATCAGTACCCCGTTCCTGCCTTCTCCCCATAACTCCGCTATCTTTAAGAGCCCTATCTAGCTCTCTCTTGAAAGCATCCAGAGAACCTGCCTCCACCGCCCTCTCAGGCAGAGAATTCCACAGACTCACCACTCTCTGTGAGAAAAAGTGTTTCCTCGTCTCCGTTCTAAATGGCTTACTCCTTATTCTTAAACTGTGGCCCCTGGTTCTGGACTCCCCCAACATCGGGAACATGTTTCCTGCCTCTAGCGTGTCCAAGCCCTTAACAATCTTATATGTTTCAATGAGTTGGGCTGAAGGGCCTGTTCCTATGCTTTATGACAAAAATAAATGTGTATGCTGACCTCTCAAAACTGTATTTAAACGTGATCACTGTATTTAAAGGGGTCTCTGGAGAAGGGTTCCGACCTGAAACGTCACCTATTCACTTTCTCCAGAGATGCTGCCTGACCCTCTGAGTTACTCCACCATGTTGTGTCCACATTCGGTATAAACCAGCATCCGTAGTTCCTTCCTGCACATAATTCCTCCTCGTCTCACTTACTAATTACGTCCTTGGGTGATACTCATTTGAACACAAGATTAAAGGCGGTAATGCCTGTGTTATTGCTTCAGTGTGCAGCAGGATAGACCCAGAACAGTGGCAAAGATTCTTTTCATCAGAGTTACGCAGTGGAGGTTAGTAATTCCCAGCAGGAGAGGAGCAATAATTGAATGGAAAGAGTACACACTAAATCTCCGGTACAAAAGAGGGCGAATAAGTAGTCCCATAAAACACCCACCAACAGAATAAGGGGTAAGGCCATTTGGAACAGAGATGAGAAAAAACTTTTTCACCCAGAGAGTTGTCAATCTGTGGAATTCCCTGCCTCAGAAGGCAGTGGAGGCCAATTCTCCGAAGAAAGGTTTCGGCCCGAAAGGTTGCCTATTCCCTTCGCTCCATAGATGCTGCTGCACCCGCTGAGTTTCTCCAGCACTTTGTCTACCTCCAATTCTCTGGATGCTTTCAAAAGAGAGTTAGACAGAGCTCTTGAAGACAGCGGAGTCAAGGGATATGGGGGAAAAGGCAAGAATGGGGCACTGATTGTGGATGGTCAGCCATGATCACATTGAATGGCGGTGCTGGCTCGAAGGGCCGATTGGCCTACTCCTGCACCTATTGTCTATTGTCTATTAACATGCCCCATGTACATTAGTCCCACCTGCCTGCGTTTGGCCCAAATGTCTCTAAACCCATCCTATCCATGTACCTGTCTAATTGTTTCTTAAACGTTGGGATAGTCCCTGCCTCAACTACCTCATCTGGCAGCTTGTTCCATACACCCACCACCATTTGTGTCAAAATATTACCCCACAAAGTCCTGTTGAATCTTCCCCCTTCACCCTGAACCCATGGTTCTTGATTCCCCTACTCTAAATGTCGGTAAATGTTTTCTAAATAAGAGTGTGCCGCGTTGGTGGCTGTATCCCCCGAACTTAGTTTAGACATACAGCATAGAAGCAGGCCCTTCACCCCACCTGCACACTAGCACTATCCTACACACCAGGGACTATTCACCTACAACCCCCGCACGTCTTTGGAGTGTGGGAGGAAACCGGTGCACCGGAGGAAACCCACGCAGGTCACAGGGAGAACCTGCAAATCCCACATAATCCTATGTCAGGATGCTGACCTCTTAAAACTCTATTGAAACGTGATCACCAAGGGCCTGTATCTCTAAACCTAAACCTAAACTAAAGTAGACTTGGACCGGAACGTGGAACAGGGTATAAGAAACAACAGGACCCAAACACTGACAGAAGTCCATCATCAACTCTTGATTTGTTACTTGGGTTATGGGGAGGAGAATGGGGTTACGAGGGAGAGGTCGATCAGCCATGATTGAATGGCGGAGTAGACTTGATGGGCCGAATGGCCTAATTCTTCTCCAATCACTTATGACCTTATGAACCACAAGCAAAAAAGTATAAAGATTACAAATTCAACATTGCGGAGCCACTTGATGGCAAGAAGCCTTTTGCAGTTTTGACACTTTCAGAAGTTTTTAGAAGTTTGACACTTACATTGGTAGCGGCTATTCTCAAACTTTGGGTCATTGTCATTTTCATCGGCTATGAGTATGGTCAGCTGGCAAATGCCGATGAGTGGCTCCTGGGCCTGGTCTGTTGCAGTTACTGACAAGGTGTACTCTCGCTGGCGCTCCCGGTCAAAGCTCTGGGTTGTGGTAATGGATCCTGCAAAAGAAAGCATCGTGAGAGCATAATTCTAGTCAACAGGCATCTTTGTGTATTCTGCATTCAATTGATTTATTTTAGACAATAGACAATAGGTGCAGGAGTAGGCCATTCGGCCCCTCGAGCCAGCACCGCCATTCAATGTGATCATGGCTGATTATCCCCTATCAGTACCCCGTTCCTGCCTTCTCCCCATATCCCCTGACTCCGCTATTTTTAAGCGCCCTATCTAGCTCTCTCTTGAAAGCATCCAGAGAACCTGCCTCCACCACCCTCTGAGGCAGAGAATTCCACAGACTCACCACTCTCTGTGAGAAAAAGTGTTTCCTCGTCTCCGTTCTAAATGGCTTACCCCTTATTCTTAAACTGTGGCCCCTGGTTCTGGACTCCCCCAACATCGGGAACATGTTTCCTGCCTCCAGCGTGTCCAAGCCCTTAACAATCTTATATGTTTCAATGAGATACCCTCTCATCCTTCTAAACTCCTTTTATATATATATTGTTTCAAATAGAGTCATAGTCATACTGCACATAAACAGGCCCTTGGGGCCAACTAAAGGTCATGGGGTCATACGGCACGGAAACAGGTCTTAGGCCCAATTTCAAGTCATAGTTTCACACAGCAAGGAAACAGGCCCTCCGGCCCTACTTGCCCAAGCCGCCCAAGATGCCCCATCTACGATAGTCCCAGCTGTCTGGGTTTGGCCCACATCCCTCTAAACCTTTCCTACCCATGTAGCTGTCCAAAGGTGATAAATCTAGGATCCTTCTTTGAGTACTGACTATTGACTTTGCATTTTATCGTTAGGAAATCATTTGATGGGACAGTTCATTCATTCATCATCGTTGAAAACATTAGCCACGCAGTGGTGCTGGTTTCCGACAGGAACGGTGACGGACGCACCACACGTCTCTGTCCTCCAGTTCCTGCGGACTTCCGCCGCTGGAAGTACAGGATTTTGGTGTGTGTGTGCTTTATCATTGTTCCTTATAAAATGCCGTGTACGACAGTGATGGCAACTTCTACTGAAGTGTGGATGGCCGTCGGCTCGCTAGGAGCTCATCCGCCCTTTGACAGGTCTTGTTTTTGGTCCTGCTGGGGGTCCACAGCCCCCTCCTCACCCGGCAAACCAGGTGGGGGAGACGGTTTAGTTGCAGACTATCCGACCATGGAGCAGGTAGCACGGGATTACATGGAACCCATGGCGGGGGGGAACTCCCCCCAACCTGACCTGACAGAGAAGTTGTGATAATCAGATAATCAGAGGATGAAGCGTGAGATATATTCCTTCACAGGATTGCTAGATCTTCCCTTATTGTCACATATTAATAACTTGAGCACCATCAGAGATAAAGACATGATATCGACTAAAAGAGTTGTAAAGGCCAATAGTCTCCTCATAAATTCATAGGTGATAGGAGCAGAATTAGGCCATTCAGCCCATCAAGTCAACTTCGCCATTCAATCATGGCTGATCTATCTTTCCCGCTTAGCCCCATTCTCCTGCCTTCTCCCCGTAAACCCTGACACCCGCACTAATCAAGAATCTATCAATTTCCGCCTCCTTAAAAAAAATCCCATTGACTTGGCCTCCACGGCCTTCTGTGGCAATGAATTCCACAGATTCACCACCCTCTGACTGAAGAAATTCCTCCTCATCTCCTTTCTAAAGGGACGGCCTTTTATTCTGAGGCTGTGACCTCTGGTCCCACTAGTGAAAATATAGTGGTGCACGTTAGCTGTTTACACAAGGAAGAATGATTGCGCCATGGTTTCTGCCTTGAAGTGTGTCAACTGGCTGGAGACATGGATTCAGAACCATTGGTAAGGCATTTTCCACACTGTTGCCGCTGTGGAATGTACTTTGCAAGAAGGTGTTATGGAAAGGCACGGAACTACAGATGCTGAAATCTTGTACGGAACACAAAGTGTTGGAGTTCCTCTGTATGTATAAGAAAGAACTGCAGATACTGGAAAAATCGAAGGTACACAAAAATGCTGGAGAAACTCAGCGGGTGAGGCAGCATCTATGGAGCGAAGGAATAGGTGACGTTTCGGGTCGAGACCCGAGTTGCTCTGTAGGTCAGATGATGTTTGGATTGGCAATGTTTTGGGTTGGGACCCTTCAGACTTTATAGAGTCATAGAAGATGGAAACAGGCCCTTCGGCCCAAATTGCCCAGATTGACAATCTATACTAGTCCCACTTGCTGGCGTTTGGCCCATATCCCTTTACCTTTACTTGCAGGCTCTTTGACCCACCGAGTCCATGCTGACCAGTAATCACTTGCACGCTATCACTATCCTGCACACTAGTTACAATTTATAACCTTGTCTTACAGCACCGGAGACCCAGGTTCAATCCTGACCTCGGGTGCTGTCTGTGTGGAGTTTGCACTTTCACCCCGTGACCGCGCGGGTTTTCTCCGGGTGCTCCGGTTTCCTCCCACATTCCAAAGACGTACATGTTTGTAGGTTAGTTGGCTTTGCTTAAAAAGATTGCAAATTATACCCAGTGTGCGGAGATGTCTGAGGTCCAGTAGCCTTATTTGTTTTGAAGGTAGACAAAAGTGCTGGAGAAACTCAGTGGGTGCGGCAGAACCTATGGAGCGAAGGAAATAGGCAACGTTTCGGGCCGAAACCCTTCTTCATTCAAACATGAATGATTAAAAAAAGAGTATTACTGATTTTCTTTTGTTTCACAATAAATTGAGGCGAAGACTTTTTTTAGCATGGATTTTTAATTTCAGTTCAGTCTTTTTGATTTTTTATTGCAAAGTTACTGAACTACAAAGTTCCTCGGCAAGGCCAGCGGCATAATCAAGACGAGTCGCACCCTGGCCACTTCCTCTTCTCCCCTCTCCCATCAGGCAAGAAGTGTGAAAACGCACACCTCCAGATTCAGGGTCAGTTTCTTCCCATCTGTTATCAGACAACTGAACCATCCTACCGCCAACTAGAGAGCTGTCCTGACCTACCATCTACCTTATTTTAGACTTTCGGACTATCTTTAATTGGACTTTACTAGGCTTTATCTTGCAATAAAGGTTATT
The DNA here is from genome assembly GCA_038087875.1 of Malacoraja senta. Taxonomy (NCBI): domain Eukaryota; kingdom Metazoa; phylum Chordata; class Chondrichthyes; order Rajiformes; family Rajidae; genus Malacoraja; species Malacoraja senta. Next base: position 6,814,342 of record CM075977.1, read on the forward strand.
CCTTTTATCCTGTATCTGTACTGTTGATGGCTTGAATGTAATGACGTATAGTCTTTCCGCTGACTGGACAGCAAGCAACAAAAAAGATTTTCACTGTACCTCAATACACGTGACAATAAATTAAACTAAAGGGCGGCACGGTGGCGCAACGGTAGAGTTGCTGCCTTACAGTACCAGGGACCCGGGTTCGATCACTGACTATAGGTGCTGTCTGTACGGAGTTTGTACGTTCCTCCCCGTGACCTGCGTGGGTTTTCTCCGGGATCTCTGATTTTCTCCCACACTCCAAAGACATAGAGGCTTGTAGGTTAATTGGCTCGGTATGAAAGTAAATTGCCCCTATTGTGTGTGTAGGATAGTGTCAGTGTGCGGGGGGATCGCTGGTCGGCGCGGACTCGGTGGGCCGAAGGGCTTGTTTCCGTGCCCATCCGTCTGGAGCACGTGACGTTTTATTTGAAGATGGACACAAAGCTGGAATAACTCAGCGGGACCGACAGGCCGTTGGCGCGCAAAGATTTAGTTCACTACAAAATTTCAGTGCGCCGCGCGATGTCGCGCACAACTCCATACCCCTCCGCGCTTCTCAGTGGGACCGGCCCCGCGCGACCACACGATGCCCATGCGCCTCAACGCAACGACGAGGTTGCGTAATTTGCATGCCAAGGACACGTAAGTGGGACAGGGCCTTAAGACTAAAGACAAAAACTAAACGAAACTAAACATTATACTCACCAGTGTCAGGATTAACTCGGAAACCTGGAGTAATCCCTTCTCGAATCATAAGTCCATATTTCACCTGTCCATTCACTCCAAGATCAGCATCATGAGCCTTGACTTGAAGTACAAAAGTTCCAGCGGGCTGGTTCTCCAAGACACAAGCATCTTCACTGTACTTTAAACACTGATATAAAAAAACAGAAAAATAAATGTCATCAAGATTTCTTCCTTGTTAATTAAACTATCAGCGAAAACGTGAGGATGGGTCTCGAACCGATACGCCACCCATTCATTCCTTCTCTCCAGAGATGCTGCCTGACCTGCTGAGTTACTCCAGCTATTTGTGTCTACCTTCGGTTTTAACCAGCATCTGCAGTTCCTTCCACCAACATGTACCTAATTGGGTATTTTAAAATGGAGATTGATAGATTGTTGATTAGTACAGGTGCCAATGGATATGGGGAGAAGGCAGGAGAATGGGGTTGAGAGGGAAAGATAGATCAGCCATGATTAAATGGGGGAGTAGACTTGATGGGCCGAATGGCCTAATTCTGTTCCTATGTCTTGTCAACTTATGAATTGTATCACCACCTGTCTGACCTGCAGGGAATCTGTTAAAATGGGAAATATAGGACTAAGTAACTCTGGTTCATAGTGCAATTGACCAACATGATTGAATACACCTGGAGTATTATGTACAGTTTTGGTCCCCTAATTTGAGGAAGGACATTCTTGCTATTGAGGGAGTGCAGTGTAGGTTTACTAGGTTAATTCGCGGGATGGCGGGACTGTCATATGCTGAGAGAATGGAGCGGCTGGGCTTGTATACTCTGGAGTTTAGTAGGATGAGAGGGAATCTTATTGAAACATATAAGATTATTAAGGGTTTGGACACGCTAGAGGCAGGAAACATGTTCCCGATGATGGGGGAGTCCAGAACCAGGGGCCACAGTTTAAGAATAAGGGGTAAACCATTTAGAACGGAGACGAGGAAACACTTTTTCACACAGAGTTGCGAGTCTGTTGAATTCTCTGCCTCAGAGGGCGGTGGAGGCCAGTTCTCCGCATATCCCCTGACTCCGCTATTTTTAAGAGCCCTATCTAGCTCTCTCCTGAAAGTATCTGTGGAATTCTCTGCCTCAGAGGGCGGTGGAGGCAGGTTCTCTGGATGCTTTCAAGACAGAGCTAGATAGGGCTCTTAAAAATAGCGGAGTCAGGGGATATGGGGAGAAGGCAGGAACGGGGTACTGTTTGGGGATGATCAGCTATGATCACATTGAATGGCGGTGCTGGCTCGAAGGGCCAAATGGCCTACTCCTGCATCTATTGTCTATTGTCTATTTAAAGAAAGGTACAAATAGACAATAGACAGGGGTAGATAAAGAAAGGACATGACCTGAAGCGTCACCTATCCATGTTCCCCGGAGATGCTGCCTGACCCGTTGAGTTACTCCAGCACTTTGTGTCTTTTCTTGGCTTGACTTAAAAAACGTAGTTTAGTTTAGTTTAGTTTAGAGATACAGCGCGGAAACAGGCCTTTCAGCCCACCGAGTCCTCGCCGACCAGCGATCCCCGCACATTAACACCATCCTACACACACAAGGGACAATTTGCATGTGTACCGAAGCAAATTAACCTACAAACCTTCGGGGTGTGGGAGGAAACCAAAGATCTCGGAGAAAACCCACGCGGTCACGGGGAGAAAGTACAAACTCCTGTACAGACAGCACCCGTAGTTGGGATCGAACCCGGGTCTCCGGCACTGCAAGCTCCGTAAGGCAGCAACTCTACCGCTGCGCCACCGTGCCGCCCTTATGGTTTTCTTAAATGGACTCAATTTAAATACGGGGACACGAGAGACTGCAGGTGCTGGAATCTGCAGCAGAATACAAAGTGCTGGAGGAACTCAGCGGCTCAGGCAGTATGTGTGGAGGGAATGGACAGCAGACATTTCTTTGTAATATTCTTTGTAATATTTTGGTCTCATTCCTTTGGGAGATGCATAAAGTATTTTTGAAGACTGCTTGAGTTGTCTTTTCATGAGCGGGTATTTCCTCTTGGATCAGCAGTGACTGTGAGACTGCCACATCTCTTAAGGAGCATTCAATATAGGACCAAGCTGCAATTGAATATAGCATCCTGCAAGCACTAGTGATGCATTTTCTTATACACTCTAACACATATACTTGGCTTATGAAACATGCTACTTTTGTCCTCTTTTCTGAGCTCCTGTGTGACTTGAGAAAAAAAATACTATGGTTGATGAAAATATAGAAACCTATTTCAGAAGGCGGAGGGTGTATCGAAATGTATGGTATATGGGTATTCTTGATTTGAACGGGTGTCAGAGGCTATGGGGAGAAGGCAGGAGAATGGGGTTAGGAGGGAGAGATAGATCAGCCATGATTGATGGGCCGAATGGCCTAATTCTGCTCCTAGAACTTATGAACAAGTGCCAAAGGAGGTAGTTGAGGCAGGTTCTGTAACAGAACTTAAAGACACCTGGACCGGTGCATGGAGAGGTGAGGATCAGGTGGATATGGACCAAACGCAGGCACAAATGGGACGAGTTTAGATGGGGCATCTTGGTTGGCACGGACGAATTGGGCCGAAGGGCCTGTTTCTGTCCTGCACGACTGTAAAATACCAGAAATACTCAACAGGTCAGAGTGTATCAGGTGGATGATCCAAGTTCTATCATCACAGTGTGGCCACTGATCTGCTGAGTATTTCATGCATTCGCCCGGACTCGAGGGTGTGAGCTACAGGGAGAAGTTGAGCAGGCTGGGACTCTATTCCTCGGAGTGCAGGAGGATGAGGGGTGATCTTATGGAGGTGTTCAAAGTCATGAGAAGAATAGATTGGGTTGGCGCACACAGAGTCTCTTGTCCAGAGTTGGGGAATCAAGAATAGCAAGGATACGCTATTGAGGGAATGCAGCGTAGGTTTACAAGGTAAATTCCCGGGATGGTGGGACTGTCATTTGCTGAGAGAATGGAGCGGCTGGGCTTGTATAATCTGAAATTTAGAAGGATGAGGGGGGATCTTATTGAAACATATAAGATTATTAAGGGTTTGGACACACTAGAGGCAGGAAACATATTCCCGATGTTGGGGGAGTCCAGAACCAGGGGCCACAGTTTAAGAATAAGAGGTAAGCCATTTAGAACAGAGATGAGGAAACACTTTTCCACAGAGAGTTGTGAGGCTGTGGAATTCTCTGCCTCAGAGGGCGGTGGAGGCAGGTTCTCTGGATACTTTCAAGCGAGAGCTAGATAGGGCTCTTAAAGATAGCAGAGTCAGGGGATATGGGGAGAAGGCAGGAACGGGGTACTGATTGGGGATGATCAGCCATGATCACAATGAATGACGGTGCTGGCTCGAAGGGCCGAATGGCCTACTCCTGCACCTATTGTCTATTGTCTATTGACAATAGTTTAAGCTGAGGGGGTAAAGATTCAATCGGAACCCGAGGGGTAATCTTTTCACACAAGGGGTGGCGGGTGTATGGAACGAGCTGCCGGAGGTGGTAGTTGAGGCAGGAACAATCGCAATATTTAAGAGACCGTTAGACAGGTACATGGACAGGATGGATTTAGGGGGATATGGGCCAAACGTGGGCAGGTGGGACTGGTGTGGATGGGACATGTTGGCTGGGCTGGGCAAGTTGGGCTGAAGGGCCTGTTTCCACACTGTATCATACTCTGTGACCTCATATAAAAATTAAGTATACCATATGCCTTCTTCATCCCTTATGGGGATAAGGCAGGAACGGAGTACTGATTGGGGATGATCAGCCATGATCACATTGAATGGCGGTGCTGGCTTGAAGGGCCGAATGGCCTACTCCTGCACCTGTTCTATATGATCACTCTAACTGCATACGTGTTGCCACTTTCATGAAGTAATGGACTTGGACACCAAGATTGTTAAGGGCTTGGACACGCTAGAGGCAGGAAACATGTTCCCGATGTTGGGGGAGTCCAGAAACAGGGGCCACAGTTTAAGAATAAGGGGTAAGCCATTTAGAACAAAGATGAGGAAACACTTTTTTTCACAGAGAGTAGCGAGTCTGTGGAATTCTCTGCCTCAGAGGGCGGTGGAGGTCTGTTCTCTGGATACTTTCAAGAGAGAGCTAGATAGGGCTCTTAAAAATAGCGGAGTCAGGGGATATGGGGAGAAGGCAGGAACGGGGTATTGATTGGGGATGATCAGCCATGATCACATTGAATGGCAGTGCTGGCTCGAAGGGCCAAATGGCCTACTCCTGCACCTATTGTCTATTGTCTATTGACAATAGTTTAAGCTGAGGGGGTAAAGATTCTATTGTCTATGATCACTCTAACTGCGTACGTGTTGCCACTTTCATAAAGTAATGGACTTGGACCCCAAGATCCCTTTCTATATCAATGCTGTAAAGGGTCATGCCGTTGGCTGTATATATTTCCCCCTTACATCTGACCACCCGGTGGGAGATGCAGGTACCTCTGTGAACAGGGGCTTGTTGTTGTTGACGTCGTTGATGCCCACGATGACCCGGGCGCTGCTGCTGAGGGAGCTGGGCCCTCCCGAGGCGTTGTCGTCCGTCGCCGTGATGCTCAGCACGTACTGCGGCCCCTGGAGTCTCGGCGGCGGGCTCCCCCGCAGTTTAATTATTCCTGCCGCGGGGTAAAAAAAATTCGTCACTGCGGGTCAACGTTCACTTTGGACCAGCTCCAAACCAGATTCAGGGAAACATAGAAACATAGGTGCAGGAGGAGGCCATTCGGCCCTTCGAGCCAGCACCGCCATTCATTGTGATCATGGTTGATCGTCCCCTATCAATAACCCGTGCCTGCCATCTCCCCATATCCCTTGACTCCACTAGCCCCTAGAGCTCTATCTAACTCTCTCTTAAATCCATCCAGTGACTTGGCCTCCACTGCCCTCTGTGGCAGGGAATTCCACAAATTCACAACTCTCTGGGTGAAAAAGTATTTTCTCACCTCAGTCTTAAATGACGTCACCTTTATTCTAAGACTGTGGCCCCTGGTTCTGGACTTGCCCAACATTGGGAACATTTTTCCTGCATCTAGCTTGTCCAGTTCTTTTATAATTGTATATGTTTCTATAAGATTCCCCCTCATCCTTCTAAACTCCAGTGAATACAAGCCTAGTCTTTTCAATCTTTCCTCATATGACAGGGAGATTCTTCCCGGCTGTTAAGTCAGGCAACGTCACGCGAACCAACCTCCCTCCCAATGACTCCATCTACACCTCACGCTGCCTCGGCAAGGCCAGCAGCAGAATCGAGGACCAGTCGCGCCCTGGCCACTCCCTCTTCTCCCCTCTCCCAACAGGCAAGAGGCACAGAGGTGTGAAAACGCACACCTCCAGATTCAGGGACAGTTTCTTCCCAGCTGTTAACAGGCAACTGAACCAACCAGAGAGCACTCCTGACCTCCCGTCTACCTCATTTGTGACCCTTGGATTATCTTTACTCAGACTTTATCTTGCACTAAATGTTATTCCCTTTATCCTGTATCTGTACACAGTGGACGGCTTGATTGCAATCATGTATAGTCTTTCCGCTGACTGGCTAGCATGCTACAAAAAAACATTTCTCTGCACTTCAGTACACGTAACAATAATAAACTCAACTAATGAAACTTGCAGGTACAGCAGGCAGTGAAGAAAGCTAATGGCATGTTGGCATTCATAACAAGAGGAGTTGAGTATAGGAGCAAAGAGGTCCTTCTACAGTTGCACAGAGCCCTAGTGAGACCACACCTGGAGTATTGTGTGCAGTTTTCGTCTCCACGTTTGAGGAAGGACATTCTTGCTATTGAGGGAGTGCAGCGTAGGTTCACAAGGTTACTTCCTGGGATGGCGGGACTGTCATATGTTGAAAGAATGGAGCGACTGGGCTTGTACACTCTGGAGTTTAGAAGGATGAGAGAGGATCTTATTGAAACATATAAGATTATTAAGGGATTGGACACGCTGGAAGCAGGAAACATGTTCCCGATGTTGGGGGAGTCCAGAACCAGGGGACCACAGTTTAAGAATAAGGGGTGGGTCATTTAGAACGGAGATGAGGAAAACCTTTTTCACACAGAGAGTTGTGAATCTGTGGAAATCTCTGCCTCAGAAGGCAATGGAGGCCAATTCTCTGGATGCTTTCAAGAGAGAGTTAGATAGAGCTCTTAAAGACAGCGGAGTCAGGGGATATGGCAGGAACAGGGTACTGATTGTGGATGATCAGCCATGATCACAGTGATTGGCGGTGCTGGCTCGAATGTCCGAATGGCCTACTCCTGTGTCTATTGCCTAAACTAAACAAACTGATGTGGCACCTTATCAGATGCCTTATAGAAATATTTAATTCCCCTTTATTCACAGCACCTGTTTTCTGTTCAAACAAACATCATGCTGATTTGCCTAATCATAGAAGAGCCAAACGCGGGCAGGTGGGATTAGTGTAGACGGGACATGTTGGCCGGTGTGGACGAGTTGGGCCCAATGGGCCTGTTTCCACGCTGTATCTCCAAAACTAAAACCTAAATAAACAAATGGTTTTAATAGCGCTGTAAACTCATGTGTTAACAAATTGGGCCATAAATATTTGAATAGTTTTACCTTTTTGGTTGTCAAGTACAAAGTTTTTCTCTTCGTTTCCTCCAGTGATTGTATAGATAACATTGTCACCATCAGCATCCGTCGCATGCACTGTGGCCACAAGACTATTAGGCCCAGCATCTTCAGAGAGAAATGTCTTATATCTGTATGAGAAGGATGAGAAAAATCTATTATGATCGTAAGACATAGGAGCGGAATTAGGCCATTCGGCCCAACGAGTCGGCTCAGCCATTCGATCATGGCTGATCTATCTCTCCCTCACAACCCCATTCTCTTGCCTACGCCCCATAACCTTTTGACGCCCTATCAGCTTTAGGGTGGCACATTGGCGCAGCGGCAGATTTGCTGCCTTAAGGGCCTGTCCCACTTTCTCGAGTTACTCACGAATTCTCCCGAGTTTTCCCCTTGATTCAAACTCGGAGAATGTTGGTAACGAGTCCGTAGGAGTCCGTGGATATATCGTAGCGGCTCGTTATGCCAGCCGTAGGTACTCGGGGCTATTTTATTTTCTCGTGGACATTTTTCATCAGGCCGAAAAAAACGTCCCGACTTACCTGATGCCCCGAGTACCTACGCCCGGCATAACGAGCCGCTACGATATATCCACGGACTCCTACGTCCTCCTACGGACTTGCTACGGACATTCTCCCAGTTTGAATCAAGGGGAAAACTCGGGAGAATTTGTGAGTAACGTGGGAAAGTGGGACAGGCCCTTAACGCCGCCAGAGACCCCGGTCCAATCCTGACTACGGGTGCCGTCTGTGCAGAGTTTTGTACGTTCTCCATGTGACCTGTGTGGGTTTTCTCCAGGTGCTCCGGTCAAGTCCCACACTCCAAAGACGTGCGGGTTTGTAGGTTAATCGGCTAATGTAAATTGTAATTTGTCCCTAGTGTGTGTAGGACGGTGTTAGTGTACGGGGTCAGCGCGGACTGGGTGGGCTAACGGGCCTGTCTCCGCACTGTATCTCTAAAGTCTAAAGGCCAAAGGTACATTATGTTTAAGGGAACTATACATAGAAAAAAACATCGTTCAAAAGCTTCACGGGGAAAGGAAACATTTACAAAAATTAAAAAAATGTAGGGAAGAAAAAGCATTGACAACAAACTATACAAAGGAATTTAAAGTTGATGAAATGTTTTGTGAATGTTGTCAATATTTCAGAAACCTGACGGGTAGCTTGCACACAGCCCTCTCTCACTGGCAGTAATGTGATGATAATCAATACTTAGATTTCTACGATATTGATAAATATTGGCCAAAAACATCAGGGAGATCATATGTGATCATAAGGTCACAGCACCTCATATTTCGCTTGAGTAGTTTACACCCCAGCGGTATGAACATTGACTTCTCTAATTTCAGGTAGTGCTTGCTCTCTCCTCCCCAGCTTTCCCTCAAGCCTACTGTCTCCGCCTCTTCCTTTCTTCCCCCCCCCCCCGACATCAGTCTGAAGAAGGGTCTCGAGCCGAAACGTCGCCTATTCCTTCTCTCCATAGATGCTGCCTCACCCGCTGAGTTCCTCCAGCTTTTTTGTCTACCTTCGATTTTTCCAGCATCTGCAGTTCCTTCTTAAACGTAAGGTCATAAGTGATAGGAGCAGAATTAGGCCGTTCGGCCCATCGAGTTTACTCCGCCATTCAATCATGGCCAATCTATCGCTCCTTCCTAACCCCATTCTCCTGCCTTCTCCCCATAACCCCTGACTTCATTACTAATCAAGAAGTTCTTGGATATAGCTGATCTTTCCTCTGGACCCTGCATCGCCAATATCTTGACGCCCGTACTCCAGATCATGAAAATAACACAGAATTGATTGATTGATTGAATGAGATAACCAGCATGGAAACGGGCCCTTTGGCCCACTGAGTCCACACCGACCATTGATCACCCATTCACATTAGTTCTACTGTCGGGCCCGAGTTATTCTCAGTGGTATAATTATCTCAAGCATGCAGTCGCTCTCTCCGACTTGGAACAACATAGTTTTTGAAGCATGTTAGTCAGATTGATTGCTTGATTGAAAGATGACAGCATGGAAATAGGCCCTTCGGCCCACCGAATCCACGCCGACCATCAATCATCCATTCGCACTAGTTCTATGCTATCCCACTTTCCCATCCACTCCCCACACACTGGGGGCAAGTTTCAGAGGGCCAATTAACCGACAAACTTGCGTGTCTTTGGGATGTGAGGGGACATTGGAGCGCCCACGCGGTCACAGGAAGAACATGCAAACTCCACACGGACAGCGCCCGAGGGCAGGATCGAACCCGGGTCTCTGGCACTGTGAGCCAATATTTCCTCACCCCTAAGGCTGTCAGGGGTTGTGGGGAGAAGGCAGGAGAATGGGGCTGAGAGGGAAAGGCAGAGCAGCCGTGTTTGAATAGCAGAGCTGACTCAATGGGCCGAATGGCCTAATTCTGCGCCTAAAACCTATGAACTCTATCAGCTGCGCCATTGTGCCGCCCCTAGAATGTTCCGAATCAGCTGAAAAATACTGAACAACCATTAACTCCAACTGCCTTGAACTGGATCCTGGGCTTATATTTCCAGGGTGGATCTTAAACAGAACCTTCTTATTGAGAGAAGTGAATGTTACCAATTAAGTCACAAGAACCGCTCTTTTCAGATCCTTTGGAGAAATTCCATGTCCTTTTTTTTTAACCAACAACAGTTCCCTCAAGCATTGAATTAGGTCCAGATCTTTTCCGCACAGATATATAATTACCATAAGTGCAATCCCATCTATATTCAGTGTCAGGGAATGAGAGTAATTAAAAATTATTGCGCTAGATTTAATAAGCTCGACGTTTGCGTTTCAAAGGCCTTCCAGATCCTGCGCCTTATGAATAAAGGGCAGTGTTTGTGAACATCTGTTTCAGATGCTGCCACTTACAAAAGGGAAGGGAAAAAAACTTTTGAGAATTATTTAAGGGAAGAGAGCTGTGTCGAGGGCGAGCTAGCCGTATAAAGAAATCCTCTGTGAGTAGTATTTTTGAAAAATTGAACAAATCTCAAGAAAAAGCAGCAGTTTTAAACACTAATGCTCTGTGCTGCGGAGCCCCAGAACCGCTTTAAAGATTCATTTTATGGAAAAGTGTTCCCATCTGAGCATCTTTGCGGGAATGAATGCTTTGACTGATTCAGGGGAAATCCACCTGGGAGGAGCAATCCTTTGAATACCCGGCGGTGCCTCAGCTGTGCTATTTTACTATTTCCCTGGACTGCTTCCAGCTCAGGCTGCATGTTCTGTGAAGCCCCTGTCCCACTTAGGAGACCTAAACAGCAAGCTCTGGTGACCTTACCCACCACCCAAAAATAATATCAAGGTCGAGGTGACCTGCAACCTCCTACCACCTCCCACGCACATTTTGAAAACCTTCCTCGACTATGAAGAAAACCGCCTTCGACTATACCTGCGACTAAAAAATGATCGATTTTTAAAACGGCAACCTATTTTTAGTCGAGGCCGGTTTTAATCATGATGAAAAAATAGCAGCAACCTAGATGAAGCCTCGACCACTGCGGAAACCACTTTCGACCATTAGGGAGAGTGACCAAAACCTCCGGTGACCTCATGGGAACCTTGGGTGGCGGGCAAGGTCACCAGAGGTTGCTGTTTAGGTCTCCTAAGTGGGACAGGGGATTAAAGCGCTAACTTCCACACGGCTCCACTCCACAAGGTGGTAATTCCAGGAGGGCACACAAAAAAAATCGTCACCCATTCCTTTCCTCCGGAGATGCTGCCGGACCCGCTGAGTGGCTCCAGCACCTATCGGAGAGATGGAGGGGACCAGGTTTGCCTGTCTCAACTCTGCTCGGTTTCCTTTTGCCGTTCGGTAAAGGTAATGAGTGCTTCTCCGCAGGCGGAGGACCACGTACACGTTCTGTGAGAAGGCGGGGCTCTGGTCGTTGACGTTGGCGATCCGTATCCGCACCGACGTCGTCCCGGTCCGAGGGGGTTGTCCTCCGTCCACCGCGGCCACCACAAACTCGTACATGTGGTTGGGTTTCTCGTAGTCCAGCCGTTGCTTGGCCACGACCAGGCCCTGAGGGGTAACGGCAAACTCGGCGGCCTGGGTGAAGTAGGAAATCTCCGCGTTGGGCCCCGTGTCGCAGTCCTGGGCGAGCACTGTGTGTGTGCACAAACAAAACAACACTTCAGTTAGTAACATAGAAACATAGACAATAGGTGCAGGAGTAGGCCCTTGGAGCCAGCACTGCCATTCAATATGATAGACAATAGATGCAGGAGTAGGCCATTCAGCCCTTCGAGCCTGCACCGCCATTCACTGTGATCATGGCAGATCATCCCCAATCAGAACCCCGTTCCTGCCTTCTCCCCATATCCCCTGACTCCACTATCTTTAAGAGCCCTATTTAGCTCTCTCTTGAAAGCATTCAGAGAACCGGCCTCCACCGCCCTCTGAGGCAGAGAATTCCACAGACTCACAACTCTGTGAGAAAAAGTGTTTCCTCTTCTCCGTTCTAAATGGCTTACTCCTTATTCTTAAACTGTGGCCCCTGGTTCTGGACTACCCCAACATCGGGAACATGTTTCCTGCCTCTAGTGTGTCCAAACCATGGCTGATCATCCAAAATCAGTACACCGTTCCTGCTTTCCCCCCCATATCCCTTGATTCCATTAACCCTAAGAGCTAAATCTAACTCCATCTAACTCTTGACTATCTAACACCGCCCATAAACAGTTAAGACTCGTATGTGTGTCGGAAGGAACTGCAGATGCTGGTTTAAACCCAAGATAGAAACAAAGTGCTGAAATAACTCAGCGGGACAGGCGGCATCTCTGGAGAGAAGGACTCTGAAGTCTGAAGAAGGGTCTCGACCCGAAACGTCACCCATTCCTTCTCTCCAGAGATGCTCTGGTCGTTGCTGCCGTTTTTGTGTCTGTCTACAGTTAGACAGGTACATGGATAGGACAGGTTTTGGAGGAATATGGGCCAAACACGGGCAGGTGGGACTAGTGTAGCTGGGACATGTTGGCCAGTGTGGGCAAGTTGGGCCAAAGGGCCTGTTTCCACACTGGATCACTCTATGACTATATGACTATTTCTGTACAATTTGCTAATCGGGGATGTGCTTACGTATAACAGTAGTCTACTGGACTGCTTGCATGAAAAACCTTTCACTGTGTGCGTTTGCACTTCACACTTGCAACAATAAAATGTGATTAGTATGGGTTTAGTTTAATTTAGTTTAGAGATACAGCTCAGAAACAGGCCCTTTGGCCCACTGAGTCCGCACCGACCAGCGATCCCCGCACGCTAGCACTATCCTACACACACGAGGGACAATTTACATTTATACCAAGCCAATTAACGTACAAATTTGTACTTCTTTGGAGTGTGGGAGGAAACTGAAGATCTTGGAGAAAATCCTGACTACGGGCGCTGTCTGTACGGAGTTGATTTGATTTGATTTTTGATTCAATTTATTGTCATTGCACTTTTCAGTGCAACGAAATGGTTTAGCCTGCAGTCATAACATAGAATAAATAACAAAAACACACACTCAACACAGTTTAACATCCACCACAGTGAGTCCACCAGGCACCTCCTCACTGTGATGGAAGGCAAAAAGTCCCAAAGTCCATGTCTCTTCCCTCCTTGCTCTCCCTCTGTGCTGAGGCGATCCAGGCCTCTGATGTTGTGACCCCGCCGGGTGATGGTAAGTAAGTCCCGCAGCTGAATCCGAACGGGCCGGTTCAAACTCCGCGGTCGAAGCTGCCGAAGCTGCCGCCCTCCAGTCCAGCGGACGCAGCTGTTGTTGGGGGAGCTACGGAAAAACAGGTCACCAACCTGTGACCTGCGAGCTCCCGACGATGTCGTCCACTGGCCCTCGCCGAGCCTCCGAGGCTCCGAAGTCGGGTCGGAAGTCGGGTCGCAACGCCACCACAGCCCCGAAGTCGGCCAGCCCCGCGCTGGTAAGTCCCGGCTGGCTCTGTCTCCCGAGCCCCGAGGTCGGTCCCAGTTGGAGGCCGCCAGCTCCGCGATGGGCCTCAGCGCAGACGGAGACGGAGACGGGGCATACGGCAAGAAAGGTCGCATCCCCCCGAAGGAAGAGCCAAAAAACATGCTTCTCCCACCCCCCCACACATACACAACTAAAATAAACCAAAACAAACCGCAACAACGGGACAAAAGAAAACAAAAAATAAAAGACAAACGGACTGCAGGCGTTCTCTCCGTGACCTGCGTGGGATTTCCCCGGGTGCTCCAGTTTCCTCCCATTAACCTACAGACGTGCAGGTTTGTAGGTTAATTGGCTTCTGTTAATTGCCCCCAGTTGATGAGAAAGTGGGATAACATAGAACTCGTGTGAACGGGTTCGATCCTGACTACGAGTGCTGTCTGTACTGAGTTTGTACTGAGCCAAAGGGCTTGTCCCACTTACGTGTCCTTGGCACGCAAATTACGCAACCTCGTGGTCGGGTTGAGGCTTACGGGCATCGTATGGCCGCGCGGGGCCGGTCCCACTTAGAAGCGCGGAGGGGTATGTAGTTGTGCCGAAATTCTTGCAGTGAACGAAATCTTCGCGCGCCAACGGCCTGTCGCGTAACTGACGGCCAAAGTGGGACAGGCCCAAGACCCTGGCGCGACGCATCGTCTCACCTTCAACAGCAGCAGAAGCAGGCAAACGATCGCCGAGCTCGGCCTGGGGCTCACGGCCGTTGCAGTCCGGATCCGCCCCCACTTCTACTCCCAGAGCGGGGCCAAGAAAATTGAAGATAGACACAAAATGCTGGAGTAACTCAGCGGGACCGGCAGCATCTCTGGAGAGAAGCAATGGGTGACGTTTCGGGTCAAGACCCTTCTTTTCAGACTGAAGAAGAGTCTCGACACGAAACATCACCCATTGCTTCTCTCCAGAGATGCTGCCGGTCCCGCTGAGTTACTCCAGCTTTGTGTCCATCTTCAAATGACGTCACGCGCTCCAGACTGCTGTGCGTACGCATGAAATCGCACCCGACCTTCGCGGGGACCGTCGAGCCTCAACGCGACTACGAGGTCGCGTAATTTGCGTGCCAAGGACACGTAAGTGGGACAGGCCCTTAATTAATCTCCCGTGGTTAATTGACTTCAGTAAAGATTGTAAATTGTCGCTAATGTATAGGATATAGTGCTATCTGTGTGGTGATCGCTGGTCGGCGCGGATTCGGTGGGCAGAAGGGCCTGTTTCCATGCTGAGTCCCTTCAAGTAGAAACAATAAACATAAAACTGCGTTCGTTCACATTCTGTATTGTGTCAGCACACCCGGTCATAAGGTAAAAGGACCCGATATTCATCAATGTAAATAGTTACAGATTTATTAATGGTAAGCTATTAACGACGTGATTTATCCACGTTAATTCCATGCCGTGAATTTAAATATGAAATTAATATTCATGAGTTTACAATCATTTGATCCCAGTCTCGACTAATTTAGTTAATTCACATTGGATGGTGGTAATTGCAGTTGGCGCCAGAGCCGAGATTGGGAGTGTTTTTCTCGACGGTGCGGTGCTGATGAGCCTGACATTTACTTCCCACCAGTAGTTGACCAAGCAGTCTAGATCTACATCGGTGAGACCAAGCGCAGGCTTGGCGATCGCTTCGCCCAACACCTCCGCTCAGTTCGCACTAACCAACCCGATCTCCCGGTGGCTCAACACTTCAACTTCCCCTCCCATTCCGAATCCGACCTTTCTGTCCTGGGCCTCCTCCATGGCCAGTGTGAGTCCCACCGTAAATTATATGAGCAGCACCTCATATTTCGCTTGGGCAGTTTACACCCCAGCGGTATGAACATTGACTTCTCCAATTTTAGGTAGTCCTTGCCTTCTCCCTCTTTCCCCTCCCCCTCCTAGCTCATCCACAGCCCACTGTCTCATAGAAACATAGAAACATAGAAAATAGGTGCAGGAGTAGGCCATTCGGCCCTTCGAGCCTGCACCGCCATTCAATATGATCATGGCTGATCATCCAACTCAGTATCCTGTACCTGCCTTCTCTCCATACCCCCTGATCCCTTTAGCCACAAGGGGCCACATCTAACTCCCTCTTAAATATAGCCAATGAACTGGCCTCAACTACCTTCTGTGGCAGAGAATTCCAGAGATTCACCACTCTCTGTGTAAAAAATGTTTTTCTCATCTCGGTCCTAAAAGATTTCCCCTTTATCCTTAAACTGTGACCCCTTGTCGGACTCTTCCCAACATCGGGAACAATCTTCCTGCATCTAGCCTGTCCAACCCCTTAAGAATTTTGTAAAGTTTTTATAAGATCCCCCCTCAATCTTCTAAATTCTAGCGAGTACAAGCCGAGTCTATCCAGTCTTTCTTCATATGAAATCCTGACATCCCAGAATCAGTCTGGTGAACCTTCTCTGTACTCCCTCGAAGGCAAGAATGTCTTTCCTCCGATTTGGAGACCAAAACTGTACGCAATACTCCAGGTGTGGTCTCACCAAGACCCTGTACAACTGCAGTAGAACCTCCCTGCTCCTATACTCAAATCCTTTTGCTATGAATGCTAACATACCATTTGCTTTCCTTCACTGCCTGCTGCACCTGCATGCCTACTTTCAAAGACTGGTGTACCATGACACCCAGGTCTCGCTGCATCTCCCCTTTTCCTAATCGGCCACCATTCAGGTAATAGTCTGCTTTCCTTTTTTTGCAACCAAAGTGGATAACCTCACATTTATCCACATTATACTGCATCTGCCATGCATTTGCCCACTCACCCAGCCTATCCAAGTCACCTTGCAGCCTCCTAGCATCCTCGTCACAGCTAACACTGCCCCCCAGCTTCGTGCCATTTGCAAACTTGGAGATGTTGCATTCAATTCCCTCGTCCAAATCATTAATATATATTGTAAATAGCTGGGGTCCCAGCACTGAGCCTTGCGGTACCCCACGAGTCACTGCTGCCATTCTGAAAAGGACCCGTTTACTCCTACTCTTTGCTTCCTGTTTGCCAGCCAGTTCTCTATCCACATCAATACTAAACCCCCCAATACTGTGTGCTTTAAGTTTGTATACTAATCTCTTATGTGGTACATTGTCAAAAGCCTTCTGAAAGTCCAGATATAACACATCCACTGGTTCTCCCTTATCCACTCTACTAGTTACATCCTCGGAAAATTCTATAAGATTCGTCAGACATGATTTACCTTCATAAATCCATGCTGACTTTGTCCAATGATTTCACCACTTTCCAAATGTGCTGCTATCCCATCTTTAATAACTGACTCTAGCAGTTTCCCCACTACTGATGTTAGACTAACTGGTCTGTAATTCCCCGTTTTTCTCTCTCCCTCCCTTTTTAAAAAGTGGGGTTACATTAGCTACCCTCCAATCCTCAGGAACTACTCCAGAATCTAAAGAGTTTTGGAAAATTATCACTAATGCATCCACTATTTCTGGGGCTACTTCCTTAAGTACTCTGGGATGCAGCGTATCTGGCCCTGGGGATTTATCGGCCTTTAATCCATTCAATTTACCTAACACCACTTCCCGGCTAACCTGGATTTCACTCAGTTCCTCCATCTCATTTGACCCCCGGTCCCCTGCTATTTCCGGCAGTTTAATTATGTCTTCCTTAGTGAAGACAGAACCAAAGTAGTTATTCAATTGGTCTGCCATGTCTCCGCCTCTTCCTTTCTTCTTCCCGCCCCCTCCCCTGACATCAGTCTGAAGAAGGGTCTCAACCCGAAACGTCACCTATTCCTTCGCTCCATAGATGCTGCCTCACCCGCTGAGTTACTCCAGCATTTTTGTCTACCTTTGATTTTTCCAGCATCTGCAGTTCCTTCTTAAACAAGCAGTCTAGGTGGGTCACTTCACTCACGTTGGTGTGGTCTGAACCAAGCTCAGCCTCACCACCACCTAATTCAATCCTCCCACGGCTTCCAGTTCACCATCATTTAGTTTAGTCAAGTTTAGAGATACAGCGCGGAAACAGGCCCTTCGGCCCATCGAGTCTGCACCGACCAGCACACTAACAATACCCTACACACACTAGGGACAATTGACATTAATGCCAAGCCAATTAGCCTACAAACCTGTACGTCTTTGGAGTGTGGGAGGAAAACAAAGTTCTCGGAGATAATCCACGCAGGTCACGGGGAGAACGTGCAAACTCCATACAGACAGCACCCGTAGTCTGGATCGAACCCGGGTCTCCGGCGCTGCAAGCGCTGTAACTGTACACTTATACCAAGCCAATTTACCCACAAACGTATTTGATTTCTAATCTGACAGTCCTTTAGTTTAGAGGTTCAGCATGGAATCAGGCTCCAAGACCCACCGAGTGCATTGTGCGGCATGGTTGTGCAGCGGTAGAGATGCTGCCTTACAGCGCCAGAGACCCGGGCTCCATCCAAGACTGCAAGAAATTGTAGAGAATTGTGGACGCAGCCCAGACCATCGCACAAACCAACCTCCCTTCCATTGACTCCATTTACACCTCACGCTGCCTCGGCAAGGCCAGCAGCATATTCAAGGACCCGTTGCACCCCGGCCACTCCCTCTTCTCCCCTCTCCCATCAGGCAAGAGGTACAGAAGTGTGAACACGCACACCTCCAGATTCAGGGACAGTTTCTTCCCAGCTGTTATCAGGCAACTGAATCATCCAACCACAACCAGAGAGCAGTCCTGAACTACTATCCACCTCATTGGTGACCCTCGGACTATCCTTGATCGGACTTTGCTGGCTTTACCTTGCACTAAACGTTATTCCCTTATCACGTATCTACACACTGTAAACAGCTCGATTGTAATCACGTATTGTCTTTCCGCTGACTGGTTAGCATGCAATAAAAACTTTTCACTGTACCTCGGTACACGTGACAATTAACTAAACTGAACTGAAAATGGAACTGCAGAGCTTGCATAGAGTCATAGATTGATGCAATGTGGAAACAGGCCCTTCGGCCCAACTTGCCCACACCGGCAGCTTGTTCCATACAGAGCGGGGGAATCGAGTTAAGTTTAAGGTGATGGGGGATTTAAGGAGATTTAATAGGAACCTGAGGGTAACTTTTTCACACAATGGGTGGTGGGTGTATAGAACAAGCTGCGAGAGGAGGTAGTTGAGGCAGGGACTATCGCAACGTCTAAGAAACATTTAAGATTGGTACATGGATAGAACAAGTTCAAAGGTTTGAAAGGTCTTTTATTGTCACGTGTACCAATTAAGGTACAGTGATATGTGAATTACCATACAGCCATGTGGTAAAAAAAAACAGGTTTAGAGGGATATGGGCCAAACAAGGCAAGTGGGACAAGTGCAGATGGGACATGTTGGTCGGTGTGGGCAAGTTGGGCTGAGGGGCCTGTTTCCAGGCAGTATCACCCTATGACTCTATGGGTCCTAACCCAAAACATCGTCTATCCATTCCCTCCAAAGATGCTGCCTGACCCGCTGTGTTTCTCCAGCACTTAATTTTTTTCTTTGCTCATGTTGACTGGATGGTTAGTGCAGAACTCCGGATAATAAAATAACCACTATAATGGTCTAACACTACAATGGGCTGCACAGTGGCCGAATGGTGGAGCTACTGCCTCACAGCGCCAGTGACCCGGGTTCGATCCTGGCTATGGGTGCTGTCGGTACAGAGTTTGTACGTTCTCCCCGTGACCTGCGTGGGTTTTCTTCTGAGATCTTCGGCTTCGTCCCGCGCTCCAAAGACGTATATGTGTGTAGGTCAATTGGCTTGATGTCATTGTAAATTGATCCTAGTGTGTGCGTAGGGTAGTGTTAAGGGCCTGTCCCACTTGGACGACATTTTCGGCGACAGCCTGGAAAGAGGTTGACGCGGCGTGGTCGGGGCGTGACGCGGGGTGACGCGTGTAGTGACGCGCGGTGTCTCCCTGTCGCCCCTGGATTTTGGAATGTTCAAAGTCTACAGGCGACATCTGGGTGTCTTATCATGTTGTGCGCCCTGTCACACGCTGACGTACGCTGTCCTGCGGGTGATGCCCGGTGACGCTGGTATATAAAGCGCCAACTTATCCATTAAAAAGTTATTGGTCCTCAGATTTATTGTAGATAAGTTCATTTCCAATGTGATCATTATACTTCAGTGTAACAATAGACAGTAGACAATAGGTGCAGGAGTAGGCCATTCGGCCCTTCGAGCCAGCACCGCCATTCAATGTGATCATGGCTGATCATCCCCAATCAGTGCCCCGTTCCTGCCTTCTCCCCATATCCCCTGACTCCGCTATCTTTAAGAGCCCTATCTAGCTCTCTCTTGAAAGTATCCAGAGAACCGGCCTCCACCGCCCTCTGAGGCAGAGAATTCCACAGACTCACCACTCTCTGTGAGAAAAAGTGTTTCCTCGTCTCCGTTCTAAATGGCTCTGGACTCCACCAACCTTCTTGAGTTGTGAAGGCGGGTGGTGCGGAGTGTCGTAGCTTGACATGACAGTGGCGCGGAGGGTCGTACAACTTGACGGTTTTTCGGGCGTCAGTCGCTGACGTTCGCAGTCGCCGAAAAAAATCGCAGGCCCTTTAACGTGTGGGGGGCGGGGGATCACGGACTCGGTGGGCCGATGGGCCTGCTTCCGTGCTGTATCTCTAAACTAAACTAAACTAAACTAAGCAGTTCCCGTAAATTGACCCAGTTGCCCAGCCAACCTCAACACCACCGCCCACGTGTACTTCCCAATGGATGTGTGGACATTCAGGAATAGTAAATCAGGTAGATCCGCCAGCATTCACGGAACAGGCTCGTGAATGAAGAGCACCACTTAAACAGGCTCCTCAGTGCCCTGGAGTCATACAGCAGAAAGCTATCAACCCCTTCAGCAGAAGAAGGAAGATAATTGACAGAAAATATTGTGAGCTTAGCTTTAATCTTTAAAAAAAAGCCCAACTCTGCTACATTCTCAGGGCAATATTATAAATGCCTGGAGCAGTGCACATCAATTCCCTTCAAAACTCAGAGCAGCGTGGCATTAGCATTGCTATCCCATTGCTAAACCATCTGCCTTAAAAGCCTCAACAGAGAGGAATAGATCGGGTAGGTGCACAGAGTCTCTTGCCCAGAGTAGTTTAGTTTAGTTTTAGTTTAGTTTAGAGATACAGCGCGGAAACAGGCCCTTCCAGTTAAATGGCGGCGCCTCGTGGCAGCAGCCTCTGCAGTTCGTCTGTCTTTTTAAAATTTTTGTCCTGTTGAGTGTATAGTTTGATTGTAGTTTATATATTGTTTTTAGCTATGTATATGTGGGGGGGGGGGGCAGGGGGGTGAAACTTTTAAATCTCTTCCCTGTACGGGGGACCCGACCTTTTCCCTGTCGGGTCTCCGTTGTCGTTGGGGCCAGCACCGTGGAGCGGCCTCCAACCGGAACGACCTGGGGGCTCCAGTCGTGGAGCCTGCGGAATTATCATCGTGGGGCTGGCCGGCTTCGGAGGGTGGAGGGCTGTGGTGGCGTGCGGCTGCGACCCGACTTCGGAGATTCGGAGGCTCCAGCCGCAGGCCCGGTGGATGGTGACATCGGGAGCTCGCGGGACCCTGGTGGGAGACCGCTTTTTGGAGCTCCCGCGGCGGCAGCTTCTCCTGCCTGAATTGTGGGGCTGAAAACCACCTGGAGTGGGGCCTTACATCGCCCGGCGCGGCTTTAACGGCCACGGGACTTGCCATCGCCCCGCCGGGGGCTCCAACATCAAGACCCGGAGCAGGGCCTTAACGGCAGCGGGACTTGCCGTCGCCCGCCGGGGGCTTTAACATCGGGAGAAGAATGGAAAACAGGGGAGAGACAATGACTTTGCCTTCCATCGCAGTGAGGAGGAGATTCACTGTGATGGATGCTTGTGTAAATTGTGTTAATTGCGTGTCTTGTTAATTGTTTCTTCTTCTTGTATGACTGCAGAAACCAAATTTTGTTTGAACTTCATTTGAGGTTCAAATGACAATAAACGGTATTGTATTGTATTGTCCTGCCCACCGGGTCCGCGCCGACCAGCGATCCCCGCACATTAACACTATCCTACACCCACTAGGGACAATTTTTACATTCACCAAGCCAATTAACCTACAAACCTGTACGTCTTTGGAGTGTGGGAGGAAACCGAAGATCTCGGAGAAAACCCACGCAGGTCACTGGGAGAACGTACAAACTCCGTACAGACAGCACCCGTAGTCAGGATCGAACCCAGGTCTCCAGCGCTGCATTCGCTGTAAAGCAGCAACTCTACCGCTGCGCCACCGTGCCACAGGTGAATCGAGGACCAGAGTGCATAGGTTTAAGGTGAAGGGGGGAAAGATTTAATAGGAATCTGAGGAGTAATTTTTTAACACAAAGGGCGGTGAGTGTATAGAACAAGCTGCCAGTGAGGTAGTTGAGTCTGGGACTATCCCAACGTTTAAGAAACAGTGAGACAGCTACATGGATAGGACAGGTCTGGAGGATACGGGCCAAAGGCGGGCAGGTGGGACTAGTGTAGCTGGGACATGTTGGCCAGTGTGGGCAAGTTGGGCCGAAGGGCCTGTTTCCACTCTGTATCACTCTGTGACTCTATGACCCTATGAGATGCAGCGTGGATGTTCATATTTTGGAGTCCAACTGGATTTTTATTTTAATTACTCCAGCATTTTGTGTCTACCTTGGATTTTTTTAAGGACAAGTTTGGTTGAAGTACACTTCGTTATCAGCATGGTGCCGGCTCCAAACTTGCTGTTTAACAGCAGATGTTAATGCACATGAAAATGGAACGTGAAAGCCCTTGAAGCATGCTGACAGCTACAGCGTTTGGAAGTTTTGCAGTGCGGGGAAATTCTTCCGCAAACTTGAAATGCCATCTCATTAAAACAAAAACGTTGGCTGGTGCGTGCAGCTCAGTACTTCACCTCCGTCGAGATGGTATAATTTGATCAATCTCGTATTTTTCTCTGACATGAATAATCCTTCATTAAATATTCCTTTTAATGGAGGAAGGAGGTTTAATTAAATGTACATTTTTCAGAATCGCCTTCTCTGGAAGAGTCGATCCTCGTTTATTTATACATGAATGGAGGCACCGAGCAATTGTGTCAGCGCTGACATTTCTAGTTCAAAAGTGTCCTGAAAGTAATCAAAGGGGAAGCAGCCGGCATTAAATGCACTCTCAGCTTTGCCACCGTGCTGTAGAAAGCTTGCTTCACTTTGCACTTGACAAGATGGCAGCCGTAAAAGGCAAAAGGCTTTGGTCTTCGTTGATGGGTGTGAAAGCCTTAATCTCACAAACAAATAACTCCCGGGGCCTTTGCAGATGTGTCAACATCCAAATCACAGCAGAGACAACAAGGTAACTTCACAGTCTGAGTAAAGAGTCCAAATGAGGTTTTGACAAGAACTTCAACTCACAAACATCTCCAGGATCACCCCCCCCCCCATGAGGGCGGCCGAGTCGTTGCATCGCAGCGCCAGGGGAGCCAGGATCGATCCTGACTACGGGGCGCTGTCTGGACGGAGTTTGTACCTTCTCCCCTTCGTGACCTGCGTGGGTTTGCACCGGGATCTCCCGCTGGAATTCTCTGGAATTCTCTGCCTCAGAGGGCGGTGGAGGCCGGTTCTCCGGATGCTTTCAAGAGCTCTTAAAAATAGCGGAGTCAGGGGATATGGGGAGAAGGCAGGAACGGGGTACTGATTGGGGATGATCAGCCATGATCACATTGAATGGCGGTGCTGGCTCGAAGGGCCGAATGGCCTACTCCTGCACCTATTGTCTATTGTCACCCATTTCCTCCCACACTCCAAAGACGTACAGGTTTATAGGTTTATGGCTTGGTAAAATTGTAAATTGTCCTAGGGTGTGTAGGATGGTGTTAGTGTGCGGGGATCACATGTCAGCATGGACTCAGTGGGCCGAAGGGCCTGTTTCCACACTGTATGTCTAAACTAAACTAAACTGGATCCTCAATTCATCTTAACATGTAAAAAAAGCCCTGAATACTGTATGTTTATGAAAGAACTGCAGATGCTGGATAAATCAAAGGAAGACAAAAATGCTGGAGAAACTCAGCGGGTGAGGCAGCATCTATGGAGCGAAGGAATAGGTGACGTTTCAGGTCGAGACCCTTCTTCAGACTGATGTGGGGGGGTGGGTGGGCGGGAAGAAGAAAGGAAGAGGCGGAGACAGTGGACTGTGGGAGAGGTGGGAAGGGGAGGGGAAGGAAGGAGAAAGCAAGGACAACCTGAAATTGGAGAAGTCAATGTTCATACCACTGGGGTGTAAACTAACCAAGCGAAATATGAGGTGTTGCCCCTCCAATTTGCGGTGGAACTCATTCTGGCCATGGAGGAGGCCCAGGACAGAAAGGCCCTTCCTCTCCCCTTCCCAGCTCTCCCACAGCCCCAGTCTCCACCTCTTTCTTCTTCCCGCACCCCCCCCCCACCCCCACATCAATCTGAAGAAGGGTCTCGACCCGAAATGTCATCTATTCCTTTGCTCCATAGATGCTGCCTCACCCGCTGGGTTTCTCCAGCATTTTTGTCTAACTGAATACTGTATATTCACTTTACGATTGACACAAACCTATTTACCAGAATGCTGCTTGGATTAGAGAGATTCAGCTACGGGGCGAAATTGTTGTTTCTGTGTTGTTCTTAGCTTAGAGATACAGGGTGGGAGCAGGCCCTTCGGCCCACCGAGTCCACGCCGACCAGCGGTCCCCGAACACTAGCACCATCCCTGCACACTGGGGACAATTTACAATCTTGACCAACGCCAATTAACCTGCACAAAACTGAGTGTGGGAGGAAACCAGAGCTGCTGGAGAAAACCCACGCAGGTGGCGGGGAGAACGTACAAATTCCGTGCAGACTGCGCCTTTAGACGGGATGGAACCTGGGTCTCTGGCGCTGTAAGGCAGCAACTCTACCGCTGCGCCACCGTGCCGCCCGTAAATCGAAACATTTCCACTCTAAAAAACTGGACCGGATCAGAAACATTATATTTTAATTTTTGTTGACTTGATCCCAGAAAATGTTTTAAATTATTCAATACAAAATATAACTTCATACAATCCATTGAGTATCAAGTCCCCTGGTATGTGTTCAAATGCTTTCATCTCAAGAATAACTTTGTTTTAATCAGTATCTACAATACCCCGACAATTCTGCAGTGTGATTTTGGGAATAATGATGATGTGGATAAATATATCTTTTTGACATTTGTGATCTCCCAATTCACAATAGGTTTTTCGCTTTCTTTCCAAGAAAATACAGTTTCTTTGCGGCACGGCAGCGCAGCGGTAGAGTTGCTGCCTTACGGCGCCAGATTACCCG
Organism: Malacoraja senta; assembly: GCA_038087875.1. NCBI lineage: Eukaryota > Metazoa > Chordata > Chondrichthyes > Rajiformes > Rajidae > Malacoraja > Malacoraja senta. The sequence continues at coordinate 6,838,955 of CM075977.1, forward strand.
GGTTCGATCCTGATTACGGTTGCCGTCTGTACGGAGTCTGTACGTTCTCCCCCACTGACTGCGTGGGGTTTTCTCCGGGTGGTCCGGATTCCTCCACACTCCAAAGACGTACAGGTTTGTCGGTTAATTGGCTTGGTAAAATTGTAAATTGCCCCTATTGTGTGGGTAGGATTGTGTTAGTGTGCGGGATCGCTGGTCGGCGCGGACTCGGTGAACCGAAGGGTCTGTTTCCGCGCTGCCTCAGAGGGCGGTGGAGGCCGGTTCTCTGGATACTTTCAAGAGAGAGCTAGATAGGGCTCTTAAAAATAGCAGAGTCAGGGATATGGGGAGAAGGGGAGAAGGCAGGAAGGGGGTACTGATTGGGGATGATCAGCCATGATCACATTGAATGGCGGTGCTGGCTCGAAGGGCCGAGTGGCCTACTCCTGCACCTTAACGACCATAATGAGGCCGCGACTAGTTCCCAGAATGCGGAAGCTCCTCATGACCATGAAGGCGACTCCCCGGCAAACCACCCACAAACATGTGGCAGACGATGTGGCGACTGCAGTCGCCTAAAAAGTCGCCTAAGTGGGACAGGCCCATTAGTTTTACTGGTCTTCTATGAACTGGAGGAAAAATGGAAGGAAAATATGATTTTTGCTGATTTTTTAGTCAATCCCATGGTAGATAATAATCCATTAAACTGATTTGTCAACGTCTAGTTTGCAGTTCCAAGAACAAGAGCAACCACAATAGATGATTTGAAAAGTACCTCGGCATTTGTGAAAATGTAAAATTATTTGTGTCTTTCTCACTAACAGGAGCGCAGGAGGATGAGGGGAGATGATATAGAAGTGTATAAAATCATGAGAGGAATAGGTCGGGTAGATGCACAGAGTCTCTTGCCCAGAGTAGGGGAACCGACATAGGTTCAAGGTGAACGGGAAAAGATTTAATAGGAACCCAAAGGGTGGTGCGTGTATGGAACGAGCTGCCAGAGGAGGTAGTTGAGGCTGGGACTATCCCATCGTTTAAGAAACAGTTAGACAGGTGCATGGGCAGGACAGGTTTGGAGGGATATGGACCAAACGTAGGAAAGTGGGACGAGTGTAGCTGGGACATGTTTTCTGGTGTGGGCAAGTTGGGTCGAAGGGCCTGTTTCCACATTGTATCACTCTATCGGACTATAAAATGGTGGCAAAATGGCGACCGCTTCTAACAGACTCAGTGGGCTGTTCTGTACATTCTATACTAACCGGGGGTTGTGCTTAAGTACGGGTGATAGTCTTGCTGAGCTGCATAAGTTCATGCGTTCATAGGTTCTAGGAGCAGAATTAAGCCATTGGGGCCATCAAGTCCACTCCGCCATTCAATCATGGCTGATCTATATTTCCTGCTCAGCCCCATTCTCCTGCCCGCACCTCATAACCTGTGATATTGTGAACTAGAGGCAGGAAACATGTTCCCGATGTTGGGGGAGTCCTGAACCAGGGGCCACAGTTTAAGAATAAGGGGTAAGCCATTTAGAACGGAGATGAGGAAACACTTTTTCACACAGAGAGTTGTGAGTGTGGAATTCTCTGCCTCAGAGGGCGGTGGAGGCCGTTTCTCTGGATACTTTCAAGGGAGAGCTAGATAGGGCTCTTAAAGATAGCGGAGTCAGGGGATATGGGAGAAGGCAGGAACGGGGTCCTGATTGGGGATGATCAGCCACGATCGCATTGAATGGCGGCGCTGGCTCGAAGGGCCGAATGGCCTACTCCTGCACCTATTGTCTATTGTCTATTGTTTATTGACACCTGTACTAATCAAGAACAAAGTATGCAACAAAAAATAAGTGTTTCACTGTGTCTTGTTACACATGATAATAAAGACACTGTCAAACCATTGGCATCCTGCAATGGAGCCGTGCGGAATTACTATCTACCTCATGAGTGACCCCCGACTATCTTTGATCGGACTTTACTGGCTTTACCTTGCACTAAACGTTTTTCCCTTATCATGTATGTGTACATTGTGGATGGCTCGATTGTAATCACGTATTGTCTTTCCGTTGGCTGGTTAGCACGCAACATAAGCTTTTCACTGTACCTCGGTTCAAGTGACAATAAACTAAAGCAGGGTAGACAAAAGTGCTGGAGAAACTCAGCGGGTGCAGCAGCATCTATGGAGCGAAGGAAATAGGCAACGTTTCGGGCCGAAACCCTTCAAGGGTTTCGGGCCGAAACGTTGCCTATTTCCTTCGCTCCATAGATGCTGCTGCACCCGCTGAGTTTCTCCAGCACTTTTGTCTACCTTTGATTTTCCAGCATCTGCAGTTCCTTCTTAAAAACTAAAGCAGGGGTCGGCAACCTTGTTCTGCATTGGGGCCGGGACCCATGTCTGAGAGCGGATGGCGGGCCACATCTATCGCCATAGTTAATAATTAATTAATTATAGTTTTAAAATATCGCAACAGAAATGTAACAAAGAGACAATCACCCCCCCCCCCCCTGTGGGCGGAGTGGAATTCCTCACCGACCCCGCTGACGCTTCGCTTTCCTCCTGCCCGCCCGCCCGCCCGCCGCTGGGCTCCAGAGGAAACCGCTCCAGCACCGCCTCACCGAAGCCACGCTCAGCCCGCTTCAGTTTGACACATGCCGCGGCACGGGGTGGGGGGGGCGTTTTCACTCCGGGTGGCGGGAGGATGGAAGAGGGGGTGGGAGGGGAGGGACGGAGAGAGAGAGAATGAGTCAACAGGTGTTGTGATAAAGGGCCTGTCCCACTGTACGAGTTCATTCCAAGAGCTCTCCCGAGTTTGAAAAGAAATCAAACTCGTGGTCAGCACGTAGAATGTACGTAGCGGGTACGTCGGAGGTCGGGACGTCTCGTTTGTGTGTGTGTGTGTGTGTGTGTGAGTGCGTGTGCGTGTGCGTGCGCGTGCGCGTGCGTGTATGTGTGCGTGTGCGTGCGTGTGTGCGTGCGTGTGAGCGTGTGCGTGCGTGTGTGTGTGTTTGCGTGCGTGCGTGCGTGCGTGCGTGCGTGCATGCGTGCTACTCTCGGATAAGTGTTGTGTGTGCTTTGTGTTACGCCTGCGGTCCGGATAGACAATAGGTGCAGGAGTAGGCCATTCGGCCCTTCGAGCCAGCACCGCCATTCAATGCCATTTCGGGTTACGGGCCGGATCCCGCCCGTGGGACGTAGGTTGCCGGCCCCTGATCTTGAGGGAGCTGCCCTTCCAATATTCTACCTCAGAGGGAAGAGGGGACACATTTGACACGCTGACACACACATATGCTTGTTTTAGAAGAGGCATGCGCACTACCTTGCAACAGAGAGGTGCCAATGGGAATGTTTTCAGGAATGTTGTCGCAGCTGTAGATGGGATGCAGGAACTCTGGAGTACAGTCGTTCTCATCATCGATGTGAATTACTACCTGCAAAATATAATGAGCCAACAATTGGAATCAGAAGCCAAGCGGAGTAAACTAGAACCAGTACAGTCTACGGTCGTAGCGTCATAGAGTGATACAGTGTGGAACAGGCCCTTCGGCCCAACTTGCCCACACCGGCCAACATGTCCCAGCTACACTAGTCCCACCTGCCTGCGCTTGGTCCATATCCCTCCAAACCCGTCCTATCCATGTACCTGTCTAACTGTTTCGTAAACGTTGGGATAATCCCAGCCTCAACTACCTCCTCCGGCAGCTTGTTCCATACACCCACCACCCTTTGTGTGAAAAAGTTACCCATCAGATTCCTAATAAATCTTTTCCCCCTCACCTTGAACCGATGTCTTCTGGTCCCCCCTAGTCCTTACCTTTCACCCCTTCAGCCGTTGCACACAACACACTCCGACATTTTCGCCACCTCCAACGGGATCCCACCACTAGCCACATCTTCCCATCTTGATCCCTTTCCGCAGAGACCGTTCCAAACGCAACTCCCTGGTCGACTCGCCCCTTCCCAGTCAAACGACCCCCTCCCCAGGTACTTTCCCCTGCAACCGCAGGAGATGCAACACCTGCCCCTTTACCTCCCCCCTCGACTCCGTCCAAGGACCCGACAGTCTTTTCAGGTGAGGCAGAGGTTCACTTGCACCTCCATCAAGTAACACTTGCTTTCCACCTCTCTCCAACCCTCCCCCTTTCCTGTTCTCCGACCAGGCTTACTGTCTCCGACTGCATTTTATCTCCGTTTTCTTTGTTGTTGTTGTTATCTTCTCCCAGCGAACAATGATCTATTCTGTGTAGGAAGAAACTGCAGGTGCTGGTTTAAACCAAATTTAGAACAAAAAGCTGGAGTAATGTTATCTTATTGAACCAAATTCAGAACAAACAGCTGGAGCAATGTTATCTTATTGAAACATATAAGATAAGATTATTAAGGGTTTGGACACGCTAGAGGCAGGAAACATGTTCCCGATGTTGGGGGGAGTCCAGAACCAGGGGCCACAGTTTAAGAATAAGGGGTAAGCCATTTAGAACGGAGACGGGGAAACACTTCTTCACACAGAGAGTTGTGAGTCTGTGGAATTCTCTGCCTCAGAGGGCGGTGGAGGCAGGTTCTCTGGATGCTTTCAAGAGAGAGCTAGATAGGGCTCTTAAAGATAGCGGAGTCAGGGGATATGGGGAGAAGGCAGGAGCGGGGTACTGATTGGGGATGATCAGCCATGATCATCACATTGAATGATGGTGCTGGCTCGAAGGGCCGAATGGCCTACTCCTGCACGTATTATCTATTGACCATTTTAACTCAGCGGGACAGGCAGCATCTCTGGAGAGAAAGAATGGGTGACCTTTCCCGGTTCGAGACCCTTCTATTCCACATTTTCCTTGATCCCCATTCCCTTTGTCCCGTGTTCACACCTTCACACTTCCTTATCTATCTATCTCCCTACCCCCCCCCCCCCCCCCGACGTCAGTCTGAAGAAGGGTCTCGACCCGAAACGTCATCCATCCCTTCTCTCCAGAGATGCTGCCCGTCCCGCTAATAGACAATAGACAATAGGTGCAGGAGTAGGCCATTCGGCCCTTCGAGCCAGCACCACCATTCAACGTGATCATGGCTGATCCAGCTACTCCAGCTTTTTGTGTCTATCACGCTAAACCTATACATGTACCGCTCTCTTCCTTGAAACACAAATTATAAACGGTGAAAGACTTCTGAGCCTTAAAAACGCACTGCGATTTGGTCTTGTAACAATATCTGCAAGATTCCAAATAGCTTGAGGTAAGTCACTTCTATTTTTTCCGTAAAATGCTGACTTTTGATCTCAGGGGTGAGGATAATGGAAACAGTGTGAGCCCAATTGGCAAAATAGAAAGATCTACACGATGAGATAAAACACCGCTAAGCCCAGAATTCATTTTGCCCTTTCTCATCCGCTAATTTAAATCTTTCACAGTGAAAAGAGCCTTAATCAAAATCAGTCCAAACAAAAGGAAGAATAATTCCCCAGCCCGTACGACAAATAATTTCATTAAAATCAGCTCAGTAAGTCACAGCGATCCACTTAGTCCAAGCTGGAGTATTACACTGTAGGATTACTGGCTCTTCTAAGTGCCGATTCCACAGATGGTGTCAATATTGGAAGAGAGAGGAAGAGTCTATTAATCAGTAGCACAACAGCTTGAGAGTAGGCTTACTGCAGCTCTACGGTGCTCCCTCAACGAAAGTCTCATCAGAAAATCCTTGCCCTTTGTTGCGAACGCAATTTGCCCCGCCCCTCCGCAAAGAGTACTTAAACTTAGCCTCCGCTTTCCGACAAAGTGACACCGGAGGAGACAGGCACAAAATGGTGGAGTAAAGGGCCTGTCCCACTTTCACCACCTAATTCACGACCTTTTTTACTCGTGGACATTTTTCATCAGTGCTAGAAAAAACGCCCCGACGTACTTGATGCCACGAGTACCTTCGTCTAGCATCACGACCTACCTACGACCTCCTACGACCTCGTGACGACCATGCTGCAAGTATGAGTCAAGGGCAAACTCGGCAGAGGTCGTGAATTAGGTCGTGAAAGTGGGACAGGGGCTTAACTCAATAGACAATAGACAATAGACAATAGACAATAGGTGCAGGAGTAGGCCATTTGGCCCTTTGAGCCAGCACCGCCATTCAATGTGATCATGGCTGATCATTCCAAATCAGTACCCCGTTCCTGCCTTCTCCCCATATCCCCTGACTCCGCTATTTTTAAGAGCCCTATCTAGCTCTCTCTTGAAAGCATCCAGAGAACCTGCCTCCACCGCCCTCTGGGGCAGAGAATTCCACAGACTCACCACTCTCTGTGAGAAAAATTGTTTCCTCATCTCCGTTCTAAATGGCTTACTCCTTATTCTTAAACTGTGGCCCCTGGTTCTGGACTCCCCCAACATCGGGAACATGTTTCCTGCCTCTTGCGTGTCCAAGCCCTTAACAATCTTATATGTTTCAATGAGATCCCCTCTCATCCTTCTAAACTCCAGAGTGTACAAGCCCAGCTGCTCCATTCTCTCAGCATATGACAGTCCCGCCATCCCGGGGATTAACCTTGTAAACCTACGCTGCACTCCCTCAATAGCAAGAATGTCCTTCCTCAAATTAGTCGACCAAAACTGAACACAATACTCCAGGTGTGGTCTCACTAGGGCTCTGTACAACTGTAGAAGGACCTCTTTGCTCCTATATTCGACTCCTCTTGTTATAAAGGCCAACATGCCATTCACTTTCTTCACTGCCTGCTGTACCTGCATGCTTACTTTCATAGATTGATGTACAAGGACCCCCAGATCCCGTTGTACTTCCCCTTTTCCCAACTTGACGGCTACTCAGCTGGACAGGCAGCAACTCCGGGGAGAAGGGATGGGTGACATCTCGGGTCGAGACCCGTTCTTCAGACCGAACGTCAGGAGGGAGAGGGAGACATAGGGATATGGAAAGGGGAAGGTGTGAAGACGAGGGATCAAAGGGGACAAAGTTCAAGGAAGATGTCGAATGGGATCAAAGTGTTGTTCAAAGAGTAAGTCAGCGGGTCAGACAGCATCTCTGGACAAAAGGAATAGGTGACGTTTCGGGTCGAGTCTTTCTTCAAACTGATTGTAGGGGTCAAGAGGAGGGGGGGGAGTTAAGAAAGCTGGATGAGAGGAGGGGCAGGACAAGGCCTGGCAGGTAAGAAGTTGAAACAGGCGAGGGAGGGTTCACATAGGCAGATGATGGAGACCAGCCACGTTCGAATGGCAGAACAGAATCGACGGGCCGAATGGCCTAGTTCTGCTCCTATCTCTAATGAATTTATACGGTGTGAGGGGAAAGATTTAACAGGAATCCGAGGGGCACCTTATTCACACAGAGGGTGGGTGTGTGCATGGGACAAGCTGCCAGAGGAGGTAGTTAAATCAGGTATCATAACAACATTTAAAAAGACATTTGGACAGGTATATGGATAGGAAAGATTTTAATGAATATGGAGGCAGGTGTGAGCAGTGTGGATGGGGTTGATTCTTAGTTGGCATGGGCAAGTTGGGCCGAAGAGCCTGTTTCCTTGCCGAATGACTCTATGATTCAAGTAGGGTGAATATGGTTCAAGTATATGATGAATACCAGAGGGAGATGAGAATGCAATATTCCTTAAATTGCAGTAAGGCAATTAAATACATTTAAATTTAAATGTAAGATTGACAGTGACATAATTCAAGTAATAACTATGCCATCGCTCTAAATATTTAAAAACTCTAAATATAAATCCTTTAATCTAAATCTTTAACAAATCCTCCAAAAATCAGCATTTTGACATTTCCCATTGTTTCTTATGTGTTTTATTCTGGGAATTCAGGTACAGCAGGCAGTGAAGAAAGCCAATGGCATGTTGGCCTTTATAACAAGAGGAGTCGAATATAGGAGCAAAGAGGTCTTTCTGCAGTTGTACAGGGCCCTAGTGAGCCCACACCTGGAGTATTGTGTGCAGTTTTGGTCCCCTAATTTAAGGAAGGACATTCTTGCTATTGAGGGAGTGCAGCGTAGGTTTACAAGGTTAATTCCCGGGATGGTGGGACTGTCATATGCTGAGAGAATGGAGCAGCTGGGCTTGTACACTCTGGAGTTTAGAAGGATGAGAGGGTTTCTCATTGAAACATATAAGATTGTTAAAGGCTTGGACACGCTAAAGGCAGGAAACATGTTCCCGATGTTGGGGGAGTCCAGAACCAGGGGCCACAGTTTACGAATAAGGAGTAAGCCATTTAGAACGGAGACGAGGAAACACTTTTTCTCACAGACAGTGGAGAGTCTGGAATTCTCTGTCTCAGAGGGCGGTGGAGGCAGGTTCTCTGGATGCTTTCAAGAGAGAGCTAGATAGGGCTCTTAAAAATAGCGGAGTCAGGGGATATGGGGAGAAGGCAGGAACGGGGTACTGATTGGGGATAATCAGCCATGATCTCATTGAATGGCGGTGCTGGCTCGAAGGTCCGAATGGCCTACTCCTGCACCTATTGTCTATTGTCTATTGTCTATTGAATTGCTTTAAAAGTGGCAGTTGGGAAAACAGAAGGAAAGTCAAGAGTCTTTAGACTTTAGAGATACAGCATGGATACAGGCCCTTTAGGCCCACCAGGCCCATGCCAACCAGAGATCACCCAGTACACTCACTCACACTAACCTACACATTAGTGACAATTTACAATTTTACCAAAGTCAATTAACGTAAGGGCCTGTCCCACTTATGCGATTTTTTCGTCGACTTGCCGGCACTGTCATCGGCGCAGTAGGTCGCCGAAAAATTTCAAAATGTTGAAAATCCAGCGTCGACCAAAAAAAGGTACAATTCTTTGGGCGGCTACTCAACATTTAAAAAAATTTGGACAACCTGCTGCGACTATGACGGGTGCCGGCAACTCGCCGAAAAAAATCACGTAAGTGGGACAGGCCCTTAACAAACCGGTACGTCTTTGGAGTGTGGGAGGAAAATGAAGATCTCAGAGAAAATCCATGCACGGTGGCGCAGCGGTAGAGCTGCTGCCTTACAGCGCCAGAGACCCCGGTTTGATCCTGACTACGGGTGCTGTCTGTATGGAGTTTGTACGTTCTCCCCGTGACCTGCGTGGGTTTATTCTGAGATCTTCAGTTTCCTCCCACACTCCAAAGATGTACGGGTATGTACTGTAGGTTAATTGGATTGTTATAAAAGTAAATTGACTCTGGTGTGTGTACGATAGTGTTAGTGTGTGGGGATCGCTGGTCGGTGCGGACTCGGTGGGCCGAAGGGCCTGTTTCCCGTTGTATCTCCAAACTAAACTAAACTAAACTAAGAGGTAATGGGGAGAATGTACAAACTCCGTACAGACAAGGTAAATTCGTCGGGTGCTCCGGTTTCCTCCCACACTCCAAAGATGTACAGGTTTGGAGGCTAACGGAATCAATAGACAATAGACAATGGGTGCAGGAGTAGGCCATTCGGCCCTTTGAGCCAGCACCGCCATTCAATGTGTTCATGGCTGATCATCCCCAATCAGTACCCCCCGTTCCTGCCTTCTCCCCATATCCCCTGACTCCCCTATCTTTAAGAGCCCTATCTAGCTCTCTCTTGAAAGTATCCAGATAATCAGGGGATATGGGGAGAAAGCAGGAACGGGGTACTGATTTTGGATGATCAGCCATGATCGTATTGAGTGGCAGTGCTGGCTCGAAGGGCCGAATGGCCTACTCCTGCATCTATTGTCTATGTTTCTATGTCCCTAGTGTGCAGGATGGTGCCAGTGTATGGCGTGATCGATGGTCGGCGCGGACACGGTGGGCCGAAGGGCCTGTTTCCGCTTCGTATCTCCGAAGCAGAGTCTGAAGAGTCGAGAGAGTTTAATTGTCCTATGTACCGAAACGGAGCATTGAAACTCGTGCTTGTTTCCACAAGGTAGTGGGGCTATGTGGTGTTGCCTTCACGTACCTCAGTGACGCTGGTGAGACCAGTAGCGGCTTCCAGTGCCCGCACCAGTAGATGGTACAGGTGATGCTCGCTTTCATAATCAATGCTGTGTATCAGACTCAGCTCGCCACTGTGTTGGTTTATCGTGAAGATGTTGCTTGGATTTATCAACAGCGAGTAGGAGAGGGATCGTCTCTGGAATGAAATGGCTTCCACAACTGTAATTCTACCAAAAGAAAACACAAACCCTTATCAAAAGGTACTCCTTATTAATTATTTTAACTTCTAAAGGGCCTGTCCCACTTGGAGATTTTTTTTCGGCGACTGCCGGCGTCATATCAGGGTCGCCAAAAGATTTTGAACATTTCAAAATCCAGCGGCGACAAAAAAAATGTTGCGACACTTGAAAAAAACACCGCGCGTCAATACATCATCACGCCGCGTCACCGCTTTTTCGGTGACCTGATACGTCAGTCAATGGTGCCGACAGTCGCCGAAAAAAATCGCCAAGTGGGACAGGCCCTTTATTAATTATTAACAACTTCCCTTATGAGAAGCAAGGAGAGGGAAGAATTACGTCATGTTTTGCTTCACGATGCTATGTACGACAGTGATCGCAACTTCGACTGAAGTGTGGATGGCCGTTGGCTCGCTAGGAGCTCATCCGCCCTTTGACAGGTCTTGTTTTTGGTCCTGCTGGGGGTCCACAGCCCCCTCCTCACCAGGTGGGGGAGACGGTTTAGTCGCCGACTATCCGACCATGGAGCAGGTAGCACGGGATTACATGGTACCCGTGGCGGGGGGGGGGGGGGGGACTCCCACCTGGCTACTAAATGGATACAACATAGTGATCGGAGCTGAATTAGACCATTCAGCCCATCAGATCTACTCTGCCATTCAATCATGGCTGATCTAGAAACATAGAAACATAGAAAAAAAATAGGTGCAGGAGTAGGCCATTCGGCCCTTCTAGCCAGCACCGCCATTCAATATGATCATGGCTGATCATCTAAAATCAATACCCCGTTCATGCTTTTTCCCCCATGTCCCTTGATTCCTTTAACCCCAAGAGCTAAATCTAACTCTAAAACATCCAGTGAATGGACAAGGTAGATGCAGGAAAAATGTTCTCAATGTTGGGCGAGTCCAGAACCAGGGGCCACAGTCTTAGAATAAAGGGGAAGCCATTTAAGACTGAGGTGAGAAAAAATGTTTTCACCCAGAGAGTTGTGAATTTGTGGAATTCCCTGCCACAGAGGGCAGTGGAGGCCAAGTCACTGGATGGATTTAAGAGAGAGTTAGATAGAGCTCTAGGGGCTGGTGGAATCAAGGGGATATGGGGAGAAGGCAGGCACGGTTATTGATTGGGGACAACCAGCCATGATCACAATAAATGGCAGTGCTGGCTCGAAGGGCCGAATGGCCTCCTGCTGCACCTATTTTCTATGTTTCTATGAATTGGCCTCCACTGACTTTTGTGGCAGAGAATTCCACTGCCTCCATCAGTGACAATGGATTCCACTGCATCTATCTCCATCTCCTAACCCCATTCTCCTGCCTTCTCCCCATCACCCCTGACACCTGTACTAATCAACATGGAACATGTAAACATATTTTTTTATACACTGTGGGCGGCTTGATTGTAATCGTGTATAGTCTTTTCTTTGATTGGATCACATGCAAACAAAAGCTGTTCATTGTACCTCAGTACACGTGACCATAATAAACTAGATCCACTTTGGTGGCAAAAACGGGAAGGCAGACTATTATCTAAATGGTGGCCGATTAGGAAATGGGGAGATGCAGCGAGACCTGGGTGTCATGGTACACCAGTCATTGAAAGTAGGCATGCAGGTGCAGCAGGCAGTGAAGAAAGCGAATGGTATGTTGGCTTTCATAGCAAGAGGATTTGAGTATAGGAGCAGGGAGGTTCTACTGCAGTTGTACAGGGTCTTGGTGAGACCACACCTGGAGTATTGCGTACAGTTTTGGTCTCCAAATCTGAGGAAGGACATTATAGCCATAGAGGGAGTACAGAGAAGGTTCACCAGACTGATTCCTGGGATGTCAGGACTTTCATATGAAGAAAGACTGGATAGACTTGGCTTGTACTCGCTAGAATTTAGGAGATTGAGAGGGGATCTTATAGAAACGTACAAAATTCTTATGGGGTTGGACAGGCTAGATGCAGGAAGATTGTTCCCGATGTTGGGGAAGTCCAGGACAAGGGGTCACAGCTTAAGGATAAGGGGGAAATCCTTTAAGATGAGGAAAAACTTTTTCACACAGAGAGTGGTGAATCTCTGGAACTCTCTGCCACAGAGGGTAGTTGAGGCCAGTTCATTGGCTATATTTAAGAGGGAGTTAAATGTGGCCCTTGTGGCTAAAGGGATCAGGGGGTATGGAGAGAAGGCAGGTACAGGATACTGAGTTGGATGATCAGCCATGATCATATTGAATGGCGGTGCAGGCTCGAAGGGCCGAATGGCCTACTCCTGCACCTATTTTCTATGTATCTATGTATCTAGACTTTGGAGATACAGGGCGGAAACATGCCCCTTTGACCCACCGAGTCCGCGCCGAGCTACGATCACCTCGTACACTAGCCAGCACACTAGCATCTTCTGAGCTACCATCTACCTCATTAGAGATCCTCGGAATATCTTTGATTGGACTTAATCTTGCACTAAATGTTTTTCACTTGATGTGTAGGAAAGAACTACAGATGCTGGTTTAAATCGAAGGTCGACACAAAAATGCTGGAGTAACAGCGGGACAGGCAGCATCTCTGGAGAGAAGGGTCGGAAGTGTGTCTATCTTCAGTGTAAACCAGTGTAAATCATCCTTCCTATGACCTTATGAAACTTGAGTAAGCTTGTACTTACAAAGATTTGGGAAAATCTCTATTCCTTTGCAAATTGTGTATCAGGCACACTCCTGGTCTAATACATTTGGCTTTTGTCAGTTTATCTTGTCCTTGAAAAGTAGTAACCACTGCCCAGTCCATCATCGGCTCTGACCTCCCTTCCATCGAGGGGAATCTATCGCAGTCGCTGCCTCAAAAAGGCTGGCAGCATCATCAAGGACCCACACCATCTTGGCCACGCACTCATCTCCCTACTACCTTCAGGTAGAAGGTACAGGAGCTTGAAGACTGCAACGACCAGGTTCAGGAATAGCTACTTTCCCACAGCCATCAAGCTATTAAACTCGGCTCAGACAAAACTCTGAACATTAATAGCCCATTATCTGTTTATTTGCACTTTATCGGTTTATTTATTCATGTGTGTATATATATTTATATAATGGTACAGTATATGGACACACTGATCTGTTTTGTAGTCAATGCCTACTATGTTCTGTTGTGCTGAAGCAAAGCAAGAATTTCATTGTCCTATCAGGGACACATGACAATAAACTCTCTTGAATCTCTAATAATGCACAGAATTGAATTTCATTTGCTTCTTAAAATTAAAATACTTCTATCTGATGGGAATTGAAAGCCAACCGACCATTCTTCCCATTATTAGACCTTTAATTCCAGCTGCATTTCATAGGTTTGCAGTATAACTTAAAAACTACTCAGATTTGTTATTCATGTGATTGCATCAGCTGTAGTATTGAGTCGTTTATTTCAGTTTATTTCAGTTTAGTTTAGTGTAGTTTAGTTTATTATAGTCATGTGTACCGAGGTACAGTGAAAAGCTTTTTTCTGGCATGCTACCCCGTCAGCGGAAAGACAATACATGATTACAATTGGTTTCTTCCCAGCTGTTATCAGGCAACTGAATCATCCTACCACAACCAGAGCAGTCCTAAACTACTATCTACCTCATTGGTGACCATTGGACTATCCTTGATTGGACTTTGCTGGCTTTACCTTGCACTAAACGTTATCCCCTTATCATGTATCTATACACTATAAATGGCTCGATTATTTTTCACACTGAAGTCTGGCTCAGCCAGTGGCACCTAGGAATAGACTGGGTGACAACCAAGAATAGTTTGGTGACTACTGGAGAGACAGTTGACGGCACGGAAAGACGGCGCCCGGGACAGGCTGGGTTAGCACCCTAGTCTGTGTCTTTCATGAGAAAGACACCCAATAAAGCTACGGAAAGGCCTAGCACCACCATGGCCTAAAAATCCATCAGGCGAGAATGAAATGCTCGGAGAAGGAGAAAGAGGTGCAGCGCACACACAGGCCTTGAACCTGGTGAGACGCAGGAGGAGCCCGGCCAGGACTCACCCCACAGAGCCCAGTCCCTCCACGCACTAGAGTCTCCCAACCCTTGCAGAGTAGTTACTAAGATGGCTGATCCGTGGGCGGTTGCTGCTGGGATGCAAGTCGGGGCCTGGTCAACCCCGGCTGGGTCGCCTGGGCGAGGGTGTCTGATGTTGTGAGACTCGAAACACCCGATGACCCCAGATCACATCATTGAGGATGCGTCCCAGCGCATCTAGAAGATGTATATTTTTCACATGTATTGTCTTTCTGCTGCCTGGTTAGCACGCAACAAAAGCTTTTCACTGTACCTCGGTACACGTGACAATAAACAAAACTGTAATCAAACAGTCCACAGTTCACAGGTACAGGATACAGGGAATAACAAGGTAAAGTCCAACAAATTATGATTAAAGATAGATCAAGAGCCTTCAATGAGATGGACGGTAGTGACAATAAGGTGTGTTTCAGACGGGAAAAAAGGAGAGGTGAAATGAATTCCTAGATGGCTGAACTAAAATATCTGCCAAGTTTATTGATTATCACATGTCCCAAAGTAGTGAAAAATCTGTTGCATGCTATCAATTCAGTGATAAGACAATACTTGATTACAAACAAGCCGTACTCAGTGTACAGATCGAGGATAAAGTGAAAAGCACAACATGCTGGAGTAACTCAGAGGTTCAGGCAGCATCTCTGGAGAGAAGGAATGGGTGACGTTTCAGGTCGAGACCCTTCTTCAGACTGGGACTTGACCCGAAACATCACCCATTTCTCCTCTCCAGAGATGCTGCTTGCTCCGCTGAGTTACTCCAGCATTTTGTGCCTATCTTTTCATAAGGTCATGTGTTGTATATAAAGGCGTGATGTGAAAACAAAGTTTAATTTAAACCATATAACCATTACAGCATGGAAACAAGCCATCTCGGCCCTTCAAGTCCGTGCCGAACATTATTATTATTATTTTTTACTTTTACTTTTTTTCCCTGCAGTATCAATTGGAATTAGTCCAGGCGCTCATTTAGTGTTGTTTAGGAAGGAACTGCAGATGCTGGAAAATCGAAGGTGGATAAAAGTGCTGGAGAAACTCAGCGGGTTTGGCAGCATCTATGGAGTGAAGGAAATAGGCAACGTTTCGGGCCGAAACCCTTGAGGGTTTCGGCCCGAAACGTTGCCTATTTCCTTCGCTCCATAGATGCTGCCGCGCCCGCTGAGTTTCTCCAGCACTTTTATCTACCGCTCATTTAGTATTCCTGTTTTATACACTTATACTACAATGAACATTTTAATAAAACGCATAACTAAATACAGTTCTTTTCTCTTAAATATTCTTCCATCACCTACTGACGGTGTAAATGTCTGCGTAAAACTGCCCAATACTTCAAAGTGAATCCACCTCAATACTTTATAATAAATACCTTATCATTACCTCTCCTATTCCTTGGCTCCATAGAATGCTGCCTCACCCGCTGAGTTTCTCCAGCATTTTTGTCTACCTTCCATTTTTCAAGCATCTGCAATTCTTTCTTCAACTTATCATTTAGACAGAGTTTTTCTTTCACATAGCCTGGTGTGAAGAGTGTCCAAGATTGAATTGAATGATTGAACAATACAGCATGGAAACAGGCCCTTCGGCCCACCGAGTCCACGCTGACCACCGATCACCCGTTCACACTAGTTCCATGTTATCCCACTTTCATATCCGCTTGCTACACACCAGCCAAGGGGAAATTCGCAGATCTTGGTATGTGGGAGGAGGCCAGAGCACCTGGAGGAAACCCATCTGGTCACAGGGAGAACGTGCAAACTCCACACAGACGGAGCCGGAGGTCAGGTTCGAGCCCGGGTCTCTGGCGACAGAGGCCAATTCACCGACGTTTGTGTCGATGCGAAAAATTAAAGCATTCAAAAAGGGAATTAAGAATGGTTTAAAATACCAAATTAATTACAACTTCACTTAGAATTGAGGTTTAAATTCTTTTACCAGCACTTTTAAAAAGCAGCACCGTGGCACAGCGGGCAGCACGGTGGCGCAGCGGTAGATTCGCTGCCTCAGAGCGCCAGATACCCGGGTTCGATCCTGACTACGGGTGCTGTCTGTATGGAGTTTGTATGTTCACCCTGTGACCGCGTGGGTTTTCTCCAGGTCCCCTGGTTTGCTCCCACACTCCAGAGACGTACAGATTAATAGGTCGGTTAGCCTCTGTAAATTGCTCCTAGTGCGTAGGATAGCACTGATGTACGGGTGATCGCTGGTTGGCGCGGACTCGGTGGGCTGAAGGGCCTGTTTCTATACTGCATCTCTAAACTAAACTGGACTAAAGTAAAGTGAACTAAACTAAACTAACCTGCGTTTTGTACCGATGCTGGTTTATACCAAAGATAGGCACTTCTGCAGTAACTCAGCGGGTCAGGCAGCATCTCTAGAGAAGAGGGAATAGGTGATGATTGAGGTCGGGACCCTTCTCCAGTCTGAAGAAGGGTCACGACCTGAAACATCGCCCATTCTTTTTCTCCAGAGATGATGCCTGACCCGCTGAGTTACTCTGGCACTTTGTGTCTAAGCTGTGTTTTCCTGGAATATCGTTTCTGCAGGTGCAAGACGATATTTGACATTTGCGGACAACATCCGGGACATGTCCGGGGAGTGGTTGGCTATTGAAGTTGGCGGTGCCTTCCACAATTAGGCTCCGTCAGTCACTACTCACGGCAGTCCCGCTGGGGTGTTTTCAGAAACAAACAGGCTGTAGGAGACGTTGGTGAACTGCGGGGGCCTGGAGCCCACCAGGATGAAAACGGAAGCGGGAGCGCCTTTGTTTCCGCACTTATCAACGGCCAGCACCGTCAACACGTACTCGTTTTTCCTCGCCAGCGGCAAGCCAGTGGTCCTGATGATGCCGGAGCATCTGTCAACTTCAAACCTCTCCTCTCCCCCTGCAGGTAGAAGTCACGACAGGTTAGTCATATGAAGAGAGAACACAACGCGAGTCCGAGCCTGTGGCCATTGAGTTATTCCGAATACATTTCCGCACCGCAGCGCGGAGGAAACGGGCCCTTCGGCCCAACCCTTCGCCCGCAGCGGCGACTGCGGAGGGTTGCTGTCCCGACCACGGGGGAAAATGGAGGAGGACTGACTAAACTTTATGCCTTCCACCACAGTGATGAATGCTGTGGTGGATGTTTGTGTTACATTTGTTATTGTGTATTGTGTGTTCTTTTTTATTGTATCGCTGCTGGCAAATTCATTTCACTGCACCTTATTGTGCAGCTGACGAATAAAACTTGACTTGACTTGACTAAACTTGACTTGAACTCATCCGCACCGACCCATACGAGCTGATTCCACTTTCCCGCGTTTGGCCCATTCAAAGACGAAACTCATCTCAGGGCCGGCACGGTGGCGCAGTGGTAGAGTTGCCGCCTTACAGCGCCTTCGATCCCGGCTATCCGGTGCTTTTCTGTACCTTCTCCCCGTGACTTGCGTGGGTTTTCTCCGAGAATGGTTTTCCTCCCACACCCCAAAGGCGTGCAGGTTAATTGGCTTGGTATAAATGTAAAAAAATTGTCCCTGGTGTAGGATAGTGTCCATGTGCTGGGAGCATTGGTCGGTGCGGACTCGGTGGGCTGAAGGGCCTGTTTCTGCTCTCTGTCTCTAAACTAAACTAAATTTGTAGCAAGGAACTGCAGGTGCTGGTTTAAACCAAAGATTGACACAACCTGTTGGAGTAACTCGGCGGGACAGGCAGCATCTCTGGAGAGAAGGAATGGGTGACGTTTTGGGTCGAGACCCTTCTTCAGTCTAAATCTGCCGGTAAGTGATCCATATACCTATTGTCCCTGCATATCCATGTGCCTATCTAAACATCACTATCGTATCTGCCTCCATCACCACCCCTGGCAATGCGTTCCAGGCCCCCAACACCCGTAAAAAACGCCTGTACATCCCCATTAAACTTCCCCCCTCTCACCTTATAGCTATACCCTCAAATGTTGGACATTTCTACCCTGGGAAAAAGGTTCTGCTTGTCTACCGTATCTGTGTCTCTCGCAATTTGATATACTAGTATGCAAGGTCACCTTAGCCTTCGACGTTTGGCCCATTCTGTATCTTCATAAGGTCATTAGTGATAGGAGCAGAATTAGGCCATTTGGCCCATCAAGTCTACTCCGCCATTCAATCATGGCTGATCATAATGTCCAGATTTTTAAAATGTTTTATAAACATTTATGCACATTGCCCTTAACTTTGTTTCAAACATTTAAATAAATTTTATGCAAATTCTTGGAAAATTATTATTGAACATCTGTTTCCATGTTTGAAGCATGAAACTGTAAATTAAGAAATATTTCTCTCTGCATTATAAAGCTCATAAGTTCTAGGAGCAGAATTGGACCATTCAGCCCATCAGGTCTGTTCCACCATTCAATCTTTCCCTCTCAACCCCATTCTCCTGCCTTCTCCCCATAACCTCTGACACCCGTACTAATCAGGAACCTATCTATCTCTGACTTTAAAATATTCACTGACTTGGCCTCCACAGCCTTCTGTGGCAAAGAATTCCACAGATTCACCACCCTCTGACTAAAGGAATTCCTCATCATCTCCGTCCGAAAGGATCGTCCTTTAATTCTGAGGCTGTGACCTCTGGTCCTAGACTCTCCCACTAGTGGAAACATCCTCTCGGCATCCACCCTATCCAAGCCTCAGGAGTAAAAACATCATCTAAAAACCTTGCATAAGATAATTTGGGATATTAGTACAATCAGTAGTCCGAGAAGGATCTCCATTTTTCAAACAATATTATTTCTGCAGGGGGTTAGCGATATTGCATATATAAAGAACATTTTTTTATTGAAAACCTCATACAAACTTCATGTGGATATTAGATTTTTTTTGTAAAATGATAATGATCCCAATCATTTTGTCCCTGACCCGCTCACAATAATCAAGTGGTTCACGTAGATATTTATCACGTTACATTTCCACACAGCCCACGTCTCTTCTGCAAAGACTAGCCTGGAAAACCCTCGATACTCCACCATTTACCCATCTTGAGGATGCCTCAGTGGTATCATCGCGACACCGTATTACCAGAGTGTTATTAACAATGTGGACAGTGGGCAGGTGCTATAGATCTGCTCGGGAAGGTAGACGCTCCCGCCCCCCACCAGTCTCGGGCAGATGGGGCTCGTCAGCCAGGGAAGGGATATGGGCCAAACACGAGCAGATGGGACTAGTGTAGATGGGACATGTTGGCCGGTGGGGGCAAGTTGTTGCACGTTCTCCCCGTGACCTGCGTGGGTTCAATCCGGGTGCTCCGGTTTTCTCCCACACTTCAAAGACGTACTGGTTTGAAGGTTAATTCCCGGGATGGCGGGACTGTCATATGCTGAGAGAATGGAGCAGTACACTCTGGAGTTTAGAAGGATGAGAGGGCATCTCATTGAAACATATAAGATTGTTAAGGGTTTGGACACGCTAGAGGCAGGAGACATGTTCCCGATGTTGGGGGAGTCCAGAACCAGGGGCCACAGTTTAAGAATAAGGAGTAAGCCATTTAGAACGGAGACGAGGAAACACTTTTTCTCACAGAGAGTGGTGAGTCTGTGGAATTCTCTGCCTCAGAGGGCGGTGGAGGCAGGTTCTCTGGATGCTTTCAAGAGAGAGCTAGATAGGGCTCTTAAAGATAGCGGAGTCAGGGGATATGGGGAGAAGGCAGGAACGGGGTACTGATTGTGGATGATCAGCCATGATCACATTGAATGGCGGTGCTAGCTCGAAGGGGGCCAAATGGCCTACTCCTGCACCTATTGTCTATTGTCTATTGTTAATTTGGCTTCGGTAAAATAGTAAATTGTCGCTAGCGTGTGGGATAGTGCGAGTGTACGGGGTCATCGCTGGGCTGAAGGGCCTGTTTCCATGCTGGAGTCTGAAGAAAAAATAGAGAAAGGAGAACCTTTTGGTAGAATGAGGAAAGGGGAAAGGACAGAGCATGGAAAGACAACCGGACAACTTCTGTACTTGACACTGGTGGATGGATGAGGAAAGGTATGGGCCGAGGTACAGGGATATCTAAGCGTGAGTGAGGCTTGGGAGATAGACAATAGACAATAGATAGTAGGTGCAGGAGTAGGCCATTCGGCCCCTTCGAGCCAGCACCGTCATTCAATGTGATCATGGCTGATCATCCCCAATCAATACCTCGTTCCTGCTTTCTCCCCATATCCCCTGACTCTGCTATCTTTAAGGGCTCTATCTAACTCTCTCTTGAAAGCATCCAGAGAATTGCCTTCTGAGGCGACTGCCTTCTGAGGCAGAGAATTCCACAGACTAACGACTCTCTGGGTAAAAATGCTGTTCCTCATCTCCGTTCTAAATGGCCTACCCCTTATCTTAAACTGTGGCCCCTGGTTCTCGGTGGTGCAGCGGTGGAGTTGATGCCTTACAACGAATGCAGCGCCGGAGACCCGGGTTCGATCCCGACTACGTGTGCTGTCTGTACGGAGTTTGTACGTTCTCCCCATGACCGGCGTGGGTTTTCTCCGAGATCTTCGGTTTCCTCCCACACTCCAAAGATGTGCAGGTTTGTAGGTTAATTGGCTTGGTGTATGTGTAAAAATTGTAAAAAATGTAAAAATTGTCCCTGGTGTATGAATTGTTCTTGGTTCAGAATTTTCTCTCGGGTGGCTTTGCAAATGTCATAAGTGGATTTCTGATACATATCATGATAGCCTGGCTTGAATGCCATGGACTTGGACCAGGCAGGTGGGACATGTTGGCCGGTGTGGGCAAGTTGGGCCGAAGGGCCTGTTTCCACACTGTATCACTATGACTATGACAATTAACCCTCAAACTGGCGTGTCTTTGGGATATGGGATGAAATCCGAGCACCCTGAGGAAATACATGTGGTCACACGAAGAACGTGCAAACTCCGCGCAGACAGCACCTGTGGTCAGGATTGAACCTTTGTAAGGCAGCAGCTCTATCAGCTGTGTCGCTGTGCCGCCCTGATATATATCAACATATACCAACAAAACATTCCCACTTGCAGAGGGACCAGAGGGAGGTTTACGAGAATGATCCCAGGAATGAGAGGGTTAACGTATGATGAGCGTTTGATGGCACTGGGCCTGTACTCGCTGGTGTCTAGAAGAATGAGGGGGGACCTCATTGAAAACTTTCCGAATAGTGAAAGGCTTGGATAGAGTGGATGTGGAGAGGATGTTTCCACCAGTGGGAGAATCTAGGACTAGAGGACACAGCCTCAGAAATAAAGGACGTTCCTTTAAGAAGGAGATGAGGAGGAATTTCTTTAGTCAGAGGGTGGTGAATCTGTTGAATTCTTTGCCACAGAAGGCTGTGGAGGCCAGGTTAGTGGATATTTTTAAGGCTGTGGTTGGTTGATTCTTGATTAGTACGGGTGTCAGAGGTTATGGGGAGAAGGTAGGAGAATGGGTTTAGGAGGGAGAGATAGATCAGCCATGATTGAATGGCGGAGCATATGGCTGTGGAGGCTAAGTCAGTGGACATTTTTAATGCGATTGGCCGACTTTCTTGCTTACCTTCCGTTAGAAAGTATTCCATTCCATCGGCAGAGTGATCGGAGTCATCCCAGGCGGATAGCTGGAAAACCTGGGTACCTTTCGTAGCATCCGGAGCTACGACTGTTAAATACGGGAACAGCTGCATTGTCCACGCAGGAAAACATTCCCTCAACAACTTAATCGTCAGATGGCAAAGGTACCAATCATCACCTGCAACAAACAGCACATTTAGATCATGGCCATTCTTACATCCCATGCAATTATTTTCCAATTAAATCCTAACGCTCAGTTTCAGTTTGAGTTCAGTTTATTGTCACTTGAACCGAGGTACAGTGAAAAGCTTTTTGTCGCGTGCTAACCAGTCAGCGGAAAGACAATACTTGATTACAATCGAGCCGTTTGCAATGTAGAGATACATGATAAGGGAATAACGTTTAGTGCAAGGTAGTACACTGGAATTTGGAAGGATGAGAGGGTATCTTATTGAAATATATAAGATTATTAAGGGTTTGGACATGCTGGAGGCAGGAAACATGTTCTCGATGTTGGGGGAGTCCTGCACCAGGGGCCACAGTTTAAGAATAAGGGGTAAGCCATTTACGACGGAGATGAGGAAATACTTTTTCACACAGAGAGTTGAGAGTCTGTGGAATTCTCTGCCTCAGAGGGCGGTGGAGGCCGGTTCTCTGGATGCTTTCAAGAGAGAGCTAGATAGGGCTCTTAAAAATAGCGGAGTCAGGGGATATGGGGAGAAGGCAGGAACGGGGTACTGATTGGGGATGATCAGCCATGATCACATTGGATGGCGGTGCTGGCTTGAAGGGCCGAATGGCCTACTCCTGCACCTATTGTCTATTGTCTATTGTCTAAGCCAGCGAAGTCCGATCAAAGATAGTCCAAGGATCACCAAAGCGGTAGGTAGTGGTTCAGCACTGCTCTCTGGTAGCGGTAGCGGTAGGATGGTTCAGTTGCCTGATAACAGCTGGGAAGAAACCAATGGTAATCATATATTGTCTTTCCATGACTGGATCGCACGCTACATAAACGTTTTTCACTGTACCTCGGTACATGTGACTATAAACTAAACTAAACTAAACTAATCTATACTAAACAAAAATAAACTACTCAATACTGCAGCTGATAAAGGAATACATTAGTTTAGTGTAGTTTAGAGATACAGCGCAGAAACAGGCCCTTCGGCCCACCGGGTCCGCGCCCACCAGCGATCCCCGCACATTAACACTATCCTACACACACTAAGGACAATTTTTACATTTACTGAGCCAATTTACCTACAAACCTGTACGTCTCAGGAGTGTGGGAGGAAACTGAAGATCTCGGACAAAAACCCACGCGGCCATGGGGAGAACGTACAAACTCCGTACATAGTATACAAACCCGTAGTCG
The DNA here is from genome assembly GCA_038087875.1 of Malacoraja senta. Lineage (NCBI taxonomy): Eukaryota > Metazoa > Chordata > Chondrichthyes > Rajiformes > Rajidae > Malacoraja > Malacoraja senta. Next base: position 6,861,992 of record CM075977.1, read on the forward strand.
GGGATCGACCCCGGGCCTCTGGCGCTGCAAGCGCGGTAAGGCGGCAACCCTACCACTGCGCCACCATGCTGTCCTTACATGATAAGTGAATTACGTTTAGTGCAAGGTAAAGCCAGCAACGTCCGATCAAGGATAGTTCGAGTGTCACCAAATGAGGTAGATAGTAGTTCAGCATTGCTTTCCGGTTGTGGTAGGATGGTTCAGTTGCCTGATAACAGCTGGGAAAAACGCTGATCAAGAACCTGTAAATCTCCCCTTTAAAAACATGCAATGACTTGGCCTCCTCCGCAATCTGTCAATGAATTCCACAGATTCACCACCCTCTGACGCAGCGGCACGGTGGCGCAGCGGTAGAGCTGCTGCCTTACAGCGCCAGAGACCCAGGTTCAATCCTGACTACGGGTGCTGTCTGTACAAAGCTTGTACGTTCTCCCGTGACCACGTGGGTTTTCTCCGGGTGCTCCGGTTTCCCCCCCCCCCCCACCCCCACACTCCAAAGATATACAGGTTTGGAGGTTAGTTGGCTTTGGTAAAAATATTGTAGTCAGGATCGAACCTGGGTCTCTTGTGCTGCAAGGCAGCAACTCTTGTGCAGGCTGAGGAGATTAGTTTAACCTGGCATCATAAGGTCATAAGGAATAGGAGTAGAGAGGTCTTTAAACTAAGTAGCGGGGGGGAGGTATCAAGGGGGGTAATAACGGCAGGGGTAGAGGAAATAGAGCAGGGGTATCAGTGGGGAACGGAAAAATCAAAATGTGACAGGAGGATCCAGAATGTGTGAAGATAAAGCTCTAGATGTAAAAGGGGCAAAAACAGAAAGGAAGGGTAGTAAAAATCATCTGAAAGTGCTGTATCTAAATGCACGGAGTATTCGAAATAAGATAAATGAATTAACGGTGCAATTAAGTATATATAGTTATGATATCGTGGCCATTACGGAGACATGGCTGCAAGGGGATCAGGATTGGGAGTTAAATATAGAGGGGTACTCGACAATTAGAAAAGATAGACAGGAAAGAAAGGGAGGAGGGGTGGCCCTTTTAATAAGGGAGGGAATAACGGCATAGAGAGGAAGGATATTGCGTTGAAAGATCAGGATAGTGAAACAGCCTGGGTACAGATAGAGAATAACAAGGGGAAAAAAACACTAGTGGGTGCAATTTATAGACCTCCAAATAGCTGTGACGCTGTTAGTCAGAACATAAATCTGCAAATAGTTGACGCATGTAAAAAGGGAACTGCTGTAATCATGGGGGACTTCAATTTTTCATATTAATTGGGTAAACCAAACTGGGCAGGGTAGACTAGAGGAAGAGTTTATAGAATGTATTAGAGACGGGTTCCTAGAACAGTATGTCACAGAACCGACAAGGGGGGAGGCAATCTTGGATCTGGTCCTGTGTAATGAAGCAGGATTAATTAAAAATGTCATAGTTAGGGACTCGTTGGGAACAAGTGACCACAATATGGTCGAATTCCATATTCAAATAGAAGGGGAGCAGGTTGAAACTCAGGCTAGGGTACTTATTCTAAATAAGGGGGATTATGAAGGTATGAGGACTGAGCTGATCAAAGTTGACTGGGATAGCAGACTCAAGAATAAGACGGTACATGAGCAGTGGTGTACGTTTAAGGATCTACTGTATAACCTTCAAGAAAAATTTATTCCTATGAAGAAAAAAAAAGGGTAAGGGAAAGAACAGTCAGCCATAGCTCAGTAAAACTATAAAGGATAGTATTCGGCTGAAGGCAAGGGCATATAAGGTAGCCAGAGATAGTGGGAGGGTAGAGGATTGGGAAGCATTTAAAGGTCAGCAAAAAATAACTAAGAGATTAATTAAGACGGGGAAAATAGACTATGAAAGGAATTTAGCGAACAACATAAAAACTAATAGTAAGAGTTTTTATAGCTATATAAAAAGAAAAAGGGTGGCTAAGGTGAACGTTGGTCCATTGGAGGGTGAGACTGGAGAGTTGTTGGTGGGGAACATGGAAATGGCAAAGGCATTAAACGAGTATTTTGTATCAGTCTTCACCATAGAAGACACAAAAAATATTCCAACGCTGGATAAACGGGGCGGTAGGAATGGAGGAGCTAAATACTATTAAAATCACCAAGGAGGTGGTATTAGGGAAATTAATGAGACTGAAGGAGGATAAATCCCCTGGGCCTGATGGATTACATCCAAGGGTCTTGAGGGAGATAGCGGTGGGGATTGTGGATGCATTGGTGATAATTTTCCAAAACTCCCTGGAGGCAGGAACGGTCCCAGTGGATTGGAAAATGGCCAATGTAACACCTATATTTAAAAAAGGAAGTAAACAGAAGGCGGGTAACTATAGACCAGTTAGTCTAACATCGGTGGTGGGTAAAATGTTAGAGACAATTATTAAGAAACACTAACGGGGCACTTGGATAAACATTGACTTCATCGGACAGAACCAGCATGGTTTTGTGAAGGGGAAGTCCTGTTTGACGAATCTGCTCGAATTCTTTGAGGAAGTAACAACCCGGGTGGATAAAGGGGAACCGGTGGATGTGGTATACTTGAACTTCAAAAGGCTTTTGACAAGGTGCCACATAAGAGACTATTGCTAAAAATAAAAAATTATGGGATTGGGGGTAATATATTAGCATGGGTAGAGGATTGGCTAACAAATAGGAAGCAGAGAGTGGGGATAAATGGTTCATACTCGGGATGGCAACCGGTAACTAGCGGGGTTCCGCAAGGGTCGGTGCTGGGACCCCAGTTGTTCACAATTTATATAAATGATTTGGAGGAGGGAACCAAGTGTAATATATCAAAATTTGCGGACGATACAAAAATGGGAGGAAAATTAGGGGATGGAGGATAGGAAGAGTCTGCAAAAGGATATAGATAAGCTAAGTGAGTGGGCAACAACTTGGCAGATGAAATTTAATACTAATAAATGTGAAGTCATTCACTTTGGGAAAAAAAATGATAGGGCAAGTTATTTTTCTAAATGAGGTGGAGCTGCGTTGTAATGCAACGCAAAGGGATCTAGGGGTAGTAGTACATGAATCACTAAAAGTTAGTATGCAGGTTCAGCAAGCAATCAGGAAGGCCAATGGAGTTTTGGCCTTTATTGCTAGGGGGATTGAGTATAAAACACGGAGGTCTTGCTGCAGCTGTACACAGTATTAGTGAGACCACATTTGGAATACTGTGTACAGTTCTGGGGTCCATACTTAAGAAAGGATGTACTGGCCCTGGAGGCAGTGCAGCGAAGGTTTACAAGATTAATTCCTGCAATGAGGGGATTGACATATGAGGAAAGGTTAAGTAGGCTGGAACTCTACTCTTTGGAGTTTAGAAGAATGAGAGGCGATCTCATTGAAACATATAAGATCGTGAGGGGCCTTGATCGGGTGGATGCACCGAGGATGTTCCCAATGATCGGGGAAACTAGAACTAGGGGACATAGTTGTAGAATAAGGGGGGGCTCTTTTAAAAACTGAGATGAGGAAGAACTTCTTCACCCAGAGGGTGGTTAATTTATGGAATTCACTGCCCCAGGGAGCAGTGGAAGCAGAAACATTAAATATATTTAAGTCTAAAATAGATGGTTTTTTAGCTGCCAAGGGGATAAGGGGCTACGGGGAGAAGGCAGGGATATGGACCTAGGTATGGTTAGTATAGTAAGACCTGAGTGATCTCCTGGACAAGTGTCGATCGCCTGGATTGGGGTCGGAGAGGAATTTCCCGGATTTTTTTTCCCGAATTGGACCTGGGTTTTTATCCGGTTTTTTGCCTCCCCCAGGAGATCACGCGGTTCTTGGGGTGGAGAGGGGTGATAGCGGTATAAAGGGGAGGGTAGTGTCTTGTGTTCTGTGTCTTGTGTCTACTTTTTGTGGGTAAGGGTGTCTGTTTAGTGTTCAGCCATGAGCGAATGGCGGTGCGGGCTCGATGGGCCTGGTGGTCTACTCTCGCACCTACTTTCTATGTTTCTATGTTTCTAATTAGGCCATTTGCCCATCAAGTCTTCTCTGCCATTCAATCGTGTCTGATCCATCTCTCTCTCCTAACCCCATTCTCCTGCCTTCTCCCATTACCTCTGACACCTGTGCTAATCAAGAATCTATCTATCTCTGCCTTAAGAATATCCACTGACTTGGCCTCCACAGCCTTCTGTGGCAAAGAATTCCACAGATTCACCGCCTTCTGACTAAAGAAATTCCTCCTAAAGGAACGTCCTTTAATTCTGAGGCTATGACCTCTAGTCCTAGACTCTCCCACTAGTGGAAACATCCTCTCCACGTCTACTATATGCAAGCCTTCCACTATTCTGAACGTTTCAATGAGGTTCCCCCATCATTCTTCTAAACACCAGCGAGTACAGGCCCAGTGCCGACAAACCTACTCATTCCTGGGATCATTCTTGTAAACCTCCTCTGGACCCTCTCCAGAGCCAGCACATCCTTCCTCGGATACGGGGCCCAAAATGGCTTTGTTCGGCACGAAGGGCCAGTTCCCATGCTGTACTGTTCTATGGATACAAAGCATGCTGTCTCCATTTGAATGACTCCAAGATTTCTATGACTCTGATGCTGCCTGTAAAATTAATTCATATACTTATCCTTCTGTGAACGCAAGGAAGCTGCTATTTTAGATTTTACTTCCAGCTTATTTTCAAGTGTTTCCTCCAGTTTTACATTTCTGGCTTAATTAAGGATAATAATCTGCGTTTCATCTATTCTATTTAATATTTTACACATTCATGTGAAGGTCCTTCTTAATTGCATCTTTTCATACTGCAAAGCCCAAGCTGCTCTAATCTCTCCTCATTCCTTTTCGTTTGGCCACGGTGTCGCTTGTTTGTGTCCCGGCTGAGTCCATGAAAGTGTGAGTTTGCTTCTGTGATGACATGCCAGCCTCAGTCGGACAATCACCAAGTCAAATCCCAATTCGGGACTCGAGCGTAATCTAAACTGGCATTTCAATGCAGGTTTGAGGGAGCACGGCACCGCTGGCAAGCTGCACCGCAGTGCATGCAACAAACAGTGAACAGTGCGCAGGAAGGAACTGCAGATAGACAATAGACAATAGACAATAGGTGCAGGAGTAGGCCATTCGGCCCTTCGAGCCAGCGCCGCCATTCAATGTGAATCATGGCCTGATCATCCCCAATCAGTGCCCCGTTCCTGCCTTCTCCCTA
>CM075977.1:6867369-6903214 GCA_038087875.1 Malacoraja senta
CAGTGCATGCCAACAAACAAGTGAACTAGTGCGCAGGAAGGAAACTGCAGATTAGACAATAGACAATAGACAATAGGTGCAGGAGTAGGCCATTCGGCCCTTCGAGCCAGCGCCGCCATTCAATTGTGATCATGGCTGATCATCCCCAATCAGTGCCCCGTTCCTGCCTTCTCCCTATTAGGACGGCCACCTACGACCACACAGGCGACAACCTACGACAACCGAAATCAACCTACGTCCGCCCACGACAAGCAACGACCCTGTCGGCGTCAACTGAAGACAATTCAGTCGCCGGTACCTGTCGCCAATTGACGTAGGTTGACGTAGGTAGTCACCGGCGACAACCTACGTCACCTGGCGACAACCTACGACAGCACCTACGTCAGGAGAGAACAAGCTAAGTGGGACAGGCCTTTAACGCATTTATTTTGGGAGGACTAGAATAACAAGAGAGCAGTCCTGAACTACTATCTACCTCATTGGAGACCCTCGGACTATATTTAATCGGAATTGACTGAATTTATCTTGCACTAAACATATTCACATTATTCCCATCTTGTCTCTGCACACTGTGGATGGCTCGATGGTAATCATGTATTGTCTTTCCGCTGACTGGTTAGCACGCAACAAAAGCTTTCCAAAGTACCAATGTGACAATAAACTAAACTAAACTCAAACTCAAAAACAGGGATGTAATGCTGAGGCCTTATAAGGTACTGGTCAGACCACATTTGGAATCTTGTGAGCAGTTTGGGGCACCTTTTCCTTCTCTCCAGAGATGCTGCCTGTTCCGCTGAGTTACTCCAGCTTTTTGTGTCGGTTTAAACCAGCATCTGCTGTTCCTTCTTACACATGATTGAATGGCGGAGTGGATTTGATGGGCCAAATGGCCTAATTCTGCTCCTAGAACTTATGACCTAATGACCTGGCTCATCAAACCAGATCCCCTCCTGATAATATTTAACTGGTGTCATGAAGTCATAAGAATCTATCTGTCTCTGCCTTAAAAATACCATTGACTCGGCCTCCAGAGCCTTCTGTGGCAAAGAATTCCACCACCCTCTGACTAAAGAAATTTCTCCTCATCTCCTTCCTAAAGGAACGTCCATTATTTCTGAGGCTATGACCTCTAGACCTAGACTCTCCCACTAGTGGAAACATCCTCTCCACATCCACTCTATCCATGCCTTTCACTATTCTGTAAGTTTCAAGATCCCCCTCTCAAGATGTAAGTAAGATCTCCCTCTCATCCTTCCAAACTCCAGCGAATAGAGGCCCAGTGCCCTCAAACGCTCATCATATCTTGATATGATGTGAATGAGGAGCAGTGATTGTGTTGATCATCTGGGAGAAAGTCAATGAGTGAGGCTTCAGTAGTGACTAGGCCTCAAGCGGAAAACCAGAGAGGCCTCACTGCCAAAAATATCCAGACAGCATCTGACATCTGGCAAAACTAGGCCAAAGCTTCATCTTCTGTCAAAGCGAAGGCATTTAAAAACAATTATAATTGCTTTAAAATATTTGAACGAAAATTACTGAAAAAATAAAATTAATTAAGACTACATTTGAATTAATTAAAATTAATTAACATTTAAATTAAATGAAACATTAAATAAACACTGATTTAAAAAAAAAAATCCTTACCAGAACACTGAATACTCAATACAGGTGTTTGTAAACGCACACCTCCAGATTCAGGGACAGTTTCTTCCCGGCTGTTTTCAGGCAACTGAACCGTCCTCCCATCTACCTCATTGTAGACCTTGGAACTATTTTTAATCGGACCTTAATGTTATATCTTTGCACTAAATGTTGTACCTACCATGTGGTGGCGCAGCGGTAGAGTTGCTGCCTTACAGCGCCAGAGACCCGGGTTCGATCCTGACTATGGTGCTATCTGTAGGGAGGCTATACATGCTCTATGTGACCACGTGGGTTTTCTCCGGGTGCTCTGGTTTCCTCCCACACTCTAAAGAGGTACGTGTTTATAAGTTAATTGGCTTCTATAAATTGTCCCTAGTGTGTAGGATAGTGCTGTTGACGGGGTGATCGCTGGTTGGTGCGGACTCGGTGGGCCGAAGGGCCTGTTTCCATGCTGTATCTCTAACGTCTGAATGGATGGCCAGCACCATTGGTCTCAATGTTTAGAATGGGATATACTGCACTACAATATCCTGCACAATATCCTGCATCTTCCCCTATGCTCCACCTATTGTCCTTCAGTTTAACTTGATTGTACCTGTGTGTGGTATATCTGACCTGTTTGGATGGCTTGTAAGACAAAGCTTTTCACTGCATCTCAAAAGAAGGACACAAAGTACTGCAGTAACTCAGCAGGTCAGGCAGCGTCTCTGGAGAACAAGTATCGCCGAGTTTGTTTCAGTTCGGGACCCTTCTTCGAACTGGATCAGAAGAAGAGTCCCGACCCAAAACGCCACCTATCCATATTCACCAGAGCTGCTGCCTGGCCCGCTGAGTTACTCCAGCACTTTGTGTCCTTTTTTTGTAAACCAGCATCCGCAGTTCCTTGTTTATATATTCACTGTACCTCATTACATGTGACAATAATAAACCCGAGCCTAAAGAGCCTGTCCCACTTACGCCATTTTTTCGGCGACTGCCGGCGACTGCCATAATCGCAGCAGGTCGCCGAAAAATGTCCACATGTTGGAAATCCAGTGGCGTCCAGAAAAAGGTACGACTCTTTGGGCGACTACCCACGACCATACAGGCGACGTGTCGCGGGGTGACGCCTGTATGGTCGTTCAAAGAGTCGTACCTTTTCTGGTCGCCGCTGGATTTTCAACATGTTGAAAATTTTCGGCGACCTGCTGGGACTATGACGGGTGCCGGCAGTCGCGGAAAAAAATCGCCTAAGTGGGACAGGCCCTTACGTCTACTGAATAATTTCAGGCCAGCCCGAGACTCAGCAGTAGGGACAAGTAATTACCACAAAAATATTCTTGTGAATATAAGGAGCAGGAATATGCCAAATTGCCCCACTTATTGCAAGGGGAAGTTGGGGTAGGGGGGGGGGGTGGGGGTGGGGGTCATTTATAAGAAAGTCATGCATAACCGTGGTACATCCGGTGAACTACAAAGCGTTTTAGCCTTGTTCGGGAAGGAATATACTTGCCTTAGAGGCAAAGCCGTAGAAAAGCTTGCTAAAAGGTGCTATAAAGAATATTTTGCTTTTGTTAATCGTCAGGGAGGCTGGCTATTAATTAGGCCACATCGAGAGCACTGCGTGTTTGAAAGCAAGAGTGTGCAAAGACAACACAATGTTAGGGGCAGCGCAGCGGTAGAGCTGCAGCCTCGCAACACCAGAGACCCGGGTTCGATCCCAACCTGGGGTGCTGCCCGTGTGGAGTTTGCACGTTCTCCCTGTGACCACGTGGGATTCCTCCGGGTGCTCCCGTTTCCTCCCACATTCCCAAAGACGTGCGGGTTTGTAGGTCGATGGGCCTCTATACATTGCCGCTAGTACACAGCTACGCTGTGGGCTGCTCGATTCTAATCATGTACAGTCTTTCCGCTAACTGGATAGCACGCAACAAAAAGCTTTTCATTGTACCTCGGTACACATGACAATAAACAAAACTGACTAGTGGGGTAACTAGTGTGGATGGAGGGACTCGGTGGGCCACAGAGGCTGCTCCCATGCTGTATCTCTAAACAAAACTAAAAATACCGGAGATACTAGAAATCTGAAAGAAGAATATAAATGCTGGAAATACTCAGCAGACTGGGTAGCAAATTATTCAGAGCCAGGAGAGTCAATGTTTCTGAAGATTGCAGCACGTCCAACCTGACGCAGGATTTATGAACAGATTTAGTTTAGAGATACAGCGTGGAAACAGACTCTCTGGCCCACCGAGTACGCGCCAACCAGCGATCACCCGTACACTAGTTCTATCCTATAGAAGTCAATTTATCTACAGACCTGTACATCTTTGCGGTGTGGAAGGAAACCGGAGCACCCGGAGAAAACCCACGCAGGTCACAGGGAGAACGTACTAACTCCATACAGACAGCACCCGTAGTCAGGATCAAATCCAGATCGCTGGCGCTGTAAGGCAGCAACTCTGTTTCCATGCTGTATTATGCAGCAACTGTATTAGCCGGGACATCCCGTATATTGGGCTAAATTGGTTTGTCCCGTACGGGACCGCCCTTGTCCCGTATTTGACTGCTACTACTTGGGTCGAGGGGACTGTCGGGTCGGAGCGCCGTGTCCGGCCCCTGGGCTTTGTGTGCAGTCCAGCACCCGGGCCAACTCATCATTCACCCAGCCACGGCCGAGTCGGTCAACAAATTGCCGTCTGGAATTTGTCCCGTATTTTCACCTTTTGTCCCTTATTTGGGAGTGAGAAAGTTGACTACCCGAACTATACTATACCAAAGACGACGTGCAGGTTTATAGGTTAATTGGCTTCTGGAAATTGTCCCTCGTGTTCACAAGTTCACAAGTTATCGGAGTAGAATTAGGCCATTCGGCCCATCGAGTCTACTCCGCCATTCAATCATTGCTGATCTTTGCGTCCTGATCCCATTTTCCTGCCTTCTCCCCATAACCCCTGACATCCGTTCTAATCAGGAATTTGTCCATCTCTGCCTTAAAAATATCCACTGACTTGGCCTCCACAGCCCTCAGTGGCAATGAGTTCCACAGATGAACTACCCTCTGACTAAAGACGTTCCTCCCCACCTCCTTTCTAAAAGAGCGTCCTTTAATTCTGAGGCTGTGACCTCTGGTCCTGGACTCTCCCACCAGTGGAAACATCCTTTCCACATCCACTCTATCTATGCCTTTCATTATTCTATGTGTTATTTGTGTGTGGGATAGAATGGGTGATCGCTGGTCGGAGTGGACCTGGGCCAAAGGACCTGTTTCCACGCTGCATCCCTAACCTAAACTAAACCAAGAGATGTCTCTCAGACTCACAGTACAAGCAGCAATACGACCCGGGTGACAGAAAAGAATTGTAGGTCCTGTGATCTTTTGTACTTCAAGCCTCAGATCTCATTTGGGATAGGAGCTTTTAAAGTGATAAATTAAAAAAGGCTTTGACATCCGCGCCTCTGACACGAACAGCTGGTAGACCCATCAGCTGCCGGTGAAGATAATTTTTTTTTTTTAAAGTGGTAACTATGGGACATGAATTCCCAGTTTGAGTCCGCTTTGGCATTTCATGAGGTAAACTGCTCTTGACGAGGGTCTCCGTGATGGACTGAGCTGCTCAAAAAGAATGGAGTCGAAATTCCTTTCAGCAGCACGGGGCTTTAGAAATCAATGGAGTCTTGATAGCGCTAAAATTTGAGGCAGAGAAAAGGGCACAGTGGGAGGTGGCTGTCGGGACAAAATACCCCCTTGCCAGCTCTCCGTAACCACGGAGGCCCATCTGCTTGGTGGGATTCAGCGCTAATTAACATGGCCCCTTTCTTCCATTGTCCTCGACTGCAGTTCATAGCTCCCAGCCGTCAATGGGTATCTCCTCTGGGTATGTTGCTGTCAAATTGGAAGCACCGATCCTTTTCATTTAGAGGAGTGATCAGTGGCTCAGCGACACCAGCCATGGAAGTGTGCCACGGATATAATGATCAGAGTTGAAAAAACAGGCCGAGCTCTTCTTTTTTAGTTTAGTCCAGTTCGGGGGCACAGCGCGGAAACAGGCCCTTCGGCACACAGAGTCCGCGCCGACAGCCATCCCCGCACAAATGAACACCGATCTACACGCACCGGGTACAATTGTACACGTACACCGAGCCAATTAACCTACAAACCTGCACGCCCTTTGGAGTGTGGGAGGAAGCCAAAGATCTCGGAGAAAACCCACGCGGGTCACGGGGAGGACGTACAAACTCTGTACATACTACACCCGTAGTCGGGATCGAACCCAGGTCTCGGGCGCTCCAAGCGCTGTAAGGCAGCAACTCTACCGCTACGCCACTGTGCCACTTATGATAGACACAAAGTGCCATAGCAACTAGGGGGGTCGGGCAGCATCTCTGGAGGAACATAGAAACATAGAAAATAGGTGCAGGAGTAGGCCATTCAGCCCTTCGAGCCAGCACCGCCATTCAATATGATCATGGCTGATCATCTAAAATCGGTATCCCGTTCCTGCTTTTTCTCCATATCCCTTGATTCCGTTAGCCCGAAGAGCTAAATCAAACTTGAATACATCAAGAAGGGCCGAGGCCTGCAGACCACACTCCACAGATGTACCGGCTTGTAGGTTAATTGGCTTTGGTAAACTTGTAAATTGTCCCTAGTGTGTGTAGGATACTGTTAATGTGCGGGGATCGCTGATCACAGAAGATAGACACAAAGTGCTGGAGTAACTCAGTTGGTCAGGCAGCATCTCTGGAGTTTAGTTTAGTTTAGTTTGAGAGATACAGCGCGGAAACAGGCCCTTCGACCCACATGGTCCGAGCCGACCGGCGATCCCCGCACACTAACGCTATCCTACACCCACTAGGGACAATTTACAAGTTTACCGAAGCCAATTAACCTACAAACCTGTGCGTCTTTGGACTGTGGTGGGAAACCGAAGATCTTGGAGAAAACCCACGCGGGTCACGGGGAGAACGTACAAACTCCGTACAGACAGCACCCGTGGTCAGGATCGAACCCGGGTCTCCGGGGGGTGTGAGGCAGCAACTCTACCGCTGCGCCACCGTGCAGGAGTAGGTGAAGTTTGGGGTCGAGACCCTCTTCAGCCCGCGAGGCGCTGGTGGGGGAAGGGGCGAGCCGGAGAGGATGGAAGGGAGAGAAGTATTGACTGACGGCAGCCCCTTGAGATTAAACACAAATAGTTGGTCGTTCGGCAAACAGACTCGTTTTTCATTTGCGTATCTATGCAGAATAAACAGCGACATGGTGCCATTATGTAGAGTCCGCCTAGATAATCACGTACATCATTTGGACAGCAGACTGGGAATCTCAAATTTGCACAGCTAAACAAACATCTAGTTAAAAGCCCTCACAGTGACAATCCACTCCTGACAATTTCTTCAAACGCTCGCTCTTAATTAACGCTGCCATGGATAAAACATACCAGGGCTTCTGTGTATGGGTCGACTGGGCTTGTATTCACTGGAATTTAAAAGGATGAGAGGGTATCTTATAGAAACATATACAATTCTTAAGGGATAAAGGTTAGATGTAGGAAAAAAATGTTCCCCGTGTTGGGGGGAGTCCAGAACCAGGGGGGTCACAGTTTAAGAATAAGGGGTAAGGCCATTTAGGACTGAGATGAGGAAAAACTCATCCAGAGAGTTGTGAATCTGTGGGATTCTCTGCCACAGAAGGCAGTGGAGGCCAATTCTCTGGATGTTTTCAAGAGAGAGTTAGATTTAGCTCTTAGGGCTAACGGAATCAAGGGATATGGGGAGAAAGCAGGAACGGGGTACTGATTTTGGATGATTAGGCATGATCATATTGAATGGCGTTGCTGGCTTGAAGGGCCGAATGGCCTACTCCTGCACCTATTTTCTATGTTTCTATAGTGTCACTGTCGTCTGCATTCCAATGAATAAACAGATGCACGCATTTCTTCTGCATCCTAAAGGACATTGGTGAAATGTTTAGTTTATAGATACCACATGGAAACGGGCCCTTCGATCCACTGAGCCCATGCCGACCAGCGATCCCCACACACTAGCACTATCCTACAATTAACCTACAAACCTGTACGTCTTTGGAGCATCTCTGGAGGAAAGGAATAGGTGACGTTTCGGGTCGCGACCCTTCTTCAGACCATTTCTCCAGAGATGCCGCCTGAGCCGCTGAGTTACTTTGTGTCTCGTGGTGAATGTACCAACTGAATGTACCAAAAAAAAACCTCTATCCACAAAGAAATATTGTGGGAATCAAACAAAATGAATGGCGTTACCCACCAATGCTCAGCAGACAGTGTGTAAACAAATAATTGATATTGCCTGGAATATTGGCGATGTTTTGCTCATTTATTTTTGGGGATCTGGACTTTGTTGGTAAGACCAACGTCTACTGTTCATTAGAGTTAGATAGAGCTCGTAAAGGTAGCAGAGACAGGGGATATGTTGAGAAGGCAGGAACGGGGTACTGATTGTGGATGATCAGCCATGATCACAATGAATGGCGGTGCTGGCTCGAAGGGCCGATTGGCCTACTCCTGCACCTATTGTCTATTGTCATTCCTAATTGCCTTCTTCAACCATCGGAGTCTTGGTGAAGGTAATCCTGTTGATCCCATATTCATCACACATCTAACTTCAAGTAACCCTTGCATCCCCTCTCTCTCTCTCTGTCCCTCCCCAACCCAAGTCGTCGTACTTGTTTCAATGTCATCTTGTTGAGTCTCATTGTCTGCAACTCGTTTTCACCTAGCCCACCGCTAACAATGGGCTGTTTCCTTTATCATCGTTACTTTTTTGCATATCTTTCATTCATTTCTGCTATATCTCTCTGCATCACCGTCTATATCTCTCGTTTTCCCTTTCCACCCGATTCTCAGTCTGAAGAAGAGCCTCGACCCAAAACGTCACCTATTCCTTCTCTCCAGAGATGCTGCCTGTCTCCGCTGTGTTACTCCAGCTTTTTGTGTCTATATTTCTTTGGTTTGAACCAGCATCTGCAGTTCCTTCCCACACACCAGCTCCACATAGATCTCATGGGTTCCAGTTTTAAACAGCTCTTCGTGGCAGCTGAGAGTGTCATGTGTCTGAGGATCTCATCAGACACGTTTTCTACAATCCCGCAACGAGGGGCAGTTATATTGCCTACGGATGGAAGATTTGCCTTCCTAAACAACATCGATGAGCCTGATAGATTATTAACAACTTTCCAGTAGTTTCAGTCATCATACTAACACCAGGTTTTTATTCTTGGTTTACTTAATTACGGACAAGGAGGGATTCTAACATGTCGCTGAATCAATACTCTAAATACTAAGTTCATAAGTTCATAATTGATAGGAGCAGAATTAGGCCAATCGGCTCATGAAGTCTACTCCATTCAATCATGGCTGATCTATCTTTCCCTCTCAACCCCATTCTCCTGCCTTCTCCCCATAACCCCTGACACCTCTACTAGTCTCCCCTGTGGAGAGGACATAGGGCCACAGTTTAAGAATAAGGGGTAAGCCATGTAGAACGGAGACGAGGAAACACTTTTTCTCACAGAGAGTGGTGAGTCTGTGGAACTCTCTGCCTCAGAGGGCGGTGGAGGCCGGTTCTCTGGATACTTTCAAGAGAGAGCTAGATAGGGCTCTTAAAGATAGCAGAGTCAGGGGATATGGGGAGAAGGCAGGAACGGGGTACTGATTGTGGACGATCAGCCATGATCACATTGAATGGCGGTGCTGGTTCGAAGGGCCGAATGGCCTACTCCTGCACCTATTGTCTATTGTCTATTGACAGTCATACTCGTTTCGAGTGACCGCCAATGATGATGGGTCCAGTAATGTAACCATTACACTGCAGAAGTCTGGACATATACAATAAAGCATTTTATTTAATTCAGTTTAGTTTAGTTTGGTTTAATTCAGAGATACAGCATGGAAACAGGCCTTTTGGCCCACCAGGTCCGTGCCGACCAGCAATCCCACAAACTTGTTCTATCCTACACACAAGTTACATTTTATAGAAGCTAATTAACCTACAAACCTGCACGTCTTTGGAGTGTGGGAGGAAACCGGAGCGCCCGGAGAAAACCCACGCGGTCACAGGGGGAACATACAAACTCTGTACAGACAGCACCCGTAGTCAGGATCGAACCCCGGTCTCTGGCACTGTGAGGCAGCAACTCTACCGCTGCGCCACCGAGCTGCCCTTGTGTAGAAGAAATGCTGGTCTCCCGAGAACTGTAGAGTCATACAGCATGGAAGCAGGCCCTTCGGCCCACCTTGACCGTGCCCAGCAAGTTGGGATATTGAGCCAATCCCAAATACCTGCTTTTGCTCTACATCCCTCTAAACCGTTCCTATCCATATTCCCCTTCCCATTCCCACACTGACCTTTCTGTCCTGGGCCTCCTCCATTGTCAGAGTCAGGCCCAGTGCAAATTGGAGGAACAGCACCTCATATTTCGCTTGGGCAGCTTGCACCCCAGTGGTACGAACATTGACTTCTCTAACTTCAAGTAACCCTTGCTTTCCCTCTCTCTCCACCCAAGTCGTTGTGCTAGTTTTAACGCCGTCTTGTTGAGTCTCATTGTCGGTAAACATGGAAACAAAGAAAATAGGTGCAGGAGTAGGCCATTCGGCCCTTCGAGCCATCACAGCCATTCAATGTGATCAACCTACCTTCTCCCCATATCCCTTGATTCCGCTAGCTCTAAGAGCTCCACCTAACTCTCTTTTGAAAGCATCCAGTGAATCGGCCTCCACTGCCGTCTGAGGCAGAGAATTCCACAGATTCACAACTCTGTGTATGAAAACGTTATTCCTCATCTCCATTCTAAATGGCTTACCTCTTATTCTTAAACTGTGACCCCTGGTTCTGGAGTCCCCCAACATCGGGAACATGTTTCCTGCATCTAGCGTGTCCAAACCCTTAATAATCTTATATGACAATAGACAATTGACAATAGATGCACGAATAGGCCATTCGGCCCTTCGAGCCAACACCGCCATTCACTGTTTCTATAAGATCCCCTCTGATCCTTCGAAACTCCAGCGAATACAAGCCTTGTCGACCCATTCTTTCATCATATGACAGTCCCGCCATCCCTGGAATTAACATTGTGAACCTACGCTGCACTCCCTCAATAGCAAGAATGTCCTTCTTCAAATTAGACCAAAACTGCACACAATACTCCAGGTGTGGTTTCTCCAGGGCCCTGTACAATTGCAGAAGGACCTCTTTGCTCCTGTACTCAAATCCTCTCATTATGAAGGCCACTTCACTGCCTGCTGTACCTGCATGCTTAGTTTCAGTGACTGATGTGCAAGGACACCCAGGTCTCATTGCACTTCCCCTTTTCTAAATCATTCATTTTTTTCTACATCTCTGTCTACGGCTCTCATTTTCTTTCCCCCTGACTCTCAGTCTGAGGAGGGGTCTCGACCCGAAACGTCACCTATTCCTTTTATCCAGAGATGCTGTCTAACCCGCTGAGTTACTCCAGCTTTTTGTGTCTATCTTTGGTTCAAACCAGCATCTGCAGTTCCTTCCTAAACCAATCCATATTATCCTTCTTATCCCAGCAGATTAACTCCACGGTGAGGAAATTCCCAAATTGGGAAAAAATGGTATCATAACCTACAAAAATATAATCTTATTTGTTCCGTAGCCCAAGGCAGGCTATTGCAGTAAAATGGATTTAAGGATCAATTCTCCATGCGTTACTCAAACAATAATGGATTTAAAAAATGGATTTCACAGCTGGTAGAGCTGCTGCCTCACAGCGCCAGAGACCCAAGTGCGATCCTGACCTCAGTTGCTGGCTGCGTGGAGTTTGCTCGTTCTCCCTGTGACCGCGTGGGTTTCCTCCGGGCGCTCTGGTTTCCTCCCACATTCTAAAGACAATAGACAATAGGTGCAGGAGTAGGCCATTCGGCCCTTCGAGCCAGCACCGCCATTCAATGTGATCATGGCTGACCATCCCCAATCAGTACCCCATTCCTGCCTTCTCCCCATATCCCCCGACTCCGCTATTTTTAAGAGCCCTATCTAGCTCTCTCTTGAAAGTATCCAGAGAACCGGCCTCCACTGCCCTCTGAGGCAGAGAATTCCACAGACTCACAACTCTCTGTGAGAAACAGCGTTTCCTCGTCTCCGTTCTAAATGGCTTACTCCTTATTCTTAAACTGTGGCCCCTGGTTCTGGACTCCCCCAACATCGGGAACATGTTTCCTGCCTCTAGTGTGTCCAAACCCTTAACAATCTTATATGTTTCAATGAGAAAACCTCTCATCCTTCTAAACTCCAGAGTGTACAAGCCCAGCTGCTCCATTCTCTCAGCATATGTGAGTCCCGCCATCCCGGGAATTAACCTTGTAAACCTACGCTGCACTCCCTCAATAGCAAGAATGTCCTTCCTCAAATTAGGGGACCAAAACTGCACACAATACTCCAGGTGTGGTCTGCTGGTGCAGGTGCAGGTTTGCAGGTTAACTGGCCCTCTGTCAATTGCCTCTTTCGTGGTCAGGAGTGGATGTGAAAGTGGGATAACATAGAACTAGTGTGAGCGGGTGAGCGGTGGTCAGCATGGACTCGGTGGGCTTAAGGGCCTGTTTGCGTGCTGTATCTTTAGAGTAAACATAAAAACAAAGTACTGCACAGCACAGGAGTGCAGGCGCCTGATCTTAAGATCAGCATGGGTGCATTAGACATGGAGGCCATTTTTAATTAACAAAAAGGTATAATTGGTCAAGAGAGTCAGAGTCAACAAGACTTTTGTCTGGTTTAGTTTAGAGATACAGTGCGGAAACAGGCCCTTTGGCCCACCGTCCACACTGACCAGCGATCCCCGTACACTAGCACTATCCTACACACACTGGGGACAGTTTACGATTACACCAAGCCGATTAACCTACAAACACGTACGTCTTTGGAGTGTGGGAGGAAACCAGAGATCCATGCAGGTCACGGGGAGAACGTACAAACTCCGTGCAGACAGCACCTGTGGTCAGGATTGAACCCGGGTCTCTGGTGCTGAAGGCCACAACTCTACCCGCTGCACCACCGTGCCGCCCATGTGGTCATACCTGGAACGGAACAATGGGATTCTTTGGGGGCTGTCCCTCTTGGGCGACCTAATTGGCGAGTTTAGAAGAGTTTAGGAGAGTTGAAAAAATGTCATGTTGAAGACCTCCTTCAACTATGTGGAAGACCTCCTTCGACCTCCTTCGGCTATGTTGAGAACTAGCTACGACTAGCTATGGCTAACTTCGGAAAAATTGGACACCGAATAGTGGAGAGTGAAGACGACCTCCTTTGATCTCCTTCGACCTCCCTTCAACTATGATGAAGATTATTTATGACTACCTTCGACTACCTTCGACTAACCTCGATTACCTACGACTAATGGCTCTGTCTCATGGTGCTGCGGTCATTGGCAGTGAAGCGCGGCGTCGCTGGAAGAGGGGACCGCACGTCAACCCCGAGAGCGCCGAGTACGGCCGGTCCCACGAGCTTGCGGTGTTATAGAAAATAAGCAAGCGGGGCTGTTGCGGCGGTAGTGCTGATCGCGGCGCCCGTGCCGCACACGTGCCTCACTGGCGGAGGCTGTGGCGGTGAGAGTTCCACTCACGGCGCTCGTGCCGCACTGGCGGCGGCTGTTGCGGTGACCGTGCCTCACTGGCGGCGGCTGTGGCGGTCACCGTGCCTCACTGGTGGAGGCTGTTGCGGTGACCGTGCCTCACTGGCGGCGGCTGTTGCGGTGACCGTGCCTCACTGGCGGAGGCTGTGGCGGTGAGAGTTCCACTCACGGCGCTCGTGCCGCACTGGCGGCGGCTGTTGCGGAGACCGTGCCTCACTGGCGGCGGCTGTGCGGTAAGAAATTATTTTTCAACAGTGCTGACTTTTTGCACTGGGGACTGGGACCAACTGTGGCTGGGACCAACGCCGCACGGTCTTGGCAGTGTGCGTTTGACCGAACCCGCGGTCTCTGGCTGTCCACGAGCGGTAGATACTTCCTGTATCACCGCCAATGACCGCAGACTCGTGGGACAGGCCTTTAACATGCCGACCTACTACGACCTACTACGACTAAACCTACGAGTAAAAAAGTATCGATTTTTTCCATGGCGACCTTTTTTTACTCGCGGGCATTTTACAACATGTTGAAAAAAATGCCGCGACCCAGCTGAGGCCTCGAGTACACGGGGACCACTCTCGAGCATGAAGGAGAGTTATAAAGACCTCCTAGGACCTCGTGTCGACCATGCTGCGAGTATGAGTCGAGGGCAAACTCACCAGAACTCGTGGATTAGGTCGCCCAAGTGGGACAGGCCCTATTCTTACAGCAACAGCACAACAGTTTTGTACACACGGAACTCAATAGATAATATAATGAGCGAACAAAAAAAAAGTTAAATATTGCTTATATTGCTACGGAAGGAATCGACTACGAATATTACAAGTAGCACAGCAATTGACACAGCAGCAGCACCGACAGGACATAAGCTACGAAGCTGCATCTGTGGCTGGGAAAAGATAACAACAGAGAAGGGTCTCAAGATCCACCAGGGCAGGAAAAAGTGCCCGAGAGAGCTTGGTGAGGGGCATCGCATTGACCATTACTTTCTAAGAGGTAGGCCAAATCAGTCGATTGAAGCCCAGTGGCAGGTTAACCACCAGAGACCACAGGGTATCAGCACCCCAGGCCAAGCTCAACCAAGTACTGTCCCACCAACGGACACGAGTCCATGGGCCCAACCAGCCACAGTCAGCGGTAGAGAGGAAGATGGAAGGAAAAAAGCCGAATGGAGCAGTCACTGGGTGTGGCTGAAGAGAAAAGATGCTGTCTGGGCTGCCACGTGGCCATCTAGAGGCTAACCATAAGACACACACACCCAGGGCTGATCACCCTGCGGTGGGCCTGCCTCGACTGAGGGTGTCTTGTGATAAAAGGCCGAAACACCCAGTGACGTTGAGGTACACAACTGAAGATGTGTCTGATTGGTAGCAAAATCACCTAGTGGTCACCCCCAAGAATGTCAATTGTAGTGAAGAACCTTAGGGATTGTAACATCCAGTCCTACTAATCATTACAGAGGGTGGCACGGTGGCGCAGCGGTAGAATTACTGCCTTACAGCGCCACAGATCCGGGTTCAATCCTGACCACGGGTGTTGTCTGCACCCTCCGTGACCTGCGTGGGTTTTCTCCGGGCGCTCCGGTTTCCTCCCGAGCTCCAAAGACGTGCGGGTTTGTAGGTTAAGCGGCTTGGGTAAAATCGTAAATTGTCCCCAGTGCGTAGGATAGTGCGAGTGTACAGGGTGATCGCTGGATGGCGCGGACTGGTGGGGCCGAAGGGCCTGTTTCCGCGCTATAATTCTAAAGTCTAACAAGTCTCAAAAGTATAACCAATACTTTTGACAAAAACGACCAAAATCCCTAATGCAATCGAAGCAGTTTGTAGTTCGGAGTTTAGTTCATAGGTTATAAGAGCAGAATGAGGCCATTCGGCCCATCGAGTCTTCTCCACCATTCAGTCTATTTTTCCCTCTCCATCCCAGTGTTCAATAGCCTGATTGTTGTTGGGAAGAAGCTGTTCCTGAACCTGGACATTCCAATTTCCAGACTCCTGCACCTTCTTCTCGATGGCAGGAGTAAAATGAGTGATAATCACCGAAGCAGCATAGTAGGTACATTCTTTGTACATCACAACTTGAGGTAAATCTAACCTCCATTAGGCATTGCTCTGCATGGCAAATCACAGTTCAAAAATCGAGGGATATTGAACCTACACTCTCTAGTTTCATGACACTGAACGGTTCATAACTTCATAAATTTATCAGATCAAGGAGCAGAATTAGGCCATTCGGCCCATCGAGTCTACTCCGCCATTCAGATAGGGCTCTTAAAGATAGCAGAGTCAGGGGATATGGGGAGAAGGCAGGAACGGGGTACTGATTGGGGATGATCAGCCATGATCACATTGAATGGTGGTGCTGGCTCGAAGGGCCAAATGGCCTACTCCTGCACCTATTGTCTATTGTCCATTCAATCATGGCTGATTCATCTTTCCCTACCAACCCCATTCTCCTGCCTTCTCCCCATAGCCCCTGACACCCGCACTAATAAAGAACATGTCAATCTCCTCCTTAAAAAATACCCATTGACTTGGATAGACACAAAAAGCTGGAGTGACTCAGCGGGACAGACAGCGTCTCTGGAGAAACGGAATAGGTGACGTTTCGGGTCGCGACCCTTCCTCAGACTTGGCCTCCGCAGCCTCCTGCGGCAATGAATTCTGTGGCGACGGTGATACTCCAGTACGCGGCAAACCGCTCCACATTTGCCCGAGCTTCTCCGTGATTGATGGGCTTGTTAACGAGATTAGTTGCACTGCATACAATAACATTTGAAGGAGCCACGGACTGGCAGGAGAAGCTCTGTTAACTTCTGCCATGGTAGCAGGAGGTAGAGAGACAGCGCCAAGGGCCCAACAATGCAAAATATTATATTCCCACAATATGCTCCGATCCAACAATGCACCATTATGAAAGGAATTAAAGGCGCGTCATTGCACTCGATTAATTCTGCTACATTTTTCGTCCAATGTAAGTTAAAACTGCATTATTCCAGACTGTCTTAGTTCAGTGTAGTTTGGTTTAAGAGATACAGCGTGTAAACAGGCCCTTCGGCCTGCCGTGTCCGTGCCGACCAACAACTAGCTCTATCCTACAAACTCGGGACAATAGACAATAGACAATAGACAATAGGTGCAAGAGTAGGCCATTCGGCCCTTCGAGCCAGCACCGCCATTCAATGTGATCATGGCTGATCATCCCCAATCAGTACCCCGTTCCTGCCTTCTCCCCATATCCCCTGACTCCGCTATTTTTAAGAGCCCTATCTAGCTCTCTCTTGAAAGCATCCAGAGAACCTGCCTCCACCGCCCTCTGAGGCAGAGAATTCCACAGACTCACCAATCTCTGTGAGAAAAAGTGTTTCCTCGCCTCCGTTCTAAATGGCTTACCCCTTATTCTTAAACTGTGGCCCCTGGTTCTGGACTCCCCCAACATCGGGAACATGTTTCCTGCCTCTAGCGTGTCCAAACCCTTAACAATCTTATATGTTTCAATGAGATACCCTCTCATCCTTTTAAACTTGGATAGTTTGTAATTTACAGAGGAGACTTAACCTACAAAACTGTACGTCTTTGGAGTGCGGGAGGAAACCGGAGCACGCGGGGAAAACCCACGCGGTCACGGGGAGAACGTACAGGCAGCACCCGTAGTCAGGATCGAACCTGGGTCTCTGGCGCTGTAAGGCAGCAGCTCCACCGCTGCGCCCTTACTTTAAATAAAACGTGGTTTATATATTCTGCAAAGTTGTACTTTCATATATGTGCCTATATTTGGCTGCAGTCCATCTCCATCTTTGAAAGGGTCACGGAAGTTGAGGGCAATTTCATACAGTATTTCTTTATAGACCAACATTCACCAAGAATTGCACACAAAATGCTGGAGTAACTCAGCGGGTCAAGCAGCGTCTCTGGAGAAACAGAAGTAAGTGACGTTTCAGGCCAAGTTCATCCATCCAACCCAAAACGTCACCTATTAACGCATAAAATTATAAAAGGACTGGACAAGCTTGATGTAGGAAAAATGTCCCCAATGTTGGGCGAGTCCAGAACCAGGGGCCACAGCCTAAGAATAAAGGGGAGGTCATTTAAAACGTTTTCACCCAGAGAGTTGTGAACAAAGATCCTATAGCGAGCAAGATAGACCACTCGACGAAAAAGACGTAGTACGGTCATGGGCAGATTCATGGGTAATTTTCGGCCCCATTTCCGTAACCGGCTTCCGTCTCCGCACCAAAGATCCCGTAGCGGAGCAAAGATACTAGTGCGGATACGGAAGCCGGTTACGGAAACGTCCTCATAAAAATAAAAGTTATTTGGTAAAAATCTTCTCCTCATTTTCAGAATTTTTATTTATTAACACAAACTGTTCCCCTGCAACGTTGATTACACTGCGAGTCGGGTTGGATCGGGTTACGGAAATGGATGAACAAAAGGCCCACGTTCCGCTCCGTTGCGTACTACACGTCAGCCCATTGCATTTAGCAGGAGTGGTCTATCTTTCCGCTATAGGATCTTTGGTTGTGAATCTGTGGAATTCTCTGCCACAGAGGGCAGTGGAGGCCAATTCACTGGATGAATTTAAAAAAAGAGTTAGATAGAGTTTTAGGGGCTAGCGGAATCAAGGGATATGGGGAGAAGGCAGGCACAGGTTACTGGTTGTGGATGATCCGCCATGATCACAATGAATGGCGGTGCAGGCTCGAAGGGCCAAATGGCCTCCTCCCGCACCTATTTTTTATGTTTCTATTTGTTTCTACGTTTCTATTTATTTTTCTCCAGAGATGCTGCCTGTCCCGCTGAGTTACTCCAGCATTTTGTGTGTCCATCTTCGGTATAAACCAGCATCTGCAGTTCCTTCCTATACATTCCGCTACATAAGGACAATTGGATTGAGGGAGGTGTTTTCAGAAAAGTAGATGGGGGTGCAGTGCTGGGAAATGTTTAGGAATATATGTCACAATGCAATAAATAGGTTTAATCAAAGGTTTAAGGTGAGGGGCGAAAGATTTCTTATAAACCTGATGGTAACTTTTTCACACAACGGGTGGTGGGTGTATGGAACGAGCTGCCGGAGGAGGTAGTTGAGGCTGGGAATATCGCAACATTTAAGAAACATTTAGACAGGTACATGGATAGGACAGGTTTGGAGGGTCTATGGACCATACTCAGGCAGGTGGGACTAGTGTAGATGGGACATGTTGGCAGGTTGGGCTGAGGGGCCTGTTTCCACGCTGTGTCACTCTATGACTCAATGAGATCATTTTGCAACTGGTGTATGAATTTAAAGCAGAAGAGGGAAAATGATTCCCGAGAGTTTTCTCTCGTTATTCTGAATCAGTGCAACATGGGCATTGCAAAGTCTCTTCAGGGAGCTTGGCGAACGACATTCTGCTCAGAGCCTCAACCTACATGCTCAGCAATAACATGTTTTATTATTAATGTTTAATGTTTGATGTGTCATTCTTAATTGTCACTGCATGTCGTGTTGTTACTTGCGAGCGGAGCACCAAGGCAAATTCCTTGTATGTGAATACTTTACCAATAAACCTATTCACTCATTCATTCATTTTGGTTTAGTTTAGCTTAGTTTAGTTTAGATACAGTGAGGAAACAGGCCCTTCGGCCCACTGAGTCCACGCCGACCAGCGATCCCCGCACATTAACACTATCCTACTCACACTGGGGGCAATTTTGTACATTTGCACCAAGCCAATTAACCTACAAACCTGTACGCCTTTGGAGTGTGGGTGGAGACCGAAGTTCTCGGGGAAAACCCACGCAGGTCACGGGGAGAAGGTACAAACTCCGCGCAGACAGCACCCGTAGCCGGGATCGAACCCGGGTCTCCGGCGCTGTAAGCGCTGTAAGGCAGCAACTCTACCGCTGCGCCACTGTTGCTGAATGGGATATTAATGACAAGCCACAAGGTCAAATGCCCTCGGAAGTTTGCCTTTGAGGTGTGAGACTTTTACAATGATCATTCTCTGTGGTCCAGAAGTCGTCAGTTTGCAGCCTTGTGGCCACCTAATCAGAACAAACTGTCTGGTTAACGTTTCTGAAACGCAGCTTTGTTTTCACGTTGTGGTCTATCAATAGGGAGTGTAAGGGGTGAAGTTGTCCACAGGATGTGAGGTTTGATCATTTATCTAGAGTTGCCTCCATTGTCCCGCTAATGGCATTTAGCATCTTGTGGACTGTCGTTTTAGACAAAGATTGAGTAGAGCAAACTTTGCCTCATGCTCCATTAATTTTAATCTGAAAGGAAGATATACTGCATCACGAGATTTAACCGCACGGGGCCGCTTCGGTGCTAAATCCCCCAAAACAGCCCATCTTAAAGTGACATCATTAACACTAAAGATAGACACAAAATCCTGGAGTAACTCAGCGGGTCAGGAAACAATTCTGGAAAAAAGGAAAAAGGTGAACCCTTCTTCAGACCCCGAACTTCAGAGTCTGAAGATAGAAGATAGGGTTCCGACCCAAAACATCACCCATTCCTTCTCTCCGGAGTTGCTGCCTGTCCAGCTGAGTTACTCCAGCATTTGTGCCTATCTACGATTTAAACCAGCATCTGTCCTACACATCACCTATTTCTTTTCTCCAGAGATGAAGATGATGATAATGATGATACTTCATTCTCATGTACCGAGGTACAATTACATTTCTTGTTTTGCACAGTGGCGCAGCGGTAGAGTTGCTGCCTCGCAGCGCCGGAGACCCGGGTTCGATCCCGACTACGGGTGCTGTCTGTACGAAGTTTGTACGTTCTCCCCGTGACCGCGTGGGTTTTCTCCGAGATCTTCGGTTTCCTCCCACACTCCAAAGACGTACAGGTTTGTAGGTTAATCGGCTTGGTAGATGTAAAAATTGTCCCTAGTGTGTGTAGGATAGCGTTAATGCGCTGGAATCACTGGTCGGTGTGGACTCGATGGGCCGAAGGGCCTTTTTCTGTGCTGTATCTCTGAAACTAAAAACTAAAAGATGCACCTTCTAAGCTAGTTTAATTTGCCTGAGTTTGGCCCATATCTAGGGTTGCCAACTTTCTCACTCCCAAATAAGGGACAAAAGGTCAAATTACGGGACAAATTTCCGACGGCAATTCGTTGACCGACTCGGCCGTGGCTGGGTGGATGATGAGTTGGCCCCGGGTGCTGGACTGCACACAAAGCCCAGCCGGCAGGCCAGCTGAGGAGTTTTGGCCCAGGCAGCGCGACGTCGCGCGCAAAGTCCGGCGCCCCATCCAACTCATGAACCGATGATCGTCCGTGAGAAGGAGGGGTGGTGGTGGTGTCAGCGGTAAGCGAAGGTCCGAAGGTCGGACAGCTGGCCGGGCTGCCGACCGACGGGGCCACGGGCGAGGCGCTGCTGCTGCTGCTGCACTCCATGGGCTGCACCACATCGGGACGGGTAAAACGCGAGTAGTAGCAGTCAAATACGGGACAAGGGCGGTCCCGTACGGGACAAACCAATTTATCCTGAAATACGGGATGTCCCGGCTAATACGGGACAGTTGGCAACCCTACCCATATCCATGTACCTGTCCAGGTGTCTCTTCAATGCTGTTATAGTACCCGCCTCAACTACCTCCACTGGCAGCTCGTGCCAGGTGTACGGGGCAGGTATTTTACACAGCGGGTGGTGAGTGCCTGGAACATGGTAGCTGTGGTGGACACAACAGTGGCATTTAAGTGACTTTAGGAAAGGCACATGGACATGCAGGGAGTGGAGGAACGTGCAGGCAGAGGGAAGTCATTTAAGGGCCTGTCCCACTTGGCGATTTTTCCGGCGACTGCCGGCGTCATTGACGGATGTATCAGGGTCGCCGAAAGATTTTGAACATTTCAAATTCCAGTGAGGCGAAAAAAAAAATGTTGCCACACCTGAGGAAACACCGCGCGTCCATACGTCATCACGCCGTGTCACGCCGCGACTTTTTTCGGTGACCTGATACTTCAGTCAATGATGCCGGCAGTCGCCGAATAAAATCGCCAAGTGGGACAGGCCCTTTAACCTGCCATCATATCAACACTCACCTCCAAATCAACACTCACTAACATTAACAACCCCACTCTCACTATTGACGGCACCACTGTCTCCCCATCTCCTCAGGCACGCAACCTTGGCGTGATCTTTGATTCAACCCTCTCCCTTGAGCCTCACATCCGCCATGTTGTCAAAACATCATTTTTTCACCTCCGCAACATTGCCAAAATCAGACCCTCTCTCACACCCCCCGCTGCTGAAAGACTCATCCATGCCTTCATCTCCTCCCGACTGGACTACTGTAACTCTCTTCTCTTTGGAATCAATTCTAGCAACATCAACCGACTCCAACTGGTCCAGAATGCAGCCGCCCGACACCAAATCCTGGCACCACATCACCCCAGTTCTCAAAGAACTTCACTGGCTTCCCATTTCCCACCGGATCATCTACAAAATCCTGGTCCTCACCTACAAAGCCCTCAACCACTTGGCCCCCCCTTATCTCACTGACCTCCTCTCCCCCTACCAACCCTCACGGTCCCTCAGATCCACATCAGCCGGTCTCCTCTCCATTCCGAAATCCAACCTCTGCACTTTTGGAGACAGAGCCTTCTCCAGGGCAGCTCCCAGGCTCTGGAATTCCCTCCCACAATTGATCCAAAATTCTGAGTCCCTCACCATCCTCCAGTCCCGCCTCAAGACCCATCTCTTCACCTCTGCATACCCTTAGTCCCATGTTCCCCTCCCCTCTGTCTTACTGCTCTATTTTGTTTTGTTTATTCCTGACTCTCAATTGTAAAGCGACTTTGAGTCCTTGAAAAGCGCTATATAAATAAAATGTATTATTATTATTATTATTATATGTCCAGGCAGATAAGAGGTGGTTTGGTTTAGTTTAGTTTAGAGATACAGAGCGGAAACAGGCCCTTCGGCCCACCGGGTCCGCGCCGACCAGCGATCCCCGCACACTAACACTATCCTACACACACAAGGGACAATTTTTACATTTACCAAGCCAATTAACCTACAAACCTGTACGTCTTTGGAGTGTGGGAGGAAACCGAAGATCTCGGAGAAAACCCACGCGGATCACGGGGGGAACATACAAACTCCGTACAGGCAGCACCCGTAGTCGGGATCGAACCCGGGTCTCTGGCGCTGCAAGCGCTGTAAGGCAGCAACTCTACCGCTGCATCACCTAGCCCCCCATATCTTGGCACCATGTTTGGCACAGACTCTGTGGGGCTCAGGGCCTGTTCCTCTGCTAAACTGCTCTCTCTTCTATGCTCTCTATATTCCATGTTCCATACAACCTCCACCCTCTGAGTGAAAAACTTGCCCCTCAGATTCCTATTGCAGTACTACAGATGCAGAGATACAGCGTGGAAACAGGCCCTTCAGCCCACCGGGTCCGCTCCCACCAGCGATCCCCGCACACTAACACTATCCTACACCGCCTAGGGACAATTTTTACATTTACCAAGCTAATTAACCTACAAACCTGTACGTCGTTGGAGTGTGGGAGGAAACCTAAGATCTCGGAGAAAACCTCAAAGAGGTCCTTCTGCAGTTGTACAGAGCCCTAGTGAGACCACACCTGGAGTATTGTGTGCAGTTTTGGTCTCCTAATTTGAGGAATGACATTCTTGCTATTGAGGGAGTGCAGCGTAGGTTTACAAGGTTAATTCCCAGGATGGCGGGACTGTCATATGCTGAGAAAATGGAGCGGCTGGGCTTGTATACTCTGGAGTTTAAAAGGATGAGAGGGAATCTTATTGAAATATATAAGATTATTAAGGGCTTGGACACGCTAGAGGCAGGAAACATGTTCCCGATGTTGGGGGAGTCCAGAACCAGGGGCCACAGTTTAAGAATAAGGAGTAAGCCATGTAGAACGGAGACGAGG
This sequence comes from Malacoraja senta, assembly GCA_038087875.1. Taxonomy (NCBI): domain Eukaryota; kingdom Metazoa; phylum Chordata; class Chondrichthyes; order Rajiformes; family Rajidae; genus Malacoraja; species Malacoraja senta. Next base: position 6,890,507 of record CM075977.1, read on the forward strand.
AAACACTTTTTCTCACAGAGAGTGGTGAGTCTGTGGAATTCTCTGCCACAGAGGGCGGTGGAGGCCGGTTCTCTGGATACTTTCAAGAGAGAGCTAGATAGGGCTCTTAAAGATAGCGGAGTCAGGGGATATGGGGAGAAGGCAGGAACTGGGTACTGATTGGGGAAGATCAGCGACGATCACATTGAATGGTGGTGCTGGCTTGAAGGGCCGAATGGCCTACTCCTGCACGTATTGTCTATTGCCTATTTTCTAAAACCTACGGGGAGAATGTACAAACTCCGTACAGACAGCGCACAAAGTCAGGATCGAACCCGGGTCTCTGGCGATGCATTCGTTGTAAGTCAGCAACTCTACCGCTGCGCCACCGTGACCGCCCAAAATTATAGTACTGTGCCGTTCTATAATCTATGCTCTGTATACTCACTACCCTCTGGGTGAAAAAGCCGTCCTTCAGGTCCTATCGAATCTTTAATATGCTGTCGTCATTATGAAAGGGTGGCACGGTGGCTGAGCGGTAGAGTTGCTGCCTTCCAGCGCCAGAGACCCGGGTTCCATCCTGACTTTGTGTGCTGTCTGTACGGAGTTTGTTTTCTCCGGTTTCCTCCCACACTCCAAAGACATGCAGGTTTGTAGGTCAATAGGCTTTGGTGAAATTGTGAATTGTTCCCAGTGTGCGTGGGATAGTCATAGGGTCATACATGATAGGAGTGAAGAAATACTGCATTGAAATAGGCCCTGCAGTCATAAAGTCATAAGTAATAGGAGTAGAATTAGGCCATTCGGCCCATCAAGTCTACTCCGGCATTCAATAATGGCTGATCTATCTCTCCCTCCTAACCCCATTCTCCTGCCTGCTCCTCATAACCTCTGACACCCATACTACTCAAGAAGTTAGTGATAGTGTTAGTTTAGACAATAGACAATAGACAATAGACAATAGGTGCAGGAGTAGGCCATTCGGCCCTTCGAGCCAGCACCGCCATTCAATGTGATCATGGCTGATCATCCCCAATCAGTACCCCGTTCCTGCCTTTTCCCCATATCCCCTGACTCCGCTATCTTTAAGAGCCTTATCCAGCTCTCTCTTGAAAGCATCGAGAGAACCTGCCTCCACCGCCCTCTGAAGCAGAGAATTCCACACACTCACAACTCTCTGTGAGAAAAAGTGTTTCCTCGTCTCCGTTCTAAATGGCTTACCCCTTATTCTTAAACTGTGGCTCCTGGTTCTGGACTCCCCCAACATCGGGAACATGTTTCCTGCCTCCAGCGTGTCCAAACCCTTAACAATCTTATATGTTTCTATAAGATTCCCTCTCATCCTTCTAAACTCCAGAGTGTACAAGCCCAGCCGCTCCATTCTCTCAGCATATGACAGTCCCGCCATCCCGGGAATTAACCTTGTAAACCTACGCTGCACTCCCTCAATAGCAAGAATGTCCTTCCTCAAATTAGGGGACCAAAACTGCACACAATACTTCAGGTGTGGTCTCACTAGGGCCCTGTACAACTGCAGAAGGACCTCTTTGCTCCTATACCCGACACCTCTTGTTATACAGGCCAACATGCCATTCGCTTTCTTCACTGCCTGCTGTACCTGCATGCTTACAGTTTGCGGGGATCGCTGGACGGCGCGGACTCGGTGGGCCGAAAGGCCTAGTTTCCGCGCTGTATCTCTAAACTAATAATAAACTAAGTGTAACAACAAATAGTCCGTGGTTCTTCTATTAAAACCTATTGTAGCAAGTTTACAAAAGCAATAGAAAAAGACTGGTACGTACAGAGTTCGTTTCACTGAGATATTACCTCAGATGAGTGAATGTAATTATGAACAAGGGCTTGTGAAGATAGAACTTGAGAAATGGAGGCCGGAAGGTTAACGGTAAAATAATGAGACTTCCAATATCACAGAGTGTTATCACCTAATAAATAGAGATCGACTGTTTCTGCAATGATCAGAAGGTTTCGTATGGGAGGTCACACACACCTAATCAAGCGTGCAAAGATTTGCAAGGGAACAGAACATATTTTATGCCTACGCGTTAAAGATTAGAGCTGCCAAGTCAAAGTTTAATAGCGGGAACTGGGGGAAGGGGTATATATCATAGGTTTAAGGTGAAGGGGGAAGATTTATTAGGGGTATCCCTTTCACACTAAGGGCGGTGGGTGTATGGAACAAGGAGGTACTTGAGGCTGGGACTATCCCAACGTTTAAGAAACAGTTGGACAGGGACATGGATAGGACAGGTTTGGAGGGATATGGACCAAACGCAGGCAGGTGGGACTAGTGTAGCTGGGACATGTTGGCCGGTGTGGGCGAGTTGGGCCGAAGGGCCTGTTTCCACACTGTATCACTCTATAACTCTATGTGTGTCTGAGTGCTGACAGAATTACCATATTCAAGCACGTGGACAAAAATGCTGGAGAAACAGCGGGTGAGGCAGCATCGATGGAACGAAGGAATAGGTGACGTTTCGGGTCGAGACCCTTCTTCAGACTTGACCCTTCTTCAGTCTCGACCCGAAACGTTACCCATTCCTTCGCTCCATAGATGCTGCTTCACCCGCTGAGTTTCTCCAGCATTTTTGTCTACCTTCGATTGTTCCAGCATCTGCAGTTCCTTCTTAAACAAATATTCAAGCACGTTGTCACATTGAAAATACAAGTAAAACAATCCTGTAAAATTCTTTCTCCAAGTCATTAAAATGTATCATCATTTATTCTTGCTTTCCGTGATTAAACAGATCCAATCCGTTATTTTTAATCAGAATAAAACACTATAGAAATTCAATAGCTTTAAACCCCTGTCCCACGGTACGAGTTCATTCCAAGATCTCTCCCGAGTTTGCCCTGATTCGAACTCGGAGATTTACGGTAATGGCCACTTGTCGGTACTCGGGGCTCCCGTGGACATTTTTCATCATGTTGAAAAATCTTCAGTAGTCTTCCCGTGCTTACCTGCCGTTAGCGAGTCTTCCCGAGTACCTGCCGTTAGCGCTAAGAGACGTCCCCGAGCTCCGACGTACCCGCTACGTTCATTCTCCGTGCTTACCACGAGTTTGATTTTTTAAACTCGGGAGAACTCTTGGAATGAACTTGTACCATGGGACAGGGCTTTTATAAGACGGAGATGGAGGTAGATACACAGAGTCTCTTGCCCAGAGTAGGGGAAACGAGGACCAGAGGACATAGGTTTAAGGTGAAGGGGAAAAGTTTTAACAAGAATCTGAGGGGTAACCTTTTTCACACAAAGGGTGGTGGGTGTATGGAACGAGCTGCCGGAGTAGGTGGCCGATACAGATGTCGCCCGAAATGTCACCCACCCTTTTTCCCCAGAGATGCTGCCTGTCCCGCTGAGTTACTCCGGCATTTTGTGTCTACCTTCGATTGAAACCAGCATCTGCAGTTCCTTTCCCCCACTTGCTGCCCGTCCCGCTGAGTTGCTCCAGCGTTTTGTTTCTATCTTCTTGAAAATAATCTTAAACCCAGACCGTAACAAGCCGTAACCATGAGCCTGTGGCTTGTTACGAGGCATCGGGTGATGTGTTACTTGAGAGGTATTTGGTGCTGGGAGAGGCCAGACCTTTCTTCCAGAATCCAACCCACTTAGTTTTCATCTCCTCTGGAGCCAGACAGCGTGATGACAGCTTTTGAAAAATGACGGCCCCCGGTGACCTGCACTGTAACCCTGATACAGTATATAATGGCGAGTGGCGGGACTCTGCAGACGTGCACCTAGACCGCTTGGATAATTAACTCTCAAGGCACAGAACAAAATCCCCTTCCGGAACCAGAGAAAAGAAAAAGACCCCTTAGGGTGACAAATCTGTGGAATTCATTCCCACAGAGGGCTGTGGAGGCCAAGTCAGTGGATATTTTTAAGGCAGAGATAGATAGATTCTTGATTAGTACGGGTGTCAGGGGTTATTGTGAGAAGTCAGGAGAATGGGGGGTGGGGTGGGGGGAGTGGGGGGCAGTACGATGGCGCAGCGGTAGAGTTGCTGCCTCACAGCGACAGAGGCCCCGGTTCGATCCAGACATCTCTGCATGCTTTCAAGAGAGAGCTAGATAGGGCTCTTAAAGATAGCGGAGTCAGGGGATATGGGTAGAAGGCAGGAACGGGGTACTGATTGGGGATGATCAGCCATGATCACATTGAATGGCGGTGCTGGCTCGAAGGGCAGAATGGCCTACTCCTGCACCTATTGTCTATTGTCTATTGTCTGTCTGTATGGTGTTTGTACGCTCTCCCTGTGACTGCGTGGGTTTTCACCAGGAGCTCCGGTTTCTTCCCGCACTCCAAAGATGTTCAAGTTAGTAGACTAATTGGCTTTGGTGTAATTGTAAATTGGCCCTAGTGTGTAGGATGGTTCTAGTGTGCAGGGATCGCTGGTTGGCACTGACTCGGAGGGCCAAAGGGCCTGTTTTCATGCTGCATTTCTACACTGAACTAAACAGGGTTGAGAGGGGAAGATTGAAAAGACTAGGCTTGTATTCACTGGAGTTTAGAAGGATGAGGGGGGGATCTTATAGAAACATATAAAATTATAAAAGGACTGGACAAGCTGGATGCAGGAAAAATGTTCCCAATGTTGGGCGAGTCCAGAACCAGGGGCCACAGTCTTAGAATAAAGGGGAGGCCATTTAGGACTGAGGTGAGAAAAAACTTTTTCACCCAGAGAGTTGTGAATTTGTGGAATTCCCTGCCACAGAGGGCAGTGGAGGCCAAATCACTGGATGGATTTAAGAGAGAGCTAGATAGAGCTCTAGGGGCTAGTGGTATCAAGGGATATGGGGAGTCGGCAGGCACGGGTTATTGATTGGGGACGGTCAGCCATGATCGCAATGAATGGCGGTGCTGGCTCGAAGGGCCGAATGGCCTCCTCCTGCACTTATTTTCTATGTTTCTATGTTTCTATGGATCAGCCATGATTGAATGGCCATGTAGACAATGGGCCGAATGGCCTAATATCTGGTCCTATCACTTATGAATACACTTCCAATCGCATCCTAAAATTCGAGCAAGAAAAGATTTTGTCACAGTTGTCCTTTTGCAAGGATGATTTATTGAGGATGTTGTTTCAGTAAGAACTGCAAATGCTGGAACAATCGAAGGTAGACAAAAAATGCTGGAGAAACTCAGCATCTATGGAGAGAAGGAATGTGACTGGGACTAGAGGGCTTGAGCTATAGGGAGAGGGTGCACAGCCTAGAATTTTATTCCTTGGAGCGCAGGAGGCTGAGGGGTATCATATAGAGGTGTATAAAATCATGAAGGGAATAGATAGGCTATGCACAGACTATTTCATCCGGGATCGGGAAATCAAAAACAAGAGCACATATGTTTAAGGTGTGATGGGCAAGATTTAATAGGAACCTGAGGGGCAACATTTTCACACAGAGGGTGAAGGGTAGGTTTGCCAACTGACCTGTTTTAGCCGGGACATCCCGTATATTGGGCTAAATTGGTTTGTCCCAAACGGGACCGTCCTTGTCCCGTATTTGACTGCTACTACTCGGGTCGAGGGGACTGTCGGGTCGGAGCGCCGCATCCGGCCCCGCCTCACCCGTCCCGACGTAGTGCAGCCCATGGAGTGCAGCAGCAGCAGCAGCGTGTCGTCCGTGGCCCCGTCGGTCGGTCGGCAGCCCGGCCAGCTGCCCGACCTTCGGACCTTCGCTTACCGCCGACACCACCACCCCTCCTTCTCACGGCCGATCATAGGTTCATGAGTTGGATGGGGTGCTGGACTTTGCGCGCCCGGGCCAAAACTCCTCAGCTGGCCCGCCGGCTGGGCTTTGTGTGCAGTCCAGCACCCGGCCAACTCATCATTCGGTCAACAAATTGCCGTGGAGAATTTGTCCCTTATTTTGACCTTTTGTCCCTTATTTTGGAGTGAGAAAGTTGGCAACCTTAGTGTTGGGTATATGGAACAAGCTGCCTGAGATAGTTGAGATAGATACCATAACAACATTTAGATTTACAGATAAAGAGTGAACAGGCCCTTCGGCCCACCAAGTCCGCTCTGACCAGCGTTCCCGATGCACTGGTTCTATCCTACACTCGGGACAATTTACAGAAGCCAATTAACCTGCAAACTTGTACGTCATTGGAGTGTGGGAGGAAACCGGATCACCCGGAGAAAACCCACGCAGATCACGGGGAGAATGTACAAACTCCATACAGACAGCGCCCATGGTCGGGATCGAACCCGGGTCTCAGGCGCTGCATTTTGCTGTAAGGCAGCAACTCTACCGCTGCGCCACCATGACTGCCCATGACTAGTGTAGATGGGGCTTGTTGGTCGGTGTGGGCAAGTTGGGCCGAAGGGCCTGTGTCCGCGCTGTATCACTCTTCTATCCAACAATCGATTTGAAAGCCTCAACCAAAAGTCTATTATACCACCCCCAGTGGATCATTGAGAACTCAGCTGGGCTCAATAGCAGTATAAATTGCCTCCCGTAGCGTGGGGCCTGAGAAACAGAGCCTTATTGTATTATTAACTATTGGCTTGGGTTGAGCATAAACTCAATCTCATTCAGAATCCTTGCCCAAGACAACTATTCCCAACGCATATAATCACGGCATATTACATTAGTGGACCAAAGTGTGATTTTTTCTTTGAGTGCAATGATTGTAGAGAAAATTACCCACCGATACAACTCACAAAATACATGAACAAACACAAAAAGCTGGAGTCTGCAGAAGGGTCACCCATTCCTTTTCTCCAGAGATGCTGTCTGTCCGGCTGAGTTACTCCAGCTTCTTGTGCCTATCTTCGGTTTAAACCAGCATCTGCAGTTCCATCCTACACAAAATAACCTCTTGGTTCCATGTTTAAGAAGGAACTGCAGATGCTGGAAAAATCGAAGGCAGACAAAAATGCTGGAGAAACTCAGCGGGCGAGGCAGCATCAATGGAGCGAAGGAATAGATGGAGCGAAGGAATATGGAGTCTCGACCCGAAATGTCGCCTATTCCTTCGCTCCACAGATGCTGCCTCACCCGCTGAGTTTCTCCACTCTTGTTTCTATGTACTCAGTTAAAACAACCTTGCTCTGCTAAGGTAATGATCGCAATGGTTGTATTTAATATTACCCAAATTCTTGGCCAAACTGAATATCAATAAATATAAGGATCAATACATATCAATGAATCCTACACAGGGGAATGCTTACAAGACAGACTGTATAAAATCATGAGAGGAATACAGATAGATGCACAATGCCATCGTTTAAGAAACAGTTAGACAGGTACATGGATAGGACAGGTTTGGAGGGATATGGACCAACGCAGGCAAGTGGGACTAGTGTAGCTGGGATATGTTGGCCGGTGTGGGCGAGTTGGGCTAAAGGCCCTGTTTCCACACTGTATCACTCTATGACTCTCTGACTATGAGTCTATCATAGGGTCATAAGTGATAGGAGTAGAATTCGGCCATTCGGCCCATCAAGTTTACTCCGCCAACCAATCATGGCCGATCTACCTCCCAACCCCATTCTCCTGCCTTCTCCCCATAACCTCTGACACCCGTACTAATCAAGAATCTATCCATCTCCGCCTTAAAAATATCCACTGATTTGGCCTCCACATCCTTCTGTGACAAAGAATTCCACGGATTCACCAGCCTCTGACTAAAGAAATTTCTCCTCACCTCCTTCCTAAAAGAACATCCTTTAATTCTGAGACCAGGACCTCTAGTCCGAGATTCTCCCACCAGTGGAAAAATCATCTCCACATCCAAGCCTTTCACTATTCTGTACGTTTCAATAAGGTCCCCCCTCATTCTTCTGAACTCCCGTGAGTACAGTGCCGACAAACGCCATCAAGTGATGGCTCCCCCTGATTGGCGCCGGAAGCTTGCGGCCTTTTCAGGACGGACGATGACAGCGACGTCAACATTTGAAACACGGAAGATCGAGACGAAAGAAGAAGTGGCTGACCTACTCATTCCTGGGATCGTTCTTGTAAACCTTCTCTGGACCCTCTCCAGAGCCAGCACATGCATGGTGACTCAACGGTAGAGCTACTGCCTTCCAGTGCCAGAGAACCAGGTTCGATCCTGACTACGGGCGCTTGTCTGTACGGAGTTCGCACGTACTCCCCGTGACCGCGTGGGTTTTCTCTGAGATCTTCGGTTTCCTCCCACACTCCAAAGACGTACAGGTTTGTAGGTTAATTGTCTTGGTGTAAAACTAACATTGAACCTAGTGTGTGTAGAGTAGTGTTAATGTCAAGACAAGTCAAGTCACATTTATTTCTATAGCACATTTGAAAAACAACTCTCGTTGGCCAAAGTGTTTTACATTTGTTATAAGAATAGCACAAACAAAAACAAACTACATACATATATACATGTAGCCCTCACTCAGAGGACGTCAGGAAAGGCTTGGGAGTATAGATAAGTTTTAGTCTTGACTTAAAAGAGTCGATGGAGGGGGCAGTTCTGATGGGAAAGGGGATGCTGTTCCACAGTCTAGGGGCTGCAACCGCAAAGGCGCGGTCGCCCCTGAGCTTATGCCTAGACCGTGGGATATTCAGCAACCCCAAGTCGGCCGATCTGAGGGGCCTGGAGGTGGAGTGGTGGGTGAGAAGACATTTTATGCAGGTGGGGGCAAGCCCATTGAGGGCTTTGTAGACATGGAGGGGGATCTTGAAGTTTATACGGAACCGCACAGGGAGCCAGTGGAGAGAGGCCAGGATCGGGGTGATGTGGTCCCTTTTTCGGGTGCCCGTCAGGAGTCTCGCTGCGGCGTTTTGGACCAGTTGCAGGCGGGACAATGTGCGCGGGGAACACTGGCCGGCGCGGACTCGGTGGGCCGAAGGGCCTGATTCCGCGCTGTATCCCTAAACCAAAATTCCTTCCTCAGATATGGTGCCCAAAATTGCTCACAAAATTATGCTTAAAATGCTAAGATGCTTAAAAACAAACATTTTTTTTTAGTTCGAAGTGATTACAGTTCCCCACAGGCCCTGCAAGCACCACACGCTGTACTAAGCAATTTAATAATAATCTGCTCCCGACTCACAGTCCACACAATCTCGTTGGTATTATTATTATTCAGATGGCGGATTCCCAGGCAGCAGATTACAAAACAGCAGTGTTTTCACCTGGAGGTGGCAAATCAATTTTAAAATTCAACGGCCAATAAAGTCAACATGGAAAACGTTGACGAGATTTAATAGCGTCATGGTTTTTAATTTTTTTTCCTGTGAGCTGTTTCATGGCAATTTTCTGATCTTAGAGGCACAGAGTGATACAGCGTGGAAACAGGCCCTTCGGCCCAACTTGTCCACACCGGCCAACATGCCCCATCTACACTAGTCCCACCTGCCCGCGTTTGGCCCACATCCCTCCAAATTATGTACCTGTTTCTAAAATGTTGGGATAGTCCCTGCCTCAAGTACCTCGTCTGGCAGCTCGTTCCATACACCCACCATCACTTGTGTGAAAAGGTTACCCCTCAGATTCCTATTAAATCTTTTCCCCTTCACCTTGAACCTATGTCCTCTGGTCCTTGTTTCACCTACTCTGGGCAAGAGATTCTGTGCATCTACCCGATCTATTCCTCTCATGATTTTGTACTCCTCTATAAGATCACCCCTCATCCTCCTGCGCTCCATGGAATAGAGATCCAGCCTACTCAACCTCCCCTATAGCTCACACCCTCTAATCCTGGCAACATCCTCATAAGTCTTTTCTGAACCCTTTCAAGCTTGACAATATCTTTCCTATAACATGGTGCCCAGAACTGAACACAATATTCTAAATGTGGTCTCACCAACGTCTTGTACAACTGCAACATGACCTCCCAACCTCTATACTCAATACTCTTACTGATGAAGGGCAATGTGCCAAAAGCCTTTTTGACCGCCTTATCTACCTGCGACTCGACCTTCAAGGAACCATGCACCTGTACTCCTAGATCCCTCTGCTCTACAACACTACCCAGAGGCCTAACATTTACTGTGTAGGTCCAGCCCTTGTTCGACGTCCCAAAATGCAACACCTTACACTTCTCTGTATTTAATTCCATCAACCATTCCTCCGCCCACCTGGCCAATCGATCCAGATCCTGCTGCTATCTTTCACAACCATCTGCACTATCTGCAAAACCACCCACTTTTGTATCATCAGCAAACTTGCTCATCTTGCCCTGTATGTTCTCATCCAAATCATCGATGTAGATGACAAACAGTAACGGGCCCAGCACCGAACCCTGAGGCACAGCACTAGTCACAGGCCTCCAGCCCGAGAAGCAACCTTCCACCATCACCCTCTGCTTCCTTCCATGGAGCCAATTTGCTATCCATTCAGCTATCTCTTCTTGGATCCCATGCGATCTAACCTTCCAGAGCAGCCTACCATGCGGAACCTTGTTGAACTGAAGTCCAATTTTCTCTCTAGTTTCCCACAATGTCCTCGGATATATCAGATCAGGCCCTGGAGATTTGTCTACCTTCAAACACGATACTACTTTCAATACTTCTTTGATGGTAACACTGACTGCTCTCAAGGCACTTCCAGTGACTGTTCCAATTTCCTCCGTCCTACTGTCTTTCTCCTCGGTAAATACAGAGGGGAAATACTCATTGAGGACCTTGCCCATCTCTCCTGTGGCTCCACACAGAGGTGACCGCTTTGATTCCGAGAGGTCCCACTATCTCTATAGTTACCCTTTTCCCCTTATGTATTTATGAAATCTTTGGGAAATCTTTTTGGGAGCTATCTCCTGGCCCTTTTTGCCCTTCTGATTTCCTTTTATAGTTTTCTCCTTAGTTCCCGAAACTCCTCCAGGGATGCACTTGATCCCAGCTGCCTATACCTGTCCCATGCATCCTTCTTGTTTTTGACTAACGTCTCAATTTCCCTCATCAGCCAAGCTTCCTTACGTTTGCCTGCTTTTGCCCTTCACTCTAACGGGGACGTACACATCCTGAGCTTTCTTCAGTACACTTTTAAAAACATCCCACTGGCCAATGTTCCTTTCCCCTCAAATAACCTGCTCCAGTCAACTTGAGCGAGACCTCCTCTCATACCCTCAATGTTGGCCTTACCCCAGTTGAGCATTTTAACAAGTGAACGCTTTCCGTCCCGATCCATAATTCCCCTGTCCCACTTAGGAAACCTGAACGGAAACCTCTGGTGACCTTGCGCCCCACCCAAGGTTTCCGGTGAGTCGCCAGAGGTTTTGGTCACTCGCCTGGAAAGCCTCGACCGAAGCGTGAGCAGCATCTACTGACCAAAGATCCTACAGGATCTTTGCTACCGACCGCACACACACACACAAACACATCGTGAAGGTGGGGGCCAGGGACAGCGGAGGAACGCTGTCTGCGCGATGAAGAGGAAGGTAAACGGCTGCCACAGAGCACGGTAAGTCCTTTAGAGAGCGCGGGAGGGAGGGAGGGAGAGAAGGGGAAAGGAGGGGAGAGAAGGGGAGAGGAAAGGGGAAGAGAAGGGGAGAGAAGGGGAGAGAGAAGGGAGAGAAGGGGAGAGAGAGGAGGAGAGAAGGGGAGAGAAGGGGGGAGAAGGAGTGGGGGGGGGGGGGAGATGGAGTGGAGACAGTTTTAAGAAGTTTAATAAAGTTAGCAGGCATTTTACCTTCCCGGTGGTTCTTCTAGGTCCTGAAAACCCAAAGATCCTACAGGATCTTTGCTGAAAACTCCCAATGAGCCAACCAAAATGGCCGGTCAGCGAAGGAGATTGCCTTCGACTGCCTGTAAGTAAATAGCAACCCCATTCCACTGGCTTCAACCAAACGGCAACCTATTTTTAGTCGAGGCCGGTTTTGGTTTTGTTGAAATAATCGCAGGAACATAGAAGAAGCCTTGACTACGCGGAAACCACTTTCCACCATTAGGAGAGTGACCAAAACCTCCGGGAACCTCACGGAAACCTTGGGTGGGGGCGCAAGGTCTCCAGAGGTTTCCGTTCAGGTTTCCTAAGTGGGCAGGGACATTACTATCTTAAACCTAATCAAACTGTGGTCACTGGTCCCAAAAGGCCTCCTCCACACACACTTCAATAAAAATGCCCTCCCCAATTTCCCAATACTAGATCCAGCGTTGCCCTCTCACGTGTGGGGGCCTCTACATACTGCTTAAGAAAACTCTCTTGAACACATTTGAGGAATTGCACCCCCATCTAAACCCTTCACGCTATGATTTCCCAGTCTATATGGGAAAGTTAAAAATTCCCTACTACTACACAACCTCTATTTTGACCTGTCTGCAATCTCCCGGCACATTTGTTCTTCTAATTCCCCGTTGCAGTCAGGAAACAAAGTAAATAACAGGTAGAAAATAGACACAAAACGCTGGAGTAACTCAGCGGGACAGGCAGCCCCTCTGGAGGGAAGGAATGGGTGACGTTTCGGGTCGAGTCCCTTCTTCAGACTTAAACCGAAACGTCACCCATTCCTTCTCTCCAGAGATGCTGCCTGTCCCGCTAAGTTGCTCCAGCATTTTGTGTTTGAGGAGGAACTGCAGATGCTGGAAATTCCCGCTGAGTTTCTCCAGCATTTTGTGTCTATCTTTGGAGTAAACCAGCATCTTGAGTCATAGAGTGATACAGTGTGGAAACAGGCCCTTCGGCCCAACTTGCCCACACCGACCCAACATGTCCCAGCTACACTAGTCCAACTTGTCTGCGTTTGGTCCATATTTCCTAAGCCTGCCCGTATACATGTATACCCCCCATACTCACTG
>CM075977.1:6903414-7026565 GCA_038087875.1 Malacoraja senta
CGCCAATCGCAAGAAGAAAGGTTGAGTATCTAATGGGGGGGGGGGGGGAGAAACCCACTTCCTGATACCCCAACGCATCACCATCCGTAAGATACAAGTCAGCCATGAAAGAATATGGAAGGCTTGGATGAATACAGCTCCAAGAAGCTCAATACCATTTAGAGTCATAGAGTGATACAGTGTGGAAACAGGCCCTTCGGCCCAACTTGCCCACACCGGCCAACAATGTCCCAGCTACACTAGTCCCACCTGCCCTCCAAACCTGTCCTATCCATGTATCTTAAACATTGGGAAAGTCCCAGCCTCAACTACCTCCTCTGGCAGCTCGTTCCGTACACCCACCACCCTTTGTGTGAAAAAATTGTAAATTGGACAATAGACAATAGGTGCAGGAGTAGGCCATTCGGCCCTTTGAGCCAGCACCGCCATTCAATGTGATCATGGCTGATCATCCCCAATCAGTACCCCGTTCCTGCCTTCTCCCCATATCCCCTGACTCCGCTATCTTTAAGAGCCCAATCTAGCTCTCTCTTGAAAGTATCCAGAGAACCGGCCTCCATCGCCCTCTGAGGCAGAGAATTCCACAGACTCACCACTCTCTGTGAGAAAAAGTGTTTCCTCATCTCCGTTCTAAATGGCTTACTCCTTATTCTTAAACTGTGGCCCCTGGTTCTGGACTCCCCCGGTTCTGGACTCCCCCAACATCGGGAACATGTTTCCTGCCTCTAGTGTGTCCAAGCCCTTAACAATCTTACATGTTTCAATAAGATTGTCCCTTGTGTGTAGGATAGTGTTAATGTACGGGTATCGCTGGTCGGCACGGACTCGGTGGGCCGAAGGGCCTGTTTCCGCGCTGTATCTCTAAACTTAAAAGGACTAAAGTGGAGTAACACTGAGTGTCAACTACCTCCCCGTTGCAAGCAGCCAAATAATTAAACCAGATCCATGTCTCACTTGAGAGCCTAGTCCTGGCGGTGGGGGAGGGGGGAGGGGGAGGGGGAGGGGAGGGCTGGGAGATAAGGGGTAGGGAGAGGGCTGAGATTTAGGGAAGGTGGGGGGGTGGAGGAGGGATGATGAGCAAAGGGGAAGGGACGTTAGCGTCAGAGAACGCCGCACCACCCTGGCCATGCTCTCGCGTTGGTAAACTCTAGTGCCTTTGCCGGCGCCAGGATGTGGCAACACTTGTGCAACGGCCTCGGTGAGGTCCGTCTGTTTTCCAGATCGTATCTCCGGTTGCTCTGCGGCCTAACATCATGGAGCTGGAGGCCTTGCTCGGGACGGACTCTGAACCCCACCGCGGGGACGTGGACTTACCATTGGAGCCGATCCCTTGCCTGGGATCGACGCTCCAACCGCGGCCTGCGGATTTCACCATCGAGGAGCTCGCAGTCTCGTTGGTTGACACTCAGTGTTAGTTGACACTCAGTGTTAGTTGACACTCAGTGTTAGTCAGCACTTTAGTCCTTTTAAGTTTAGAGATACAGTGCGGAAACAGGCCCTTCGGCCCACCGAGAGACCGATGTCGGGAGCTCCAAATGACGCAGAAGGTTTCGACCCGGGGTCCGATCGCCCGGCGTGGGGGAACGGAGATCCCCCTCCGATGCAGGAGCTTGATCGCCCCGATGTGGAGGGCTCGACCGCCGGCTACGGGAGCCAGGATCGCCCCAACACCGGAAGGCTCGAGGCCCCCGACTGCAGGAGAACAAAGAAGGGAAGAGATTGAACTTTTTTTTTCGCCTTCCATCACAGTGAGGAATGTGGAGGAGTCACTGTGGTGGATGTTTATGTGAAAATGTATTTTGTGTGATCTGTTGCTTTTTATTGGTATGACTGTATGGCAAATGAAATTCCTCCTATGTTGCAAAACATACTTGGCTAATAAAGTAATATTGTGAATGTGATTATGAAATGTATAGACTTTTCTTTTTCACTGAACAGCTCGGGGCCATATAGCAATTAAACACACTTGACTTGTCTGAAGAGAGGTCTCGACCCGAAAAGTCACCCAAACATGTTCCCGATGCTGCCTGTCCCGCTGAGTTACTCCAGATTTTAGAGTCTACACTTGACTTGGCTGTTGGGGTGAAGTTGGGGGGGGGGGGGGGGTGGAATGGGCAAGGGAGGCAGGTGGGAAGGGAAAGGGTTGTGAGGAAAGGGTTTGGAAACAGAAAGAGATATGGGAATGAGGAGAGGTGTGTGGATATGAAAGTTAATTCCCGGGATGGCGGGACTGTCCTATGCTGAGAGAATGGAGCGGCTGGGCTTGTATACTCTGGAATTTAGAAGGACGAGAGGGGATCTTATTGAAACATATAAGATTATTAAGGGTTTGGACACGCAAGAGGCAGGAAACATGTTCCCGATGTTGGGGGAGTCCAGAACCAGGAGCCACAGTTTAAGAATAAGGAGTAAGCCATTTAGAACGGAGACGAGGAAACACTTTTTCTCACAGAGAGTGGTGAGTCTGTGGAATTCTCTGCCTCAGAGGGCGGTGGAGGCCGATTCTCTGGATGCTTTCAAGAGAGAGCTAGATAGGGCTCTTAAAAATAGCAGAGTCAGGGGATATGGGGAGAAGGCAGGAACGGGGTACTGATTGGGGATGATCAGCCATGATCACATTGAATGGCGGTGCTGGCTCGAAGGGCCAAATGGCCTACTCTTGCACCTATTGTCTATTGTTTTCTGGGGAATGGGAACACCCAGAACAATATTGCAGCATCTCCGGAGAGAAGGAATGGGTGACGTTTCGGGTCGAAACCTTTCTTCAGACTGAAGAGGAATGGTCGCGACACAAAGCGTCACCCATTCCTTGTCTCCAGAGATGCTGCCTGTTACTCCAGCATTTTGTGTCTACCTTCGATTGAAACCAGCATCTGCAATTCTTTCCTACACAATATTGCAGCATCTCTGGATAGAAGGAATGGGTGCCGTTTCTGGTCGAGGCTCGGCGATCGTTTCGTTGAACACCTCCGCTCAGTCCGCCTAAACCTACCTGATCTCCTGGTTGCCAAACACTTTAACTCCCCCTTCCCATTCAATAGACAATAGACAATAGGTGCAGGAGTAGGTCATTTGGCTCTTAAAGATAGCGGTGTCAGGGGATATGGGGAGAAGGCAAGAACGGGGTACTGATTGGGGATGATTAGCCATGATCACATTGAATGGCGGTGCTGGC
The DNA here is from genome assembly GCA_038087875.1 of Malacoraja senta. Taxonomy (NCBI): domain Eukaryota; kingdom Metazoa; phylum Chordata; class Chondrichthyes; order Rajiformes; family Rajidae; genus Malacoraja; species Malacoraja senta. The sequence continues at coordinate 6,906,590 of CM075977.1, forward strand.
TCGAAGGGCCGAATGGCCTACTCCTGCACCTGTTGTCTATTGATCATGGCTGATCATCCCCAATCAGTACCCCGTTCCTGCCTTCTCCCCATATCCCCTGACTCCGCTATCTTTAAGAGCCCCATCTAGCTCTCTCTTGAAAGTATCCAGAGAACCGCCCAATCCTTCTCTCCAGAGATGCTGCCTGTCCCACTGAGTTACTCCAGCATTTCTGTGTCTATCTTCACTTTACTTGTGAGCAAACCTTCGTCACCCTCCCTTCCCCCCCCCCCCCCCCCCCTTTCTCCCGTTGGAGAACCGCGCCAGGTATCGCTTTCAATTCTAATCCCATCCCGGATCATGTTCCGAATTTCAATCATTCCCATCTGGGAATCGAATGCATTCTCGGCGAGTATTGTTTCATAAAGGATAAGCAGCAACGTGTATCAATGTTTGTTTTGCATTTCCAGAGGCAGCCCCTGCCTGCACGGTGTTGCCAAACCACACCTTTGTTAGACATTCCCGCTCCGGGGAATATCTGCCAGCGTGAACATGCAAATATTTAGTTGGTGCGGAAAAACTAACAGCGTGGTTGAATCTGAAGTGTGTCTGTGCGTTTGGAGTGTGTTTGTGAATTCAGCCGGCTGCTGGATGGAGATGGAATAATAGCGGCAACATCAAACGGCAGGGGGGAGAGGGGGGGAGAGAGAGGGGGGTAGAGGGGGGTAGAGGGTGGAGAGGGGGAGAGAGAGGGGAGAGGAGGGGGGAGGAGGGGGGAGGAGGGGAGAGGGGGGAGGAGGGGAGAGGGGGAGGAGGGGAGAGGGGGAGGAGGGGAGAGGGGGAGGAGGGGAGAGGGGGGAGAGAGGGGAAGAGGGGGGGAGGAGGGGAGAGGGGGGGGAGGAGGGGAGATGGGGAGGAGGGGAGAGGGGGGTAGAGGGGGGGAGGAGGAGAGAGGGGGGGAGGAGGGGAGATGGGGAGGAGGGGAGAGGGGGGTAGAGGGGGAGAGAGGGGGGAGGAGGAGAGAGGGGGGAGGGGGGGTAGAGGGGGAGAGAGGGGGAGGAGGAGAGGGGGGGGGAGAGATAAAATGTTGGGGCCTCCCCCCCTCTCTCTCTCCCCCCCTCTCTCTTCTCTCCCCTCCCCCCCTCTCCCCTATTCCTTCGCTCCATAGATGCCACCTCACTCGCAACTTCTACTGAAGTGTGGATGGCCGTTGGCTCGCTAGGAGCTCATCCGCCCTTTGACAGGTCTTGTTTTTGGTCCTGCTGGGGGTCCACAGCCCCCTCCTCACCTGGAAGACGGTTTAGTCGTTGACTACCCGACCACGGAGCAGGTAGCACGGGATTACATGGTACCCATGGTGTGCGGTGGGGGGGGGGGGACTCCCCCGACCTGACCGGACCAGTGATAGGAGTAGAATTTGGCCATTCGGCCCATCAAGTCTAATCTAATCCAGCACTGTTGTCTAACCCCATAGTTTAGATGGGGCATCTTGGTTGGTCTGAGACACTATCTGTAAATTCTTCCATGTAGTACCAGGAAAGATCTGCAGAAGATGACTAAAGTAAGGTCCACAGAGAGACACTAAGTTTATTTCACAATGTAATATAAAAAAGCTAAATAAGAAAGCAATTTATTGTAGCCAACTGTCACGAGAGAAATAATTGTTCCCCAATATGATATTTGCATACAAATTTGAGCGGCACGGTGGCGCAGCAGTAGAGTTGCTGCCTTACAGCGCCAGAGACCCGGGTTCGATCCTGACCACGGGTGCTGTCTGTACGGAGTTTGTACGTTCTCCCCGTGACCTGCGTGGGTTTTCTCCAGGATCTCTGGTTTCCTCCCGCACTCCAAAGACACCCAGGGTTTGTAGGTTTTAAACAGCCGGGTACAGTTGTAAATAGTCCCCGGTGTGTAGGATAGTGTTAATGTGCGGGGATCGCTGGTTGGCGTGGACACGGCAGGCCGATGGGCCTGTTTCAGCGTCGTATCTCGAAACTAAACTAAAAGAATATACAGGGGTCGCTTAATTTTGAGCACAGTAATAGAAAATAAAGAATATTTATAATTGACCAGAAACTGTGCCAAGGGCTGGATCCATCCTTGCGATCAGTAGGTGGGTCGACAATGGAAAGAGGCATTGTACGAAGGGTTAAACATAGAAACATAGAAACATAGAAAATAGGTGCAGGAGTAGGCCATTCGGCCCTTCGAGCCAGCACCGCCATTCAATGTGATCATGGCCGATCATCTAAAGTCAGTACCCAGTTCCTGCTTTCTCCCCATATTCCTCAATTCCTTAAACCCAAGAGCTCTATCTAACTCTCTCTTGAAAACATCCAGTGAATTGGCCTCCACTGCCTTCTGTGCCAGAGAATCCCACAGATTCACAACTCTCTGGGTGAAAAAGTAAGCAGGAATGGGGTTTGTCAGTGTCACATGACATGGGTGATGATAGCATTAGACAATAGGTGCAGGAGTAGGCCATTCGGCCCTTCGAGCCAGCACCGCCATTCAATGTGATCATGGCTGATCATCCCCAATCAGTACCCCGTTCCTGCCTTCTCCCCATATCCCCTGACTCCGCTATCTTTAAGATCTTTAACAATGGAACTTGACTGATAAAATGGTGAATCAGACTTCAGTTGATGGTCTGTGCAGCTATAAAGATTTTAGCACCCCACGAGCTCAGAAATATACATATTACAGTATATCTTTTCAAACAAATAAACTCTGGGTACTTATAATATTCTTCATTACTGTGTCTAATTAAACTGATTTAATATACAAATGTTCAGCAATTAGATGTTACTTAGGGTGGCGGTAAATATTTCAACAACATACAGTAAAAGCACACTGGTGTTGACTTTCACTAGATAACTTGCCTTTCATCCAAATCAAAAAAAAGACGTTCTCAAAAACCATTGAGTTTCCTCAAACATGTTTACTCAGTCCACGCAGATACCAGAGCAGATGTGGGGAGGATGTTTCCACTGGTGGGAGAATCTAGGACCAGAGGTCACAGCCTCAGAATTAAAGGGCGCTCTTTTGAAAGGAGGTGGGGAGGAACTTCTTTAGTCAGAGGGCGGTGTATCTGTGGAACTCGTTGCCACAGAGGGCTGTGGAGGCCAAGTCAGTGGATATTTTAAAGTCAAGAGTTAGACAAACTATCGATTAGAACGGGAGTCAAGGGTTACGGGGAGAAGGCAGGAAAATGGGATTAGAGATAGACAAAAATGCTGGAGAAACTCAGCGGGTGCAGCAGCATCTATGGAGCGAAGGAAATAGGCAACGTTTCGGGCCGAAACCCTTCTTCAGACAAGGGGATCATTAGGCAGAGATCAGCCATGGTTGAATGGCGGAGTGGACTCAATGGGCCGAATGGTCCTACAACTTGTGAACTCGTGACCACATTGGTCCCCATCGGGAGCTGTGGTTCCCTCCCACATCCCAGACACATGTGGGTTTGTAGATTAATTGCCCTCTGTACATTGACCCTGGTGTGTGGGGAGTGGGTGGGAAGGTGGGACAACATGGAACGAGTGTGAAGGGGTGATCGATGGCCAGTGTGTTCACCAGTGGGGCCGACGGGCCTGTTTCCATGCTGTATCTCTAATCTAAACTTAAAAACACTCTTCTTGGAGTGTAGTCACAGGTGTGAGAGGGGGAGGAAAACGCCTAATTTTCTCACTGGATGATCTGACAAAGAGGAATGGTCGACTAATCGGGTCATTTCATCGTGCTAAATATTATTAAATACAGGAGAATTTCTTGATTAGTATGGGAGTCAGGGGTTATGGGGCGAAGGCAGGAGGTGAGAGGGAGAGATAGATCAGCCGTGATTGAATGGCGGAGTAGACGTGATGGGCCCAATGGCCTGATTCTGCTCCGACAACTTACTGCACTACTCACAATAATAGGAAAGAAACGTTTAAATCCAGAGGTCAGATGTTTCTCACTTGAGCATTTCATTCAAGATTTCACACACACGCACGCACACACGCACACACACACAGGGACACGGACACACACACAGGGACACGGACACACACACACACACACACAGGGACACACACAGATACACACACACACACACACACAGGGACACCCACACACACACACACACACACAGGGACACACACACACACACACACCCACACACAGGGACACACACAGGGACACACACACACACACACACACACAGGGACACACACACACACACACACACACACACACACACACACAGGGACACACACACACAGGGACACACACACACAGGGACACACACACACACAGGACACACACACACACACACACCCACACACAGGGACACACACAGGGACACACACACACACACACACACACAGGGACACACACACACACACACACACACACACACACACACACACAGGGACACACACACACAGGGACACACACACACACAGGGACACACACACACACACAGGGACACGGACACACACACAGCGTTCCCTTAGCCAACCTAAATTTCACTTAAGTTACAGGAATGGGCACATAACCTTCCAAGGCAATAGACAATAGACAATAGGTGCAGGAGTAGGCCATTCGGCCCTTCGAGCCAGCACCGCCATTCAATGTGATCATGGCTGATCAGTACCCCGTTCCTGCCTTCTCCCCATATCCTTTGACAAAAGTGCTACAATTTCAGCCAAGGTATGAATCAATGCTTGTAAGACAGCACTTCATTTCTGACTTTAGTTTAGTTTATTTAGTTTAGAGATATAGTGTATTGAGATACAGCACGGAAACAGGCCCTTCGGCCTGCCGAGTCCGCGCCGACCAACGATCCCCTCATATTAACACTATCCTACACATACTAGGGACTATTTTTTACATTTAAGCCAATTTACCTACAAACCTGCACGTCTTTGGAGTGTGGGAGGAAACCGGAGATCTGGGAGAAAACCCACGCAGGTCACGGGGAGAACGTGCAAACTCCGTACAGACAGCACCCCCTCTCATCAGGTTCGAACCCGGGTCTCCGGCTCTGCAAGTGCTGTAAGGCAGCAACTCTACCGCTGCGCCACCGTGCTGCCCCTCTTCCCAACAGGTGAACCTTGATCTGAACTCACAGCAGAATTTCAGAGTAGCCATGAAAATGCCCGACATTCTCAGGGTGATGTACATACTAGATATCCGCAAAGGGAGAACTTACACAATAGGAAAGATTGGAACATAGAAACATAGAAAATGGGTGCAGGGAGTAGGCCATTCGGCCCTTCGACCCAGCACCGCCATTCAATACGATCATGGCTGATCATCCAAAATCCGTACCCCGTTCCTGCTTTCTCCACATATCCCTTGATTCAGTGGAGCCCCAAGAGCTAAATCTAACTCTCTTGAATTTTTTTTTGATTTTTTTTAAATATTGATTTTTTTGGAAGCAATTGTACAAAAAACTTGACAATGTTACAGCTTTGTGAACAGCTTCGATTTTAACATTTTCCAAACAGAACGTTAAATTAAAAAGAGAAGAAGGAGAAGAGAGAGAAAAAAGAAAGAAAGAAGAAACGAGAGGAGATATGTCCGTCGACCCACCCATACGCCCGCTCACCCAGCCCTACGATCAGTTTCCAATTTGTGTTCAACCATTGTGTTGCTCAAGAAATTCAATAAAAGGTGACCATATTTTTTTAAATTGTTCTCTCTTGAAAACATGCTGTGAATCGGCCTCCACTGCCTTCTGTGGCAGAGAATTCCACAGATTCACAACTCTCTGGGTGAAAAAGTTTTTCCTCATCTCAGTTCTAAATGGCCCTATCCCTTATTCTTAACCTGTGACCCCTGGTTCTGGACTCCCCCGACATTGGGTACATTTTTCCTGCACCAGGCCTGCCAGTTCCTTAAGAATTTAAATGTTTCTATAAGACCCCCGATAAGGGGTTATTGTTTCGATAAGATCTAAAGATACACGGTTCAAACACAGGCAAACAGTACTATTTAAGATAGAAACTTGGTCGGCATGGGCAGGTTGGGCCGAAGGGCCTGTTTCCACGCTGTGGACTCAAGGGATATGGGGAGAAGGCAGGCATGGGTTATTGATTGGGGATGATCACCCATGATCACAATGAAGGTCCGAATGGCCTCCTCCTGCACCTATTTTCTATGTTTTCTATGACTTTGGTAAGCAGGGTTGAGGACTTTGGTAAGCAGGTTCCACCCTTCGAGCCAGCACCGCCATTCATTGTGATCATGGCTGATCATCCCCTATCAATAACCCATGCCTGCCTTCTCCCCATATCCCTTGACTCCACTAGCCCCTAGAGCTCTATCTAACTCTCTCTTAAATCCATTCAGTGACTTGTCCTCCACTGCCCTCTGTGGCAGGGAATTCCATAAATTCACAACTCTCTGGGTGAAAACGTTTATAAGGTTCTGGACTCGCCCCAACATTGGGAACATTTTTCCTGCATCTAGCTTGTCCAGTCCTTTTATAATTTTATATGTTTCTATAAGATCCCCCTCATCCTTCTAAACTCCAGTGAATACAAGCCTAGTCTTTTCAATCTGGTCACTCTGGTCCCAGACTCTCCCACTAGTGGAAACATCCTCTCCTCTTATCAGGCAACTGAACCGTCCTAGTAACATCTATCTCTTTGGAGAGCCTCGGTCTATCTTCAATCGGACTTCACTGGACTTGATCTTGCATTGCTGAGTACGGCCCGGTTGTAATCGTGTATAGTCTTTTCGCTGACTCGATAGCACGTAACAAAAAGCTTTTCGCTTTACCTCGGTACACGTGACAGTAAGAAACTAAACAAATATATTTTCATTCAGCCATCGTGGAATTTGTTTCACCTCTTTGTTCCTCTCATCTGAAACACACTTTACATCCCATCATTTTTTTAAATCAATCCTGCGAATATCTGCCATTTCCCCCTTCTCTCTGCTTCCTCTGGGATTTGGCGGGGGAATATTTGCCAATTTAATGTGTGAAGCAACCTGTCACGTTGGTTGTGGCATCGACATGGAATTGATTTTTTAGCAAATAGAGAGTGAGAAACATTTCTGTTGGCAACTCGTCCAGGGGGGGTGGGTGGGTTAGTGTTTCATCGTTCTGTGGTTTTGGCCAAATCCAGCTTGCTTAATTAAGCTGAGATACGAGGAACTGCTTGGGGGGGGGGGGGGGGCGGCACGGTGGCGCAGCAGTAGAGTTGCTGCCTCACAGCGCCAGAGACCCGGGTTCCATCCTGACTACGGGTGCTGTCTGTACGGAGTTTGTACGTTCTCCCCGCGACCTGCGTGGGTTTTCTGCGAGATCTTCGGTTTATTCTCACATTCCAAAGACGTGCAGGTTTGTAGGTTAACTGGCTCGGCATAAAATGTAAAATTGTCCCGAGTGTGGGTAGGGTAGTGTCAATGTGCGGGGATCGCTGGAAGGCGCGGACTCGGTGGGCCGAAGGGCCTGTTTCCACTCTGTATCGCAATAGACAATAGACAATAGGTGCAGGAGTAGGCCATTCGGCCCTTCGAGCCAGCACCGCCATTCAATGTGATCATGGCTGATCATCCCCAATCAGTACCCCGTTCCTGCCTTCTCCCCATATCCCCTGACTCCACTACAGTTTGAGAATAATCTTTAAGAGCTCTATCCATCCAAGAGCATGGCTGCACGCACCACCAGACTTAAGAACAGTCTTTATCATCATGCCATCAGGCTTCTGAACTCATAAACACATCATATAGGTTGATTATTTTATTTATTATTGTCTTTTACCGACCAATGTCACTCTTATCTATTTTTTACCTTAATTTTATCCTTGTAATATCATTGCTGAGGTGACCCGTTGTCTTGTCAAACACATTTCATTGTACCGTTGACCCTGTGTTAACCTATATATGACAAATAAAAACTGAACTAACTCTCTTGAAAGCATCCAGAGAATTGGCCTCCACTGCCTTCTGAGGCAGAGAATTCCACAGACTTATAACTCTCTGTGTGAAAAAGTGATTCCTCGTCTCCGTTCTAAATGGCTTACCCCTTATTCTTAAACTGTGGCCCCTGGTTCTGGACTCCCCCAACAACGGGAACATGTTTCCTGCCTCTAGTGTGTCCAATCCCTCAATCTCTAAACTAAACTGCAGATGCTGGAATCTTGCACAAAACTAAGTTCTGGAGGAACTCTGTGGGCCAAGCTGTATCTGTGTTGGGAATGAATGGACAGGTGACGTTTCCAGTCAGGACCCTCCTTCAGACTGATTGTAGAGGACGGTAGAAAGCTAGCAAAGAGGTGGGGGCGAGGCAGCGGCTAGCGAGTGATAGGTGGATACGGGGTGCGGGGGGGTGTTGATTTGCAGATGGGTGGATTAAATGAGTAAGGATAGAGATTAAAAATCTATTGCATCCGCTGCTCTAGGTGTCAGCTGCTCTACATCGGTGAGACCAAGCGTAGGCTTGGCGATCGCTTCGCCCAACACCTCCGCTCGGTTTGCAATAACCAACCCGATCTCCCGGTGGCTCAGAACTTCAACTCCCCCTCCCATTCTGAATCTGACCTTTCTATCCTGGGCCTCCTCCATGGTCAGAGTGAGTCCCACCACAAATTGGAGGAGCAGCACCTCATATTTCGCTTGGGCAGTTTACACCCCAGCGGTATGAACATTGACTTCTCCAATTTCAGGTAGTCCTTGCTTTCTCCCCCCTTCCCACCTCTCCCACAGCCCACTGTCTCCGCCTCTTCCTTTCTTCTTCCTGCCCCCCCCCACCCACACATCAGTCTGAAGAAGGGTCTCGACCCGAAACGTCGCCTATTCCTTCGCTTCATACATGCTGCCTCACCCGCTGAGTTTCTCCCGCATTGTTGTCTACCTGAGATTTAAAAGGAGATAAGTTGACACACACACACACACACACACACAGAGGTTTACAGCACCCAATTAGCTTACAAACCCGCACGGCTTTGAGCTGTGGGAGGAAACCGGAGCACCCGGAGGAAGCCCACACAGTCACAGGGAGAACGTGCAAACAGCACCCGTAGTCAGGATCGAACCCGGCTCCATGGCGCTGGAAGGCACCAACTCTATGATATGTTACAATAGAACTTTATTTATCCCAGCAGGGAAATAGATCTGCCAATAGTCATCAAATAACACAAGGTACATGAAACATGAAAGTGATGAATGGAAAGGATTGGGGACGTGCAAAGATTGGGGAGGGGGGTGGGGGGGGGGAGGGGGGTGGGGGAGGGGGAAGGGGGTGGGGGAGGGGGAGGGGGGTGGGGGAGGGGGGTGGGGGAGGGGGGTGGGGGAGGGGGAGGGGGGGTCAGTCAAGTGCCACTGTGCTTAATTGTCACATGCACCAGGTTTGGGTTGGGTTATTATCATGTGTATCCAGATATGGCAGCTGTATGTCTGTCTGTCTGTTTGTCTGTCTGTCTGTCTGTCTGTCTGTCTGTCTGTCTGTCACCACAACCAGGCGACCCTGTATACCAAGTGTACTATTCCTGTACACTGGCAGAGAGTCATACAGTGTGGAAACAGGCCCTTTGGCCCAACTTGCCCATGCTGACCGACATCTCCCATCTACACTAGACCCACCTGCCTGTGTTTGGTCCATATCCCCTTTTACCTGGAGGGGAGAGTGGACTCTGGGATGGATGTGCTGGAGAGGTGTATGAGGCGCAAGGTGCAGGTCAACCTAGAAAACCACGGGCATCCCCTCCATGTAATTCTGGAGAGTCAAAAGAGCACTCGGAACAACAACCGGCTCCTCTCCCTGCGCTGTAGAACGGAGCGGTTCAGGAGATCCTTCACCCCTGCAGCCATTAGATTTTATAATACGGACCACTAGGCTGTAGGGGGATGCATTTTTGCATTTATTATTATTTTTTAATATTTTTTATTGTTAATTATTGGTCTTTATAAGTATTTATTGCTCTCAGGTAGTGTCCACATGGTATTTTATGTATTTTCTGTCTGCGTTCATTTTGAATGTGTGGGTTTGTTGGTTGGGGGCTTCTGGACATTTGAATTTCCCTGAGGGGATCAATAAAATATTTATTATTATTATTACCTGTCCTATCCATTGCTTCTTAAAATTTGTGATAGTCTCTGACTCAACTACCTCCTCCGGCACTCGTTCCATACACCCACCACCCTTTGTGTGGGAAAAGTTACCCCTCAGGTACCTATTAAATCTTTCCCCCTTCACCTTAAAACTGTGTCCTCATGTTCTCGATACCATAATCTGGGCAGGAGACTCCCTGGTCTATTCCCTCTCATGGTTTTATGCACAATCTGAGATTGTTCTTATATCGATAAGTTTATGTTGAAGGAACAGAATTAGGCCATTCGGCCCATCAGGTCTACTCTGCCATTCAATCGTGGCTGATCTATCTTTCCCTCTCAATGTTCTACTGCCCTCTCCCCATAACCCCTGACACCCATACTAATCAAGAGTCTATCAGTCTCCACCTAAAAATACCCATTTACCGCCGCCACAGTCTTCTGTGGCAATGAATTCCACAGATTAAGTACCCTCGGGCTAAAGAAATTCCTCCTCATCTCCCTAAAGGAATGTCCTTTTATTCTAAGCTATGGTCTCTGGTCCTGGACCCTCCCACTAGTGGAAACATCCTCTCCACATCCATTCTATCCAGGCCTTTCACTATTCGGTAAGTTTCAATGAGGTACCCCCTCATCCTTCTAAACTCCAGTGAGTATAGGCCCAGTGCCGTCTAATGCTCATGATGTCATAGAGTGATACAGCGTGGAAACAGGCCCTTCGGCCCAACTTGCCCACACTAGCCAACAATGTCCCAGCTACACTAGTCCCACCTGCCTGCGCTTGGTCCATGTCCCTCCAAACCTGTCCTATCCATGTACCTGTCTAATTGTTGCTTAAATGTTGAATGTTGGGATAGTCCCAGCCTCAACTACCTCCTCTGGCAGCTCGTTCCATACACCCACCACCCGTTGTGTGAAAATGTTACAAGGCACAATGTAACAATCATTACAATGTAACGACAATTACAATAGACAATAGACAACAGGTGCAGGAGTAGGCCATTCGGCCCTTCAAGCCAGCACCGTCATTCACTGTGATCATGGCTGATCATCCACAATCAGTACCCCGTTCCTGCCTTCCCCCCATATCCCTTCACTCCACTATCTTTAAGAGCCCTATCTAACTCTCTCTTGAGCCTCCAGAGAATCGGCCTCCACTGCCTTCTGAGGCAGAGGATTCCACAGATTCACAACTCTCTGGGTGGAAAAAGCTCTTCCGCATCTCCGTTCTAAATGGCCAACCCCTGATTGTAATGATTGTTACATTGTACTCATTACAACGTAATGATGTAAGAATGAAGAATTCCCCTGGTACCTCGGAGTCACCCTGGATCGCACCCTCACCTGTCGTGAACACCTGAAGAGGGTGGCTGATAAACTGAAAGCAAGGGTCAACATCATCAGGAAACTTGCAGGCAACAGCTGGGGATCCAATGCACACACCCTCTGTACCGCAAGCTTAGCCCTAGTCTACTCAACAGCCGAGTTTTGCTCAACAGCTTGGGCTAGTAACTGCCACACCAAACGAGTTGACACTGTCCTTTAAGGGCCTGTCCCACTTGGCGCGTTTGTTGGCGTCATATCAGTGTTGCCAAAAGATTTTGAACATTTCAAAATCCAGCGGCGACTAAAAGAAATGTTGCGATGCTTGAAAAAACACCGTGCGTCACACATCATCACGCCGTGTCACACGTGCCGTATTTTTCTGTGACCTGATACGTCAGTCAATAATGCCGGTAGTCACTGAAAAAATCACCAAGTGGGACAGGCCCTTAACTCTCCAATGCGGGTCATCACAGGGACGCTTAAGTCAACACCTTTGCAGTGGCTCCCTGTCCTCTCTCATATCGCCCCCTCCCAGCATACGCAGAAGGGAGAGGATGTTGACAGATTGGTGCACCATCGAGGCTAACCCTGACCTTCCCATCCACGCTGACTTGAACAATCTGCCCAACATGCGCCTGGAGTCCCGCAAACCCTTCTGGTCTTCCGTTAAATCCCTGGAAGACTTTGACTCCCAGACTGAGAGGCGGCAGAGCCTGGAAAGATGCCAACACCAACAATGGAGAGGTCATCACAGACCCCACAGTGAAACCACTGGGTTTTGACCTCCATCGCAAGTCAATGGCGAACCCCGAACAGAACCCGCACCCTCCGTGCAAGAACAGACCATCACCTGCATAAGTGGGGGATGACAGACAGCCCTGCTTGTGACTGCGGACATCCAGACCAGACCATCGTGAATGACTACCCACTGAGGCTTTTCCCCAGTGTCATCAAAGCCATCCCACCCAGTAACTGATGCTGTCCTGGCCTGGATGTCTACCCTTGATCTACAACTTTAGGCAAGAAGTAAGTAAGTAAGTTTATTGGCCAAGTATTCACATACAAGGAATTTGCCTTGGTGCTCCGCCCACAAGTAACAACATCACATACAGTGACAGTTACGAATGACTCAGAAAACACTAAACATTAATAATAATAAGACATTAATGATAAAACACCATTGATCAAGCATGTGAACCAACAAAATACCAGATCAAAGGGAGGCTGTTGAGTAGAGCAACTACTGGTGGATAAAAACAGTTTTTATGTCGGGCTGTGGCAGCTTTGACAATCCGGAGTCGCCTTCCAGAGGGAAATGATTCAAAGAGTTTGTGGCCAGGGTGAGAGGGGTCAGAGATGATCTTACCCGCTCGCTTCCTGGCCCTTGCAGTGTACAGTTCATCAATGGAGGGAAGGTTGCAGCCAATAACCTTCCCTCCATTGAAGAAGACTACAATGTAACAAACTACAATGTAACGACCATTAAAATGTAACAACAATTGCAACGTGACAACCATTAAAATGTAACAAAATACAATGTAACAAACATGACAATGTAACGACGATTACAATGTAACATTCTACAAAGTAATTCAGTCTGAAGAAGGGTTTCGGCCCGAAACGTTGCCTATTCCCTTCGCTCCATAGATGCTGCTGCACCCGCTGAGTTTCCCCAGCATGTTCGTGTACCTTCTACAAAGTCACCACATTCATTTACACACAGTGTAACAAAGCACAATGTAACAATATCGAGTGCCACTGAAACACAGGAGGCGGCGGCTTCTCTCACCTTTCGCACTGTTGACACGGATGGATACCTGGACGGGCGACTCTGCGAGCAGCCTGCGGGACAAGTAAACTTTGCCGGAGTCCCGCTCCACTTGCACCGGCGCGTCCGCCGGGGAGACCACTTGGAACCAGCGGCCGGCCTCGGGGCTGGGGTCGGGGTCGGGGAGGGTGTAGATGATGCTGCCCACCTCGCTGTCCCGGGACACGGTGACCGTGTGGCTGAGAGGCTGTGGAGCCGAGCGGGCAGCCCTGCCGCCGCCTCTCCCGGGCGCTGACCGTCTCACCTTCACCCGCACGGCCAGAGGGACGGAGAGGGACCGTCCTGCCCTCTCCAGCCCCTGGACAGTCAGCCGGACGCCTTCCAGCCCCATCAGCGAGCCGACAGCCACGATCTGCCCGCTGGCCGGCACCACGAACAGTTGTGGGATCTCCGGGCGGGCGCGGTAGACGAGGTGGTTCTGTATCTGTCTGCCTTGCTCTGGCCATCTCACCCTGGCGATCTCGGAGCCCAGAGCCACCATCTCGTCCACCTCCACCTCCTCCTCCAGCGGCTGCTGGCCCGGTCCCCTGTCCACACCTCCAGCCCCGGCTCGGCTTAGAGTCAACCCGTGTCCCCAGCCCAGGGTCCCGGAGATCCCCCCGGCCACGGCCAGAAGGCAGAGAGGATGAAACAGCGAAGCTGAAGCCCAGAAACAGGAGCTGGCGCCGGGCGAGAGGCGCATCTCTCCCGAGCGAAGGAAGCGCAGAAAACTCCGCTGGAAATTCAGCTTCGGCTTCAGTTGTTGTCGAAGGAAAAAGCGGGTCCGTCCACAACTTGCAATTTATCCACCACAAGACGCTGAAAATACCTGTGGGTCGACTGGTGGGAGATTTTTACATTAAAAAAAAACACAAAAAAAACTCCTGTCTTCAGTTTTAAAAAAAAGGCTTCTGATTCTCCGGCTTCGCGACCCCACTCTTGCAGTGAAAAGCAACGGGTTGTGTGTGTGTGTGTGTGTGTGTGTGTGTGTGTGTGGCCAATTCTCGCAACTCCATCCAGCGCTCAGTCCCCACTTTCAATCGCGGGGCGGCTCCACCTTTCGCAGGGTTGAGACCAATCTACTCGAGAGCCACAGCCGACCGAGGTTTCCGCCCACACTGTGAAGCCTCACCGACGAGGGCGTTTAATAATAAACTGTGCAGCAGGAAGGGACCGCAGACACCCGAAGATAGACGCGCACAATTGCTGGAGTAGTATAAAGGGCCTGTCCCACTTACGCGACCTTTTTACAGGCGACTGCCGGCACCCGCGATAGGTTGCCGGAATTTTCAACAGGTTGAAAATTCAGCGGCGACCAGAAAGACGCCACGACTCTTTTGGAGACCTCTCACGACCATGGGAGACCTCTCAGGTCTCCATGGTCGTGAGAGGTCTCCAAAAGAGTCGTGGCGTCTTTCTGGTCGCCGGGTGCTGGCAGTCGGTTGCGTAAGTGGGACAGGCCCTTAGCTCAGCGGGGACAGGCAGCGTCTCTGGAGGAAAAATCATGAGTGGCTGATGTTTTAGAGTCAGGACCCTTCTTCAGGCTGAGAGTCAGTGGAGAGAATGAATGAATGAATAAATATCTAAGAGAGAACTGCAGATGCTGGAAAAATCGAAAGTAGACAAAAATGCTGGAGAAACTCAGCGGGTGAGGCAGCGTCTATGGAGCGAAGGAATAGGTGATGTTTGGGGTCGAGACCCTTCTTCAGACTGAATAAATAAATATGTTTCAAGAGTTCAAGAGAGTTTATTGTCCTGTGTCCCAGATAGGACAATGAAATTCTTGCTTTGCTTCAGCACAACAGAATATAGAAGGCACCAATATTGAACAGATCAGTGTGTCCATATACCATTATATAAATATATACACACATGAATAAATAAACTGATAAAGTGCAAATAAACAGGTAATGGGCTATTAATGTTCAGAGTTTATTGGCCAAGTATTTACACATACAAGGAATTTGTCTTGGTGCTCCGCTCGCAAGAGATATAGACGGTGGTATAGAGATATACAGAACAAATGAATGAAAGATATGCAAACAGTTCCCTTTCCCCGACTTAAGTCTGAAGAAGGGTCTCGACCCGAAACATCACCCATTCCTTCTCTCCAGAGATGCTGCCTGTCCCGCTGAGTTACTCCAGCTTTTTGTGTCTATCTTCCATTCAAAAGCTGTGCGGTTTTGCCCTGAACCAGGGCGAGTACAGCTTCACCGGGCCCTGTGCTGGACACAGAGTGCTGGAGTATCTCAGCGGGTCAGGCAGCATCGCTGGAGAACATGGTCGGATTCTCTTGGTCATCAGTGCCGGCTCTGATTTGTTCTGGACCCTTTCAGGCGACTGAACCGTCCTATTGCAACCAGAGAGCAGTGCGAACTACCATCGACCTCATCGGTGACCCTGGGACTATCATTGACCGGACTTTGCACTAAACGTCATTCCCTTATCATGTATCTGTACACAGAAGGCTGTGGTGGTCAAGTCAGTGGATATTTTTAAGGCAGAGATTGATAGATTCTTGATTAGTAGGGGTGTCAGAGGTTATCGGGTGGTTGCACGTAAGGTCATAAGGTCAAAGGGCGTGACGCAAAGAGTAGCTCAATCCTTCTGGAGTACAAGGCAGCTTCCTGCATGCAGTAGTAACACACGAAACACGTACGTTCTTACCTGTTAAAAAACGCCTAAATGGTCAATTTTTGTGGAAATTGTGGAAATGGGGGGTAACCATGAGAGAAAAACGCCAAAATCACTGCTGCTCACAGACCAGCGAAAGAGCAGCGTGCCGACGGATTGAGGGCAAGTCCCGGCCCACTACCGCCCAGGGCTGGAGGGTGACTGGGCGCTCTGAACCCGAGCACCAAGGTGTAAGCGGCCGAAGGAGCGGATCCCTCAGGACAGCCCCCACTCTCCCCCCCAGGGTCAGCCCTGTCCGGCCACGGCCGCCCTCTACCTCGTCTCCCCCTTGCTGCCGCACTGTGAGGGGCTGTGGGTCGGCAACGTACCCACACACACGGGGCCGGGTGGAGCGGGGCCGCGGCTCTGGGCAGTGGACACATGGGGACGAAAACCCGGCAACGTCCCCATCAGCTGCAGCAGAGTTGGGGACAGTCTGGTCCCTCCGCCCACCCAGAGTCACTGACTGATCCACCGGCACCCGACCCCCCCACACCGGGGTGATTCACCCCACCCCCCCCACAGACCCCCGACCCACACATGGGGTGATCACCCCCCCGACACCCACACCCGGGGTGAATCACCCCACCCCCCCCACAGACCCCCGACCCACACATGGGGTGATCACCCCCCGACACCCACACCGGGGTGAATCACCCCACCCCCCCCACAGACCCCCGACCCACACATGGGGTGATCACCCCCCCTGACCCCCCCACACCGGGGTGAATCACCCCACCCCCCCCACAGACCCCCGACCCACACATGGGGTGATCACCCCCCCTGACCCCCCCACACCGGGGTGATTCACCCCACCCCCCCCACAGACCCCCGACCCACACATGGGGTGATCACCCCCCCGACACCCACACCGGGGTGAATCACCCCACCCCCCCAGACCCCCGACCTACACATGGGGTGATCACCCCCCCCCCCGACCCCCACACGGGGGACAGACGGCCCGGGGTCCGCGAGTGCGGGACCAGTCAGCGTGAAGTCGGGATGCTGGGACAGAAGAATGTCAAGCTGTACTGGCAGCCATAGTAAGTGCTTACCTGACGATCACCGCTTGTACTCCAGAAGGCATTGCATGGCAACAGTACGGGTCACGGGTCGTAACGACTGCCATGCAACCCCCCTATGGGGAGAAGGCAGGAGAATGGTGTTGAGAGGGAGAGATAGATCAGCCATGATTGAATGGCGGAGTAGACTTGATGGGCCGAATGGCCTAATTCTACTCCGACACTTATGCCCTCATGACACTGCAAGGCTCAATTGTAATCATGTATTGTCTTTCCACAGACAGGTGAGTACTTTCTCACTATACCTCGGTACAGGTGGGAATAAACTAAACTGTAACTGCAACGTGCCTGTCGTTTCCCTCTCCCCCGGCTGTGAGAGAAAAATAGGTGCAGGAGTAGGCCATTCGGCCCTTCGAGCCACGCTTCGATAGGTATGCACAATTATTTTTCACAGCATACGATTTAGTTGTGGAACAAACGGAAGTGGAGCGTCAATGCTCAGCAAATGCTGAACTTTACCAATCTCGAAACTAGTCTTGTATACACACAACAAAAGCTTTTCACTGTACCTCGGTACACGTGACAATAAACTCAACTCAAACTGAAACAGTTGCCCCAATGCGGCAGTACAGAATTTCAGTTTAGTTCACAAGTTCAGAGAGTAGAATTAGGCCGTTCGGCCCATCGAGTCTACTCCGCCATTCGATCATGGCTGATCTCTGTTTAGAGATACAGCACGGAAACAGGCCCTTCTGCCCACCGCGTCCATGCCAACATCCCCACACATCAACGGACAATTTACATTTACCAAGCCAATTAACCTGCAAACCTGCACGTCTTTGGAGTGTGGGAGGAAACCGAAGATCTCGGAGAAAACCCACTCAGGTCACGGGGAGAACGTACAAACAGCCAGCACCTTCAGTCAGAATCGAACCCGGGCCTCTGGCACTGTAAGGCTGCAAATCTACTGCTGCGCCACTGTGCCACCGTTATTGAAGGTATTATATTTGTTTATTCCCACTTCGCCAAGTGTCTAAATTGTAAATTCCAAATATACCCCCAGATAATATCATTAAACAGTTTTTTTATATTTAATAAACATACTTACGGTTTTAAGTGGATTATAAATGGTAATGGAGACCGAGTGAAGATGAAGTAGGTGGATTGTCAGAAAGCCTTTGATGAAGTCCGCCAAGAGGTTAAAGTGTGTTGAGTAAAGCACAGGATAGTGGCAATAACATCCATCAACATCTGCAGTGAGATGCTGCAGATGTTCTACCAATCGGTGGTGGCCAGCGCCATCTTATTCGCTGCCGTGTGCCAGGGCAGCAGGGACGAAGGCTGCGGACGCCAACAGGATCAACAAACTCATCGGGAAGGCTGGCTCCGTCCTGGAGTTGGATTCACTGGAGGTTGGTCTTGGAGGGGAGGATGCTCCTCAAACGGCGGAACATCCTGGACAATACAGCTCATCCCCTCCGTAACACACTGCTCAACCTGAGGAGCACCTTCAGCAACAGACTGGTCCCACCAAGATGCAGCACAGAACGCCACAGGAGATCCTTCTTCCCTGTGGCTATCAAACTGTCGTGGGGTAGACCGAGAATGAGACTGAGACTGACTCCCCCCTCTCCTCAATCTTTGCATATCCCCAATCCTTTCCACTCGTCACTTTAATTTCATGTTTCATATATTTTGTGTTTTTATGACTGTTGGCAGATCAATTTCCCTCCTGAGATAAATAAAGTTCTATCGTATCGTATTGTTTGACAAACAAGCCATTGTAACTTTCTCTGGATGGTAGATAGAGAAACTACTGTTTAATGGGTGGAAAGAAAATACAAAGTGCTGGAGTAACTCAACAGATCAGGCAGCATCTCTGGAGAACATGGATAGATGTTTCGGGTCAGGACCCATCTTCAGACTGATTATGTGGGGGTCGGGGTGAGGGGGAAGAGAGGAGGGTAGGTAATTGGTGAGGGGGAGGGATTGTCAGGCAGATGGTTGGACAAAGGCCAGACACACAAACACCTCCCACCCCTCCTCCCCCCCACCTGCCCATCTGGGAGCGCACCTACTTCTCCCCTCCTCTTCCACCTACATTCCTTCCTCTAGCTTCACAATTCGCAACTCTTCAATCCTTTTGTCTCACACCTTCCATCTGGCATTTGTCCATCAACCCCCCAAAACTGGATCTACCTATTACCAGCCAGGCTTTGTCCTTCACTCTGCCTCTCCGATGGTGGTGATTGTATGGAACAAGCTTCCAGAGGAGTTTGAAGAAGCGTCCCGACCCGAAACGTCACTATCGATGTTCTCAGGGATGCTGCCCTCGAGACCCTCTGCACCTTTTGTCTATTTTTTGTAAACCAGCATCCACCTTCTATCTTGGGGGGGGGGGGGGGCGCACAGTGAGGTAGAGTTGCTGCCTTAAAGCGCCGGAGACCCAGGTTCGATCCCAACTACAGGTGCTGTCTGTACGGAGTTTGTACGTTCTCCCCGTGACCTGCGTGGGTTTTCTCCAAGATCTTTGGTTTCCCCTCACAGTCCAAACAGGTTTGTAGGTTAATTGGCTTGGTGTAAATGCAAAATTGGCCCTAGGGTGTGTGTGTGTGTGTGTTAGTGTGTGTGTGTGTAGGATAGTGTTAATGTGTGGGGATCGCTGGTCAGTGCGGACTCGGAGGGCCGAAAGGCCTGTTTCCGCGCTCTATCCCTAAACTAAAAAACGAAACCTTCAACAACCTCCCTTTGCACCCCTGCCTTTGTTATCTTCCACATCCTTTGCCTCGTCACTGCTTTTCTTGATTTTTTTCATCAGGCTATTGAACTGGTCAATAATTGGGCAGTCTGAAGAAGGGTCCCGACCCGAATCGTCACCCATCCTTTGTCTCCAGAGATGCTGCCTGACCCGCTGAGTTACTCCAGCACTCGGTGTCTATCTTCGGTATCAACCAGCATCTGCGGTTCCTTCCTACACATAAAAATGGAATGATGTAATATCACAGTTTCTTGCATTTCTTTCAACCTACTTAATCCCTGTATCCTTCAGCATTTTACTTTGGGAAAACAAATAGTCCCAAGTACAATGTTAATTTTCCACAACTTTTATTTGAAACACCATGTGTGCATATTTATACGGTGTATACTCAATATTTCCAAAATCAAACATCTACATAAAATAGAATGAGGTATACATTCAGATGATACACAAGTTAGGTGCTATTCAGCAATACAGTATTGACATTTTAAGGTGAAAACGTACCCAGTTGTGTTCAGGATTAACAGAATACACGGATAGCAGTTTGTGAAATTGGTAAAATACATTTGGTAATCCTATATCATCGCTCATATTAATTTGGTATTTAACTACTAATAAATATTGATTAAAAAGATTATTGGACAGTTATAAGGGACTTAAACTCACATACATTATACGATTCGTGAAGGCAATGAAGCCATGCGGTGCTGGCTCGAAGGGCCGAATGGCCTACTCCTGCACCAATTGTCGATTGTCTATACCTGAAGCCAGCACGGACCAAAATGTATCAAAATCTAGCCTTTCCCCAGCCTGTGTTGCCCGATTCTACAAACAGATGATGTATTTACTAACTCAGATAGGATGGTGAAAGAAACATGTACCACCGCCACAAATTCACACAGCAGCATCTTAATTCTATAAATTCACCAACTTTTAGTTTAGTTTAGAAATACAGCGCGGAAACAGGCCCCCGGCCCACCGAGTCCGCACCGACCAGCGACACCCTCAACACGACCCTACACACACACACACACATTAGGGACAATTTACATTTATACCAAGCCAATTAACCTACAAACCTGTATGTCTTTGGAGTATGGGAGGAAACCCACGTGGGGTTTGTTACGGGGAGAACGTACAAACTCCGTACAGGCAACACCCGTAGTCAGGATCGAACTCGGGTCTCTGGCGCTGTAAGGCACCAACTACCGCTGCGCCACTGTTTCACCCTTTTGTGATGGGGTAGCATCAGAAAATAGATCTGCTGAGTATCGATATTAAAATCTTCCTTTGGTATTTTAATCATAAAAATGTCTGATAGTTCACGTTAGAGAAATATAGAAAAATACAGCGTGTAACAAGATACGAGTGGCACGGTGGTGTAGCGGTAGAGTTGCTGCCTTACAACGCCTTCAGCGCCAGAGACCCGGGTTCGATCACGTCTACGGACGGAGTTTGTACGTTCTCCCTGGGACCTGCGTGGGTTTTCTCAGAGATCTTCGGTTTCCTCCCACACTCCAAAGACGTACAGATTTGAAGGTTAATTGGCTTGGTGTTGTAGATTGATGATGCATGTGAATCAATCACACTTAGCCAGCATCACTAACTCCACCCCATTATAACATTTATACTAACGCCCATTCCCAGCACCGTTAGTTGAAGCAGCTAGGATGTACTGACAACACCTCGTTTTGTAATGCTGCCAAGTTACTGTGCTGATTAAAGATGTGTGTAAATCTTATACAGTCTGAAGTGATTTACATGGTGTCAGAAGTGGGATGGTGTGGGCGCTTAATGGCAGTGTTCAGGTCTTTGGGATTAATGCACAGGCGGATTTCTGTGATGGCAGTAGTTTTCTACGGATCCGGTTTGAGGCCATCAGGGGTGAAGATGTGGCCGACATAGGAGACCACTGGAACCCTGAACTTGCACTTGTCAGGATTGAGCTTGAGGTTGATCTTGACAGCACGCTCCAAGATCAGTCTGAGATTGTGGTCGTGTTCCGCTGCGTCTTTACCATAGACAAGGATATCATCGACAATAATGGCACAAGGCAGATCCTCGAATAATTGCTCCATAGTTCTTTGGAAGACTTCACTGGCGGAGTTGATCCCGAATAGCATTCTCAGAAACTTATATCTGCCGAATGGGGTGGCAAATGTGGTGAGGTTTGATGACTTCTTGTCCAGCGGTATCTGCCAGAATGAGTTCTTTGCATCTAGGACAGAAAATAGGGTGGCCGTTCCGATCTTTGCCGCAACATCCTCTACTGTCTTCATGGGATCGACAAGTTCAGCTGTTCTACATGCGTGCACCGCTTCCTCGAGCGATAACTCTGGCCGTCTCAGGAGCTCTGATCTGAGCTTTTGATCGGTGATACCATTCACTAAAATATCCCTCGTTAACTGATCAGTCAACTGATCCAACGGCTTTTCCTGAAATTGGCTACGTTGGGCTAGATACATCAAAGAAGAAATAAATGAGTCAACTCGTTCCCCAGGAAGTTGACGACGAGAGAAAAACCTTGCCCTGTCCAAAATGTGATTTGACGGCAGGTCACAGATCTGGCCTAGTTTACGCATTCTGGCCGCGCACACTGCTAATGATGACACGTTTCAAGCCCTCTCATCCATCATCAAAACAGGCTGGCCAGACAAACAATCCAACACACCCACAGAGGTCCAGCCGTACTTCTTGGTCCATGATGAACTGGTGGTTCAGGATGGTGTTGTCGTTAAGGGTCACAAGGTGGTGGTACCTTCATCGCTACAAGACGAATACTTCAAAGAGGTACACAGCGGTCACCCAGGAGCCGACTCCACACTGGCACGCGCCCGGGATCTGTTCTACTGGCCCGGAATGGCCACGTACATCCGGGACCGCGTAGCCTCCTGCCCCACTTGCAACAATCTTGCGCCTCATCAGCAGCGGCAACCCCTTCTGCAACAACCTCCACCAGCACTGCCTTGGTCGTCGCTGGCTGCGGACATTTTCGAATGGTGCGGTAAGCACTACCTCGTTCTGGTCGACTCATTTTCCAACTGGTTTGAACTTGACCAACTGACCTCCCTCACATCTGAGATGGTCATCAAGAAGCTGAAAAGACAATTCTCAGACCATGGCATTCCTGTCATTCTGAGAACCGACAATGGTCCACAGTTCACCAGCCACTTGTTCAAGCTTTTCGCTGACCGATGGAACTTTCAGCACATCACAAGCAGTCCCGAGTATCCACAGAGTAATGGACTCGCTGAACACGCTGTCAGAAGTGCCAAGCACTTGCTGGAGGGAGCGCGCATTTCAAAGTCAGATGTCTATCTCGATCTCCTGAATCTCAGAAACATCGCAAGAGACGGAACCTAGGGGTCACCAGCACAGTGGCTGATGTCGAGGGTGACGAGGTCTCCAGTCCCCATCGCACAACAGCAGTTGGTTCCTCGGGTGCTGAAGCCCGCCACTATCCAGCAACGTCTCCAAGAGAAGCACGACATCCAGAAACGGTCATACGACAGTTCCAGCAGACCACTCCAGCCTCTACTGCCGGGTCAGGTCATCCGTCTACGAACTCCAACTGGACATTCTCATCTGGGCACTGTTGTACGCCCGACTGATGAGCCACGATCGTACCTTGTGGACTGTGAGGGAGCGGTATACCGGAGAAGTCAACAACACCTGCTTGCTGTGAAGGAGCTCCGACCACCGCCTGCTGATCCATATGCTCCGCCACTCCAGTTCCAGCCGCCTTTCGCAATGTCTCCCGCCCGTCCCCGCATGCCTTGCACCCCCCCACGTCCCTCTGTCTCTACTAACCACGGGGTTACACCCACCGCATGTTTCCCCCCTCGGTCACCACAATCCTCTCCCGTGCGATTTTCACCTTCAGCCTCTCCGCCTCATCCTTCAGTTGGGGGAGGGGATGGTTGGGTCCGCACGCGCTCGGGCCGTGTTAGTAGACCACCAGACCACCAAAGATTAAATGTGGAAAGGAAGTGTATTAAACATACTCGCGAGTATGGCGAGTATGTTTAATACACTTCCTTTCCACATTTAATCTTTAGGGGGAAGGATGTAGATTGATGATGCATGCGAATCAATCACACTTAGCCAGCATCACTAACTCCACCCCATTATAACATTTATACTAACGCCCATTCCCAGCACCGTTAGTTGAAGCAGCTAGGATGAACTGACAACACCTCATTTTGTAATGCTGCCAAGTTACTGTGCTGATTAAAGATGTGTGTAAATCTTATACAGTCTGAAGTGATTTACAGGTGTGAATGTATAAATTGTCCCCAGTGTTAGTGTGCGAGGGACACGGTGGGCCGAGAGGCCTGTTTCCGCACTCTGACTCTAAACTAAACAAAAGAGTTTTTTTCCCTTGATAAAATTATATCTGACACTTCAAGTAGAATTCAGTGAGTAAACCAAATCTTGAAGATTTCCACCACTAAATTCAACAATATGTGTTTGATCACTCCATATAGGCTTTTTCTCCCAGAATTATCAATGCTTTTTCTTTTAAAAAATAAAATCAGAATTCATCAATCAGCATAATATACGCAACATAAAAGAACATTCAACTCAATTCAATGTTTATGTACAATTCAAGTATGGCATTCTTTAAATGTTCACTCCAGTTCAACCAAGCACAGAAATGATAAAATGATGTTCATTCGAGCTGTGTTATGGTTTATTTTAGAAACATAGAAACATAGAAAACAGGTGCAGGAAGAGGCCATTCGGCCCTTCAAGCCAGCACCGCCATTCATTGTGATCATGGCTGATCGTCCCCTATCAATAACCCGTGCCTGCCTTCTCCCCATATCCCTTGACTCCACTAGCCCCTAGAGCTCTATCTAACTCTATCTTAAATCCATCCAGTGACTTGGCCTCCACTGCCCTCTGTGGCAGGGAATTCCACAAATTCACAACTCCCTGGGTGAAAATGTTTTTTCTCACCGCAGTCCTAAATAAAGGCCTCCCCTTTATTCTAAGACTGTGGCCCCTGTTTTGGCACGGGCTAAGCAAATAGAGTGCTGTCATAGGTTTAATTTGGTTTAGTTTACCATAGTCACGTGTACCGAGGTACAGTGAATAGCTGTTCACAGACTAAATTTTTACAAACTTAAGAATAAGGGGGAAAGCCATTTAGAACGGAGATGAGGAAAAACTTTTTCACACAGAGAGTTGTGAATCTGTGGTATTCTCTGCCTCAGAAGCCGGTGGAGGCCAATTCTCTGGATGCTTTCAAGAGAGAGTTAGATAGAGCTCTTAAAGATAGCAGAGTCAAGGGATATGGGGGGAAGGCAGGAACGGGGTACTGATTGTGGATGATCAGCCATGATCACAGTGAATGGCGGTGCTGGCTCGAAGAGCCGAATGGCCTACTGCTGCACCTATTGTCTATTGTATAAATGTCACCTATTCCTTCTCTCCAGAGATGCTGCCCGTACAGAACTTCCCATCGTTATAAATATAGGAAGCACTGCCTCAGGAAGGCAGCTACCATCAAAGACCCACACCACACTGGCCCTCGATTTCTTTTTCTCTGCTACTATTGGGAAGAAGGGAGACCAACAACTATTAATCCCAGGCTCAAGAATAGCTTCACACCATCAACCATCAAGTCTTCAACCTGGATTGCAGGAAAAATGTTCCCGATGTTGGGGGAGTCCAGAACCAGGGGTCACAGTTTAAGAATAAGGGATAAGCCATTTAGGACTGAGATGAGGAAAAACTTTTTCACCCAGAGAGTCGTGAATCTGTGGAATTCTCTGCGGTGGAGGCCAATTCACTGGATGTTTTCAAGAGAGAGTTAGATAGAGCTCTCAGGGGTAACGGAATCCAGGGATATGGGGAAGAAAGCAGGAATGGGGTACTAATTTTGGATGATCAGCAATGATCATATTGAATGGCGGTGCTGGCGCAAAAGACCGAATGGCCTACTCCTGCACCTATTGTCTATGTTTAACCACAATCCTACCTCAGCACCAAACCACTATGTACTATGAAGGTTGTTTACTTTACAATAACTAATAACATTGCATGTTTACGGATGTCGTTTCATCGAATGCGCCTATAAAGATGCAATAAGTAAGAATTTCATTTTTCCTGGTTCATACGACAAATAAACCTTCTTGCCATCTTGAGGAGATAACATTAGAACACTGAACCAGGCATATAGAATAATGAGACGTAGAACAAAGAACAAGCCTTTGAGGGAGCAGTGTTGGACGCAGCTCTGTGGGACTTTGGTTAGGGCGCATTTGGAGTATTGTGTGTAGTTCTGGTCGCCCCCATTGCAGGGAAGATGTGGAGGCTTTGGAGAGGGTGCAGAGAAGATTTACCAGAATGATACCTGGATCAGAGGGCTTCAGCTACAGGGAGAGGAGATTGGACAGACTTGGGTGGTTTTCTCTGGAATGTCGGGGTTGAAGGGAGACTTGAGGCATAGCTAGGACAGACAGTCCGAATCTTTTTCCCCAAGGTGGAGATGTCCAAACATTGGAGGGTATAAGATATAAAGTGAGAGGGGGAAACTTCAATGGAGATGTAGATTTTTAGTCTCCCAGATTACATCACATTGAAGGTCTGACTCTTCACCGACGATTGTGTGGTTTATCAACCGATCAAGTCTCATGATGATTGCCTGACGCTTCAAAAAGATCTGCGCTCATTGGAGAGATGGAAAAAGAAATGGCAAATGATGTTCAAACCAGGAAAATGTAATGTCATGCGTTTTACTAGGAAACCTAAACCAATCCATCATTCCTACACACTCTGGACATCAGCTGGAGGCAGTTTCTAGTCATAAATACTTAAGGGCCTGTCCCACTTTCACAACCTAATCCACAACCTTTTTTACTTGTGGACATTTTTCATCAGGCTAGAAAAACGCCCTGACCTACTTGATGCCATGAGTACCTATGACTAGCTTCACGGCCTGCTACGACCTTCCTACGACCTCATGACGACCATGCTGCGAGTATGAGTCAAGGGCAAACTCGGCAGAGGTCGTGAATTAGGTTGTGAAAGTGGGACAGGCCCTTTAGGAGTTATTTTGTCTGAAAACATGAAATGGAACGAGCATGTGGAAGGGGCAGCAGCCAAAGCCCGCAGTGTCATCGGCTTGCTACGTCGCAATCTGCAAAATGCACCCAAAGAAGTTAAGATCCAAGCATACAAAAGCCTTGTGTGTCCACATGTTGAATATTGCTGCTCCGTGTGGGATCCTTTCACTCAAGGGAACATCAATAAGATCCAGACAGAGCGTCAAGGTTGATATCTAACATCTACATGTGGCAGAGCTCAGTCTCCAGCCTGATAAAGGACCTTAAACTTCATCCACCTGCTACTCGTCGCAAGTTCATCAGACTGACAACATTCCACAAGATCAAGAATACCACTATTGATTGAAAGATGGAGGACCACATCCAGTTAATCCAAACACGTCAACCAGAAGATAACAGCCTGGAAATTATTTCATTTCGCACGGCACTTCATTAGCACTTTCTAACTCGTTTTTGTTCAAGACAGCAAGGGATTGGAATACCCTACCAGCCAGCATCAGAGATCTCCAAAACATCAACAGATGCAACTCCAAAAACACCTCCATCTCGACTAGCACCATCATAGTGCTGAGTGATGCTCGACCTGGAGCTTTTCAGCGTACTACATCCAGATCCCGATACAAAGGAGATGTATGGGGAAAGTGTTTTTGTTTTCACAGAGGGAACACATTGCCTGGTGGTTGGTGGTGGAGGCAGAAACTATAGCGGCATTTAAGAAACTTTTAGATAGGCACGTGGAATTGAACGGAATGTAGGAATTTGGATCACTTGCAGGCAGGTGAGATAGTTCAGCTGGGCATCATGTTTGGCACCAACATTGTGGGCCGATGGGCCCATTCCAGTGCTGGACTGTTCTATATTCTAACGTTACTCAAAATAATGTGATAGTCAGACCACGTGTTCAAAGTAACACCAAATAACATGACAGTTCATTATAGACAACAGACAATAGGTGCAGGAGTAGGCCATTCGGCCCTTCGATCCAGCATCGCCATTCAATGTGATCATGGCTGATCATCCACAATCAGTACCCCGTTCCTGTTATCATGTTAGAGAAATGAAAATTGGGGTGGCTAGGGTAAAAGGGAAAGGTGATCTAGCAAATGCAAAAGAAAATATTATGAGGATAGAGAAACAAGCCTCGAGATCAGTAAGAAAGAACTGCAGAAGCTGGTTTAATTCGAAGGTAGACACAAAATGCTGGAGTAACTCAGCGGGTGAGGCAGCATCTCTGGACAGAAGGAATGGGCGACATTTTGGGTCGAGATGAAGGGTCTCTGCCTCAAGAGGGCAGTGGAGGCAGGTTCTCTGGATGCTTTCAAGAGAGAGCTAGATAGGGCTCTTAAAGATAGCGGAGTCAGGGGATATGGGGAGAAGGCAGGAACGGGGTACTGATTGGGGATGATCAGCCATGGTCACATTGAATGGCCGAAGGGCCGAATGGCCTACTCCTGCACCAATTGTCTATTGTCCTTCTCTCCAGAGAGGCTGCCTCACCCGCTGAGTTACTCCAGCATTTTGTGTCTACCTTCGAGATGATTAATCATGAATGAGATGAAGGCAGCATGCAGCAAGGTCAATATTGCACGATCTATGAAGGTAACTCCAGATCAGTCTTTGCAACAGGTAACAAAAACGCTCCAAGTTTACCAAATATTGTGGAAAGCTAAAGCAATTCGTACTCATAGTTTTTCCACGCAAGGAATTAAATCCTTCGTATAAGGTGCCATTTAAGAAGCAGGGATGAGATCAAGGATATTTAAAATGCAGCAATGTTATTATGGTAAATAATTAAGGTATATAGGAATGGGTTTAGTTTAGTTTAGAGATACAGTGCGGAAACAGGCCCATCGGCCCAATACTCCACACCGACCAGCGATCCCCACACATTAACACTATCCTACACACAATAGACAATAGGTGCAGGAGCAGGCCATTCGGCCCTTCAAGCCAGCACCGCCATTCAATGTGATCATGGCTGATCATCCCCAATCAGTACCCCGTTCCTGCCTTCTCTCCATATCCCTTGACTCCGCTATCTTTAAGAGCCTTATCGAACTCCCTCTTGAAAGCATCCAGAGAACCGGCCTCCACCACCCTCTGAGGCAGAGAATTCCACAGACTCACAACTCTGTGTGAAAAAGTGTTTCCTCATCTCCGTTCTAAATGGCTAACCCCTTATTCCTAGCGACAATTGATACGTACACCGAGCCAATTAACCTATAAACCTGTACGTCTTTGGAGTGTGGTGGGAAACCAAAGATCTCAGTGAAAACCCAGGCGGTCACGGGGAGAACGCACAAACTCCGTACAGACAGCACCCGTAGTCAGGATCGAACCCGGGTCTCCGACGCTGCAAGGCAGCAAATCTACCGCTGCGCCACCGTGCTGCCCTTTTTCATTTTTTTTCTTTTCCCTTTTTGTTAAAAAGACATCCTACTCATCGTGCTTACATCTTTCAGGGGACATTGAGAAATGAAATAAATGGAGACTTCCTGACTGTGAAAGAGGAGATTGAGTACAGATGAAAGAAAGTGGTGCATCTATTGCATAAAATGCCAAGGATAAATGGTCAAACATATACCACATGTAGCAAAATCGTACAATGGAAAATTTATCCCCTTAGTTCAGTTAAGTTTATTGTCACGTGTACCGAGGTACGATGAAAATGTTTTGTTGGTGCTATCCAGTCAGCGGAAAGACAATCCATGATCACAATCGAGCCATTTACAGTGTGTAGATACATGATAAGGATATAACATTTAGTGCAAGGTAAAGCCAGAAAGTAATAACTGTTGCTGAAGGAGTAGAGATTTAAGAGTGTGGAGCGATTGTAAATAAGTGGTTGTCGATCTGCATCTGTGGCTAGCACGCAAATAGTCGCCTGGGTTGGGCAGCGTCTGGTATTTAAAACTAACCCAAGCTCGTATTTGTTTTCTGTATCGGTGCTGGATTAGAGAAAATACTCAAGTGTACGGATGTTGATTGAGTACTATACTGTATTAAATACACCGAGTACAGCAAATATACATTGATGTCTAAAGTTATATCGAAAGGAGAGACCTCTAGTTAGTAACATGACTGAACATTGTCAATAGATTTCAGAACAACACAACACTTCCTCTTCCACCAGGGGGCGCCGGTGCGATGGCTGCCCTGCTGGCAGTCTGTTCGTTTTTTCATTCATTTGGTTATTTTTTAGTGTATTAAAAGTTTGTTCTAATGTTCTTCGGTTTGTTTTATGTGGGGGGGAGGGGGTTGGGGAAACTTCAAGTTCTTACCTTGCCGGGGATGTGATTAATATTCAGATCACATTCTCTGGGCGCTCTGTGGCATTCCATCGACGGAGCTGGAGGTCTCCTTGGACTGACTTTGAGCCCTAGGGTGCGGACTTAACATCGGAGCTGATCCCTTGCCTGGGATCGCTCCCACCGCAGACTTACCATCAAGCTCGCAGTCTTCAGGAGAGGCTGAGTCGGGAAGCTCCAACGTCGCGGAAGGTTCGACCAGCCCCAACGCGAGGTTCGATCGCCCGGCGCGGGGGAGCTGACATCCCGCCGATGCAGGAGCTGATCGCCTCGACGCGGAGGGCCCGAACGCCGCCGGCTACGGGAGTCAAGATCGTCCCGTCAACAGAGGCTTGAGGCCCACGACAGAGGAAGAACTAAGGGAAGGACATGAACTTTATTTCGCCTTCCATCACAGTGAGGAATGTGTAGGAGTCACTGTGGTGGATGTTCATGTTAAAATGTGTTTTTGAGTCTGTTGCTTTTAATTGTATGACTGACCTGGCCAATAAAATTCCTTGTATGTTGCAAAACATACTTGGTGAATAAAATCCGATTCTGATTCTGATTCTGATTCTGAATGGCATTGAAACAGCATCCCCAAAGCACAGATTTACTCATTCACTTTCGAGTGCAAACATTTTAATTCTAACATTTAACAGAAAAGAATTTGCCCTCCATTGTCGGTGATAATTGCATCTACAAGTATTGACCATTGGTCAGCCTTGTATTTGAGCAGGAAGTTCCATTGACTTCGATGGAATTAACCATTTAAGAATGGGCACGACTGATGCCGATTCCCACATACATTTAACATCCACAACTAAAAGTCAGTTTTTTTCCCTTTTTGTACCACCAGAATGCACCAACAGCAAATAATAAGACACAAAGGACGGTCACGGTGGTGCAGCAGTAGAGTTGCTGCCTTACAGCGAATGCAACGCCGGAGACCCGGGTTCGATCCCGACTACGGGTGCTGTCTGTACGGAGTTTGTACGTTCTCCCCGTGACCTGCGTTTGTTTTCTCCGAGATCTTCGGTTTCCTCCCGCACTCCAAAGACGTACAGGTTTGTAGGTTAATTGACTTGGTAAATGTTTTTAAAAATTGTCCCTAGTGGGTGTAGGATAGCGTTAGTGTGCAGGGATCGCTGGTCGGCGCGGACCCGTTGGGCCGACAGGCCTGTTTCCGTGCTGTATCTCTAAACTAAACTAAACTAAACGGCTAGAGTAACTCAGCGGGTCAGACAGCATCTCTGGAGAAAAGGAATAGATGACGTTTCGGGTCAAGACCCTTCTTCAGAATGAGAGTCAGGGGAAATAGGCTGTGGGCCGAGCATCAAAAATGTGTATAGAAATCAACTTTCGTGACCCATGTCTCGGAACTACATGAAGTTTTGCACAGATTAGATAAAATATAATTGAGAAGGAAGTCATAACTTGTCAGTGCCAAACGTTGCACATTAATTAATTAAACTAATTAGAAAATGAGATCGAAAAGGTAAGCGCCATCTAGTGCCCAATGCCCATATTACACCATGGGGAGCCTATTTCCGTTTTGCAGTCTATTTAAACCATATATATATATCTTGTGAATATGACTGTAATCATATATAATTATGTATAATTATATTATATAAAAATAATATAATGAATATAATTGTGAGTGTGTTTTTTGAATGAGACTGCAGCAGAGGTCCGACTCTTGAACCAGCCTAATTAATGGGTGAGGGCAGTTCCTGTGGGTTCCCCCGTTTACCAAACCCCACTGACCGCCACTGTGCAGAGTGGGGGTCACGGCCATAGTGGGACTGGGGCAGTACCAGGCTGGGGGAAGGCTAAGGCATCTTCCACTGACAGGAAAATGCCTAACCTTAACCCTAACTCGCCCCCCATCCAGAGTGCCCACGGCTGGAGCTGGAGCCGCTTTGGGACCGGCTGAGGGTTCCGTACATGTGGCCCCGCAGCGCGTCCACCTCGGCCAGCATGCCCTTCCGGATCATCGTGGTGATGATGGTGGGGAGCAGCACTGCCCTGCACGCCACCCGGGCCGCCTTCAGCAACCCCATAGCGCCGGCTCCGTCAGACCGCCCGCTCGCTCGCTGCAACACCGGCCTACCGACAGCCCGACCGACCCAACGCAGCGTCCACCAGCTGTCCGACCACTCGCAGCACCCACCGGCCGGCCGACCACTTTCAGCACCCACCGGCCGTCTGACCACTCACAGCACCCACCGGCGACCCAACGGCCCGACAGCCCGACCGATCCTCCACAGCATCCATCGGCCTACCGACAAGCCCGACCGACAAGCCCGACCGAGACTGACCGGCCGACCGACTGAATAACCGACTGACCTTAACCCTAATCCTAGCTCTACATTTGTTATTGATCATTTTTATTTAACAGTTCACATCATAACTTTATAAAGATAAATCAATTGAAAAACAAAATGATCAGCAAGGTTAGCATTACCTTTATTCCTTCGAAACCTTGTTATTGTTTTGATGCAATGAGGAGGCAGCTTTGATCCTAGGGTCCTCGCTGCCTAGCGACCGTAAAACAAAGCGCGGGATTGGTCAATTTGCGTCCGATTGGACAATTACTACCCCGAAAATTGGAAGTTTTTCCTTATATTTTTTTTTTAAAGTGCAGGTTTTGGTCTTGACGAGTCTCAGGTATGATTTACGTAATATTTTTACACAATATGTTAAAAATTCAGGTAGTTCCGTGAGTTGGGTCACGAACTTGAACGAAAAAGCTCCTCGGCCCACAGCCTAAAAGGGAAACGGTGAGATATAGACGGTGATGTAGAGAGGTACAGAACTAATGAAAATGAAAGATATGCAAAAAAGTAACGATGATGAAGGAAACAGGCCATTGATAGCGAGGTGAGAACGAGTACCGACAATGTGACTCAACAAGACGGCTTTGAAGCTGGTACGACTTGGATTGGGGGGGGGGGGGTGGTGGATGGAGAGAGAGGGAATGCAACGGTTACTTGAAGTTAGAGTAATAATGATCAAAAATATATACATAAGAACACTATTCAACTGAAGCCAGATAAAAAGGTATAATATTTTATAATTGGGTTAATCGACCGTTATGTTAACTTTTTTTTAAAATGTTACCACTGTACCACATAGACACGCTTTCTTGTTTGATCAAGACTTGAATCAAATTGAAAATATTTTTTTCAAAGACAATTGTTTGACAGGGTCCCGAAATTCTATGAACACAAAGATTGATCAGAACAAAGTTAAAATAAATCACAGTGTAAATGAGTTCTAATGAAAATGCCTCAAAGGTACAGCTTTGGTCTTTATACACGCAGTCTCAGAGCAATCTGCGTATTATGCATAGATAGACCAGATTGTTATGGATTCTCTTTGGTACGGTATAGGTTATCTCAGGTCTTGGCTTCACATTATATATTGAATATTGTCATTGTAGTGCCATATATTCTTTTAGTTTAGAGATAAACAGGTGTCAGGGGTTATGGGGAGAAGGCAGGAGAATGGGGTTAGGAGGGAGAGATAGCTCAGCCATGATTGAATGGCAGAGTAGACTTGATGGGCTGAATGGCCTAATTCTACCCCTATTCCTTATGACCTTATACAGCGCGGAAACAGGCCCTTCGGCCCACTGAGTCCGTGCCGACCAGCGATCCCCGCACATTAATGCTATCCTACACTAGGGACAATTTACATTTTTACCAAGCCAATTAACCTACAAACCTGTACGTCTTTGGATGTGGGAAGAAACCGAAGACCTCGGAGAAAACCCACGCAGGTCACGGGGAGAACGTATAAGCTCCGCATAGACAGCGCTCGTAGTCAGGATCGAACCCGGGCTCTCTAGCGTTGTAAGGCAGCAACTCGACTGCCGCGCCACCATGCCCGTCAATGTAGGGATTATTTCTAAAACACAATCTTAGCCTATTCAGGGCAGCTTAATGAGTGGTAACACAATGTTAGGTATCTATATTCAAGATGGCATCCAACCCAGGAGATTCTGTGCGGATTGGTTAGAACGCAACAAAAGCTTTTCACTGTATGTTAAAACATATGATTGTAAAGGGCTTGGACACACTATAGGTATGTTACAAAACTTACCTTCAGTCGCGCTGTAATTCTGCCACTGGCCGTGTGCGTGATTTTGGCGCCTTTAAGGGGGCGGGGTTAAAACGCGGGTTTCTCCTCCCTTGTCCTGGTTAATATTTAGTTGGAGTACAAGCGTTGGCTGAAGAATCGTTCCTAGTGGCCTTTTGTGTATTTTTTATTTTTATTAAATTGTCAATGTCAGCGCTAGAGTAATTTTAAAAGCAGCTCCTGAAGTGTCAACGCCGATAACGGGGACGGATTTCACACACGGGACAGGTAAACGAAAGTGGTTTCTTTAAATGTATAAAAGTGCTTCTTAAGAAGCCTTTAATTCACATTTTTTCATGCGACACGGTGATTTTATTCCCCGAATTATCGGCAGTATTTTTCATGCCAATACGGGGTTAAATTCACCGCAAATGAACGTTCCAAAAGATCGCGTTCCAGAAATCCTCACTCGCAAGATGATTTAAATCCCCATTAATTTACAGGTATTAAACATTCAATTCCTTCCATTTGGCCTGTAAATTCATGAAAATGAGATTTAAAAATTATGTTATATTGTGAATTATTGTGTGAATGTTATTTGGACACTTAGGGTATTTAAAAATGTTAATCTATTCTTAAGAAATTGATAGATGTTTAGATCTAGTAATTGAATTTTGTAATTAGCTACAATTAGGTAACTAACTAATTATATGCTTTACTTTCATGTCTTCTAAGTAAGATTGTTTCATATTTGTTTCAGAATGCTTCAATCTATAATAACTGAAAATTTCTTTCAGTTATCTTAATTTTTTAAGAAAGTTATGGGCTTTTAACTGTCCTCGATCACAGCTTTTGTGTTAAGTCAATGGAAAAGCGATAGGGAACAAGATGCTAATTTCCGAGTATGAAAATGGCCATAACTTCTTTAATACTGAAGATATGAAAGTGAATTAGGTGTCAAATTAAACTTCTTTTTATGCTTTATCTGATGGGATAAATTGCAGACTTTATTTTTTAAATCTCAAAATTTTGTAACATTGCTACACACTAGAGGCAGGAAACATGTTCCCGATGTTGGGGGAGTCCAGAACCAGGGGCCACAGTTTAACAATAAGGGGTAAGCCATTTAGAACGGAGACGAGGAAACACTTTTTCTCACAGAGAGTGGTGAGTCTGTGGAATTCTCTGCCTCAGAGGGCGGTGGAGGCCGGTTCTCTGGATGCTTTCAAGTGAGAGCTAGATAGGGCTCTTAAAGATAGTGGAGTCAGGGGATATGGGGAGAAGGCAGGAACCGGGTACTGATTGGGGATGATCAGCCATGAACACATTGAATGGCGGTGCTGGCTCGAAGGGCCGAATGGCATACTCCTGCACCTATTGTCTATTGTCAATTTGAGGCAAATTAGTGGAAAGTTACCGGAATTGATCGAGACAGAATGTTTAGTTTAGTTTAGAGGTACAGCGTGGAAACAGGCTCTTCGGCCCACCAAGTCCGCGCCAACCAGCGATCCCCGCACGCTAACACTGGGGACATTTTTACAACTTTACTGAGCCAATTAACCTACAAACCGGTACGTCTTTGGAGTGTGGAAGTAAACTGGAGATCCCAGCGAAAACCCACGCAGGTCACGGGGAGAACGTAGAAACTCCATAGACATAGCACCTGCAGTCAGGATCGAACCAGAGTCTCTTGCTCTGTGAGGCAGCAACTCTACCGCTGCGCCACCGTGCCATTGAGTGACCATCAGTAATTTAACAAACCTTATATCAAAGTGATGGATCTCTGCATACCTAGTTTCTCTCCGCACACCACTGAAAGTTTGTAATTTTTCAACGAAAAGACTCAAGCAGAGACAAAATTATAATTAATGTATCCACACATTTCTTATTCCAATCAAAGACCAGTTATTCGATTACTCCGACAAATATTAGAATTACAATGGAAAAATCATGTATATTAAATCTATTTGACAGGGCCATTTACCAAGGCAGATAAAGGAACTATCTATAGAAAATTGGCTAATAGGATTTCCTAACCGGCTGCCAAAGACATTCGTAGCAAAAATGAAGGCACACTGACCTTGTGATTTGGGTTGGTAATTGAATGAGAGACAGGAGACATAGTGTGGATATACGGAGTACTGTTAGATTGAATACATTGCCCGTCCTTAGGAGGCCCATGTTTTGCAGCCTAAAAACTAACAATTTAGCTGAAGGAATAACATTGGATATCCAAATTTGCACAAATTACTAACTTATCATTCATGCCAAGAGATATAGACTCGAGTAGGAGGAGGTAAACACATATTTTTTAGTTTATTCGTTTAGTTTAGAGATACAGCGTGGAAACAGGCCCTTCAGCCCACACCGACCGATGATCACCTGTACACTAGCACTATCCTAAACACTAGGGAATATTTACAATTTTACCAAGCCAATTAACCTACAATCTCGTGCGTCTTTGGAGTGTGGGAGGAATGGGAGCACCCGAAGAAAACCCACGCGGTCACGGGGTAAACGTACAAACAGCGCTCGTAGTCAGGATTGAAAATTTGATGGGTGTTAGAAACATAGAAAATAGGTGCAGGAGAAGGCCATTCGGCCCTTCGAGCCAGCACTGCCATCCATTGTGATCATGGCTGATCGTCCCAAATCAATATCCCTTGACCACTAGCCCTTAGAGCTCTATCTAACTCTCTTTTAAATCCATCCAGTGACTTGGCCTCCACTGCCCTCTGTGGCAGGGAATTCCACAAATGGAATGTCTTGGGTCGGAACCGAGGAGAGTGGAACAACATACAATTAGTGTGAACGGGTAATTTATAGTTGGTGGGATATAGGACCTGTTTCCATGTTGTATCTCTAAAGCTCAAAGCCAACACGACAAAGCTTGTACAGGATGATTAAGAATCGTCTAAAACTCAGACATTTTTTTTTTAAAAATCTTAATAGGCATCACTTTCATCTATTTAATAAAATGGATACTGTTTAGAATGCTAAATGACAAAATAAATCTCAAGAAATTTAAAAAGGGGAAATATTCAAGATATTGAAGAGATTTTCATCTGCTTCTTCCTGCCTACAGGCATCAACTGAAGAAAGCACCCCCAGAGGTGAGGACTGTACAGAGCTGGTCGGGGGGGCAGAGGAACAACTCCAGGACTGCTTGGAGTCTGTAGACTGGGCAATGTTCAAGGACTCGGCAACGGACCTGAATGAATACGCCACGGTGGTTACAGACTTCATAAAGAAGTGTGTGGAGGACTGCATTCCAACAAAAACCTTCCGAGTGTTTCCTAACCAGAAGCCTTGGGTGAACCATCAGATCCGCATTCTTCTGAAGACCAGATCCCGGGCATTCAGGTCTGGCGATGCAGATGTCTATAAGAAGACGGAGGCAGACACGATTGTGGTGTTTAAGAGGCTTTTAGATAGACACATGGTTATGCAGGGAATTGGAAGGATATTGATCACACATCATTCATTCACATGCATCCGAGGAGATTAGTTTACCTTGCACTAAACGTTATTCCTTTATCATGTATCTGTACATTGTAAATGGCTCGATTGTAATCATGTATTGTCTTTCCGCTGACAGGATAGCACGCAACAAACGCGTTTCTCTGTACCTTGGTACACGTGACATTGAGGTGCCTCATGTTGATTTAGTTTTGTTTAGTTTAGAGAAACAGGCCCTACACATGACAATAAACTATACTGAACAAACTTGGCACCGAGTTCAGCACAGATATTGTGGGCCGAATAAAGGGTGGGCCATTTAGGACTGAGATGAGGAAAAAGTTTTTCACCCAGAGTTGTGAATGTGAAATTCTCTGCCACAGAAGGCAGTGGAGGCCAATTCACTGGATGTATTCAAGAGAGTTAGATTTAGCTCTTAGAGCTAACGGAATCAAGGGATATGGGGAGAAGGCAGGAACGGGGTATTGATTCTGGATGATCAGCCATGACCATATTGAATGGCGGTGCTGGCTCCAAGGGCCGAATAGCCTACTCCTGCACCTATTGTCTACGTTTCTATGTTTACATTTCCTAATAGCTACAGCTTCATCTTTCGTCGATGATCAGCTGCCTTCAGTCCACAAACCGTCAGATAAATCTTCCCAAGAGAGATGCGTAAGCTAAGTCACAAGCGAACGGGCAGCACAGCAGTTGAGTTGCTGCCTTACAGCACCAGAGACCCAGGTTTGATCCCGACTACGGGTGCTGTCTGTACGGAGTTTGTACATTCATCCCATGACCCGCGTGGGTTTTGTCCGAGATCTTCGGTTTCCTCCCACACTCCAAAGACGTACAGGTTTGTAAGTTAATTGGCTTTGTATAAAAATGTAAATTGGTGTGCGTGTGTGTGTGTGGGATAGCGTTAATGTGCGGGGATCGCTGGTCGGCGCGGACTCGGTGGGCCGAAGGGCCTGTTTCCGCGCTGTTTCTCCAAACTAAACTAAACTAAACATGAGGCACCTCAATGATCAGCAGAACACAACACCAGCCTGGGCTGATGAAGCACCGGAATGTCCCACCAGCCCATCTACAGGGTCTCAGCACCCAGTGTTTCGGAAGATGGCACGTCATTAAAAGTGAAACCCTCAAAGTATTTGCTCGAAACAAAGAAACTAATCTGGCAAAACCATTCCTTGGAAATCACGGCTTTCTGTCAACTTGAAAACAACATCCTCTACAGAATTAAAACCTGGTCCTAATAATTCATTCCACAATGGCATTTACTAATAATCGATTGTACCATATGGGATTGGTATATTTTACTGCACATCTGAATTGCATGGATATTTAAAGTGGAGTGCTCCTGTAGTGCCACAGATGGCTGTGGAGGCCAAGTCAATGGATATTTTTAAGGCAAATTCACAGGTTCTTGATTAGTAAGGGTGTCGGGGGTTACGGGGAGAAGGCAGGAGAATGGGGTTGGGAGGGAAAGATAGATCAGCCACGATAGTAGCCTTGATGGGCCGAATGGCCTAATTCTGCTCCTAGAACTTACGAATACGTGCTACTCCATCAACGAATTAAAACAAAACTACAATACATAGTAATGCTCAAAACCAACTTCTGGTGAGGCATCAGATACTCAGCAGTATGGCCCTGCTCCTCTGTGTGATTGGAATCAAAAGAAAGTACCCACAGCAATACTACTCTTTAATAATGTTTATTACTGATTCAAAGATGACTTGAGCTTTGGGCTGAGCTCAGGCACAGAGTACATGTACACCATGCACAAGTGTTCAAAGTGCAGTGGTTCAAGACCACGTGCTGGTCGGTAAGGCCTGTTATTTATCCAAACCGTACCGTTAATCTTAGCAGCTGATTTAGCGGGTTTCCGGTTAACTTTTTGTTTCATTTGGTCTAGAGCTGCAGCACGGAAACAGGCCCTTCGGCCCACCCAGTCCGCGCCGACCAGCGATCCCCTGCAGCCTAACATTATCCTACACACAATAGGGACAAATTTATATTCATACCAAACTAATTTACCTACAAACCTGTACGTCTTTGGAGTGTGGGCGGAAACAGAAGATCTCGGAGAAAACCCACGCGGGTCACGGGGAGAACGGACAAACTCCGTACAGACAGCGCCCGCGGTCGGGTTCAAACCTGGGTTTCTGGCGCTGGAAAGCAGCAACAATCGCTGCGCCATCGTGCCACCCAAACTTGCCTTAATTGAATTGATGTTTATGTTTTAAACTTTAATTCTGGGTAACAGTGCAAGCAGCTCTTAGGGGAGAAAAAAAAAAGATGGGCTGATATATAAAAAAAATTTAAAATGAAAATAAAGGGTTTTTTCCCCCCCAAAAGTTCCAGATGCCAAAGGAACACCAAAAATTAAATATATGCAGCAAAAATAAGGTGTAGACTCAAATCTTCATCAATATTGAAATGATATTAGGGTGTTGATTCTGTACACACGGTAAGACCGGTTCCAATAGACACGCGTGAAATAGTTGATGTAGGGGGAATAGTCCAGCTCAATCTCATGGCAGAATCGTCCATAGAGTGAGAAGGTATAGTTTGTGTCACTGTCATCTTCGTTATGGAGTATCTGTAACAGGAGACACAAAACACCAAAACCTCAGTTACCGACATTACTGAACAAAGAAGGAAGAGCAGAACAGACAGAAACAAACCAATAAAATAGATATTAAATAAACTTAATGTTTAGTTTAATTATGTTTAATTATTAATGTTTAGTGTTTTCTGAGTCATTCGTAACTGTCACTGTATGTCATGTTGTTACTTGTGGGCGGAGCACCAAGGCAAAATTTCTTGTATGTGAATACTTGGCCAATAAACTAACTAACTTACTTACTTACATCACGTGTTGACTTTTCGCTGACTGGCTCGCACGCAACAAAAGCTTTTCACTGCACCTGTCACTACACGTGACAATAAATCAATCCCAAATCTCCAAAAAATAATTTGCAAAAGACCAAAACGACTTGCCACGCAAATTATTTTCATTATATACAGCACGTTAAATGCAGCAAAAGAGATTTTTATTGTAAACTTCAAATTAGGCTTAATTTATTTATTCCCTTCCCTCCCCCCCCCCCCCCCCCCCCGACAAACACATTTCACGCCATTTTTGAATTAAAGACAACTTATTTACAAAACATTATTAATTTTGCTTTTGAAATCACCATCAGGTCCATTCTCGCAAGCTTTTCGTCTTGAGTTTAATGGTTTGTGGATTATAAATTTGTGCTTCATCCTTACAACCTCTAACCCTAACAGGAAACAATCTGTCCTTGTTCATAAGAGAGACATACACAAAATGCTGGAGTAATTTAGCGGGGCGGGCAGCATCTCTGGAGAGAGCGAAAGGGTGACGTTTCGGGTCGAGACCCTTCTTCAGACTCTTCTTGCATTGTCCCTTTCTGGTCTTTCGAGAGCGAAAGGCGGGACCCGGCGTGGGGGCCCCAAGAATAGAGGGACCCATGGGGAGGGGGTGGGTTGCCGAAAACAAAGGGGGGGTCTAGTGGGGGTGGGGGGCAGCGTGGGGGCCGTCAAGAACAAAGGAGGATTCAGTGGGGGGACCATCAAGAACAAAGGGGGATTCAGTAGGGGGGGGCCACCAAGAAGGAGGAAGGACCTGGTGTTGGTGCCGCCAAGAGCAAAGGGGGGCCCATCGTGGGGGCCGCCAAGAATAGAGGGGGTGGGACCCCCAAGAACAAAGGGGGACCCAGCGGGGGCCACAGAGAACAAAGAGGGGCCTGGCGGGGGGGCTGTTTGCTGCACGTGTGACGGCAGGCTTGGATCGCCGCTGCGAGCAGAAGAGAGAACAGCTCGGTGAACGTTTTGTAACATTGTCGGCGCCAGAAACATGGCGACACTGCCTCGAGGAGGTCTGCTGTATGATTTTACCGCATTGTACGCAAAACAAAACATATCACTGTACCTCGGCACACGTGACAATAAAATGTAATTGAATCAATAGTGAAGGTAAATACTGGAATATATTTGCAGAGATTTAAAATTGAATAGTGATGATGTTTTATGAATGCTGCACTAAACCACAATGATGCAATGTCACACAACATTTTACCTTCTTACTTTGTAAACATGGAAGCCCTAAAATAAAGGGACAAGAAGGTTTAGGGTTATGAAGGAAGTGACTATAGAAATATTGGACGTACAGTGTAGGAAGGAACTGCAGATGCTGGTTTAGACCGAAGATACGCACAAAATCTTCCACTGGGTGGCGCCAGCAATGGCTGCCTCGCCAACAGTCTGTCTGTCCCTTCCTTCGTTGTTGTTTTTTAGTGTGTGTTAAATGTATGTTTTAGTGTTCTTTAGCGTGTTTTATGTGGGGGGGGGGCGGGGATTTAAAAACAAATCTCTTACCCCGGCGGAGATGCGATTTTTTTCTGTATCGTATCTCTGTCCGCACTGCGGCCTAACATCGTGGAGTTGGCGGCCTCTGCTGGAGACCGACCTGGAGCTCCCACCGCGGGAACATGCAGGACTCAACATCACGGAGCCTGCGCACTGCGGCCTAACATCGTGGAGTTGGCGGCCTCTGCTGGAGACCGACCTGGAGCTCCCACCGCGGGAACATGCAGGACTCAACATCACGGAGCCTGCGCACTGCGGCCTAACATCGTGGAGTTGGCGGCCTCTGCTGGAGACCGACCTGGAGCTCCAACCGCGAGAACCTGCAGGACTTAACATCACGGAGCCTGCGGACATTAGCATCGTGGAGCTCGCGGTTCCTGGTGGGAGACCAACTTCGGGAGCACTAAGCCGCAGGAGCTTCAACCGCCCCGACGCGGGAGCGTCGATCGCCCCGACTGCGGCTGGTTTGACTGACGTAACATATTCACACAAAGGGTGGTGGGTGTGTGGCACGGTGGCGCAGCAGTAGAGTTGCTGCCTTACAGCGAATGCAGCGCCGGAGACACGGTTTCGATCCGACTACGGGTGCTGTCTGTACGGAGTTTGTACGCTCTCCCCGTGACCTGCGTGGGTTTTCTCTGAGAAACATTGGTTTCCTCCCACACTCCAAAGACGTAAAGGTTTGTGGGTTAATTGGCTTGGTAAATGTAAAAATTGTCCCTAGTGGGTGTCGGATAATGTCAGTGTGCGGGGATCGCTGGTTGGCGCGGACCCGGTGGGCCGAAGGGGCCTGTTTCCGTGCTGTATCTAAAAAAGGAGGTAGTTGAGGCAGGTACTATTGCAATGTTTAAGAAACATTTAGACTGGTACCTGGATAGGACAGGTTTGGAGGGTTGTTAGCCAAATGCGGGCAGGTGGGACTGGTGTAGATGGGGCATGTTGGTCTGTGTGGGCCGAAGGGCCTGTTTCCACACCGAATCACTCTATCCTCTTAACAAACCAAAGAGTTGAGAAATAGAAATAGATATTAAATAAACTTACATGGCCATTTGCAACATCCACCAGATCCTTAACACGGCAGCCTTTCACTGGCCCCATATCATTACAAATTCCTTCTTCAATGATCACATAATCGGCTTTGTATGACACGAGGATCATGTAGATATCTTCTGCAGATCTCCTGGAATAGACCTGGTAAATCTAGTGACAAAAACAATACATTTTGTTTTTGGAAATGTCTTCATTTCAATTCACGCCGTTCAACTTTCAAGCAAAACTACAATCTTTCCACCTTCAATACAGACAATGGCAATTCCTTTAGGGAGAGCTTTCTAACGGGCTCCCGACTCTCAGTATTTCATCCAACTGGCAGCTGTTGATAAATGAGTGTAGAAAATGTATTGTTATATTATTGAAGACCAGTGTCACAGTGAGGTATGGTGATCATCTAACAAACCTGTCACACCTACTGTTCTTATCGCTAGACTTTGTTCCATCCATCAAGGCGGCACAGGTTAGTAGTGGAAGTGCTATTGCCTTACAATAGACAATAGACAATAGGTGCAGGAGTAGGCCATTCGGCCCTTCGAGCCAGCACCACCATTCAATGTGATCATGGCTGATCATCCCCAATCACTACCCCGTTCCTGCCTTCTCCCCATATCCCCTGACTCCGCTATCTTTAAGAGCCCTATCTAGCTCTCTCTTGAAAGTATCCAGAGAACCAGCCTCCACCACCCTCTGAGGCAGAGAATTCCACAGACTCACCACTCTCTGTGTGAAAAAGTGTTTCCTCGTCGCCGTTCGAAATGGCTTACTCCTTATTCTTAAACTG
This sequence comes from Malacoraja senta, assembly GCA_038087875.1. Lineage (NCBI taxonomy): Eukaryota > Metazoa > Chordata > Chondrichthyes > Rajiformes > Rajidae > Malacoraja > Malacoraja senta. The sequence goes on from CM075977.1 coordinate 6,950,336, forward strand.
TGGCCCCTGGTTCTGGACTCCCCCCAACATCGGGAACATGTTTCCTGCCTCTAGCGTGTCCAAACCCTAAATAATCTTATACGTTTCAATAAGATTCCCTCTCATCCTTCTAAACTCCAGAGTGTACAAGCCCAGCTGCTCCATTCCCTCAGCATATGACAGTCCCGCCAACCCGGGAATTAACCTTGTAAACCTACGCTGCACTCCCTCAATAGCAAGAATGCCCTTCCTCAAATTAGGGGACCAAAACTGCACGCAATACTCCAGGTGTGGTCTCATTAGGGCTCCGTACAACTGCAGAATGACCTCTTTGTTCCTATACTCAACTCCTCTTGTTATGAAGGCTAACATGCCATTCGCTTTCTTCACTGCCTGCTGTACCAGCATGTTAACTTTCATTGACTGATGAACAAGGACCCCCTGTTGTGTAGGATAGTATTGTAAAGGTATTTTGTTGGTTCACATGCTTGATCAATGGTGTTTTATCATTAATGTTTTATTATTATTAATGTTTAGTGTTTTCTGAGTCATTCGTAACTGTCACTGTATGTCATGTTGTTACTTGTGGGCGGAGCACCAAGGCAAATTCCTTGTATGTGAATACTTGGCCAATAAACTTACTTACTGACTAAGTGCTAGTGTACGAGGATCACTGATCAGATTGGACCCGGTGGGTTGAATGGCCTGTTTCCATGCTGTATCTTTAAACTAAACCCACCTTATAAAGGTGGGGGTGCAGAGGGTGCATAAGATGTTTACCAGAACGCTGCCTGGATTAGAAGGTATGAGTTATAAGGAGAGTGTAGGAACACCGAAGATAGACACAAAATGCTGGAGTAACGCAGTGGGACTGCTGAATCTCAGTTGTATTCTAACTGAGCACATAAACTATACTTGATCAATGCTCCTCGCTTTAGCATTGAATAGTTTAGTTTAGTCTAGTTTAGGGATACAGCCCAGAAACAGGCCCTTCGGACCACTGAGTCCGTGCCGACCAGCGATCCCCGCACATTAACACTATCCTACACACACTAGGGGGCAATTTACACATACACCAAGCCAATTAACCTGCAAACCTGTCCGTCTTTCGAACGAGGGAGGAAACCCGAAGATCTGGGAGCAAACCCATTTGACGGAGACGAGGAAACACTTTTTCTCACAGAGAGTGGCGAGTCTGTGGAATTCTCTGCCTCAGACGGCGGTGGAGGCCGGTTCTCTGGATGCTTTGAAGAGAGAACTAGATAGGGGACATGGGGAGAAGGCAGGAACGGGGTACTGATTGGGGATGATCAGCCATGATCACATTGAATGGTGGTGCTGGTTCGAAGGGCCAAATGGCCTACTCCTGCACCTATTGTCTATTGTCTAACCCACGCAGTCACGGGGAGATCGGACAAACTCCGTACAGACCGCACGCACCCGTAGTGGGGATGGAACCCGGGTCTCCGGCACTGCCAGCGCTGTAAGGCAGCAACTCTACCGCTGCGCCACCGTGCCGCCCTGACGAATAGTGGTGTTAGTCCGCACGGGGGCAAAAGGGTAAAGCGCACATGGGTTCATCTGGTAACAGGGTAAAAGAGTCCCGCGTGAGGCGAGGTGCAGCGTGACAAGCCACGATGAAACACTCACCTCCTCCGTCCGCTTCCTCATATCTCTATCTGAATAGAGTGGGTGTGTGGTCACCGTTCGCCCGGTGCACAGCTTCACAGTCCCCATAAGCTGCATACTGCCCGCAAACACTGCGGCCGTCGGAGTTTGTCTTCTAGGTGAAAAGGTAATGATAAGGATTTTTCTTTGTCTTTCCGCTGACCGGTTAGCATGCAACAAAAGCTTTTCACTGTACCGCGGTGTACATGACGATAACCTAAACTGAACTTAACTTCAAGTAGAGAAGTGTTCAAACATAGAAACATAGAATATTGGTGCAGTAGGCCATTCGGCCCTTTGACCCAGTACCACCATTCAATATGGTCATGGCAGATCATCCAAAATCAGTACACTGTTACTGCTTTTGCCCCCATATCTCTTGATTCCATTAGCCTCAAGTGCTCTATCTAACTCTCTTGAAAGCACCCAGTGAATTGGCCTCCACCGCCTTCTGTGGCAGAGAATTACACAGAGTCACAACCTTCTGGGTAAAAACGTTTTTCCTCATCTCAGTGCTAAATGGCCTTACCCCTTATTCTTAAACTGTGACCCCTGGTTCTGGCTCCCCCAAAATAGAAGCAAAGCCAACCGTAACCTTTCATAAACCAGCACCTTGTGTCCGCAAACTGGTAGAGTTGCTGCTTTACAGTGCCAGAGACCGGGGCTCGATTCCAACTACGGCCGCTGTCTGTTGTGTTAGTAGGTTCTCGCTGTGACCACGTGGGCATTGTCTGGGTGCTGCCACACTCCAAAGACCGACAAGCTTGTAGGCTACTTGGCTTTGGCAAAATTGCAAATTGTCCCTAGCGTGTAGGATTGCGTTAGGGTATGGGGTGATCACTGGTTGGTACGGACTCGGTGGGCCGAAGGGGCCGCTTCCGCGCTGTATCTCTGGAGTCTAAAGTAAAGTCCTTGTGGCCGCGTGGAAACCTCTCCGATCCTCCACTTTCTTCCCACATCCCCAAAGACGTCCAGGCTTGCAGGTTTTAATTAGCTTCTGTAAACTGACCCTCGTGCATGCGGGGAGCAGATGAGAAAGTGGGAGGACATAAAACCAGCGTGAAAGGGTGATCGACGATCAACGTGGACCCGGTGGGCGGAAGGGCATGTTTCCACGCTGTGTCTCATAGAAACATAGACATAGAAACATAGAAAATAGGTGCAGGAGGAGGCCATTCGGCCCTTCGAGCCAGCACCGCCATTCATTGTGATCATGGCTGATCATCCCCTATCAATAACCCGTGCCTGCCTTCTCCCCATATCCCTTGATCCCACTAGCCCCTAGAGCTCTATCTAACTCTCTCTTAAATCCATCCAGTGACTTGGCCTCCACTGCCCTCTGTGGCAGGGAATTCCATAAATTCACAACTCTCCGGGTGAAAAAGTTTTTTTCTCACCTCAGTCTTAAATGGCCTCCCCTTTATTCTAAGACTGTAGCACATTCTTCCTGCATCTAGCTTGTCCAGTCCTTTTATAATTTTATATGTTTCTATAAGATCCCCCTCATCCTTCTAAACTCCAGTGAATACAAGCCAAGTCTGTTCAGTCTTTCCTCGTATGACAGTCCCGCCATCCCAGGGATCAATCTCGTGAACCTACGCTGCACTGCCTCAATCACAAGGACGTCCTTCATAGAAAACGAAACTGACACCTGCTTCCTTTGCGGCCAATTCAAGTTTCCAGAAAATTGATAAGATTTTCAAGAAAACTCCAGTCAGTGGCCGAGGAGAAAAACAATAAAGCTCATACGTTTCAGTAAGGAACAAATACACAAATCTGTATTGGTTGAGCGGTTTAAAATTTCTCTTGGGAATAGCTTAAAGTGGTTCACATGCATCTCAAAGTGCAACGTAACAAAGCAGTGTGCCGCTTACTTATCCCCTTACATAATAGACGTTAGTATTACCGTAACATCAGTCAGGTTGCATGTTAAAAGGAGAGAAAGAGAGAGAGAGAGAGGCAAAATGCACCATTCAGGCATTTTCAAAAAGGATAATCTTCCATTAGCATGAAGATCAAAATTATGGAAATAAGTTGGAATCCTATTTAAAATCCTATTTAAAATCCTCTGCCTCCCGGCAAATCCTCAGAGAAAACATTTTAACAGAGGGATGGTGCCCTTAAATAAAAGTTAGAATCAATTAACAGCACAACAAATTGCTTATGCAAACATTATGCAAAATGGCTCTAAAACATAAAGAGAGTTTGCCACTCATATAGGCTCTGAAAATAAAATCAGAAATATAATTTTAGAAATCAGTTCATTAATTTACTTTCGTTTAGTTTAGAGGTATCATGTATTGTCCGCTAACTGGCTTATACCTCGGTGACACGTGACAATAAACTAAACTCAGGTACTGCGTGGAAACAGTCGGCCCACTGAGTCCATGTTGACCAGGGATCCCCACACACTAACAACACACTACACATTCTAGGGACAATTTACAATTTTACCAAGCCTGTAGGCCTTTGGAGTGTGGGAGGAAACCAGAGCACCTAGTGAAAACCCATGCGGTCACGGGGAGAACGTACAAACTCTGTACAGACAGGTAGAGAGCATTCTGACTGGTTGCATCGTGGCCTGGTTCGGCAACTTGAACGTCCAGGAGCGAAATAGACAACAAAAAGTTGTGACCACTGCCCAGTCCCCACCATCGAAGGGATCTATCGTAGTCGCTGCCTCAAAAGGGCAGCCAAAATCATCAAGGACCCACACCATCCTGGCCACACTTTCCACCATTGCCATCAGGAAGAAGGAACAGGAGCCTGAAAACTGTAACGTCCAGGTTCAGGAACAACTTCTTCCCCACAGCCAACAGGCTATTAAACACAACAACGAATAAGCTCTGAGCTCTGAACTGCAAAAGACTATTATTATTGCACTATATTTGATATTTATTGATCTTTTTCTTTTTTCCCCCACTTCCCCCGTTATGTACTATGTTTACATATTCACATATTCTGTTGTGGCTGCAGCAAGTAAGAATTTCATTGTCCCATCTGGACATATGACAATAAAACACTCTTGACTCTTACAGCACCCATAGTCAGGATCAACCCAGGTCTCTGCCGCTGTAAGGCAGCAAATCTATCGCTGCGCCACCGAGTCGCCCCCGTTCTAAAGTAGTCCAAAATAAGCGATTCAATATTCCCTGCAAGTTATTTCAGGTTTAAAGATTAATATTCCAAGTGACTGAAATGACTCGAATTGAAAACCTTTCACTGGTCTGTCCAGCTGTTAGCAGTCACAGTGGGTAGATAATGCAATTATTTTGGCTCTTAGACAAGGCGCGGTAACATGGTGTAAATGCTTAGTAATGTGCTGCTTTCATGACAAAGTGAAAGGCAGGCAGCAAATTTAAAACAACTATACACCAAAGCTGGAAGGATTCAAGTGAAAGTTGCCGATCCCAGCTGTATGGGAGAGTAGGATCTTGGTGAAGAGGTGCAATTGTGCCCAGTGGCCTGGTCGCACCAAGCAGGGCACGTGCCAGATAACTGTGACAGATAATCCCTTTGTCTACCTGAACAAGCAGCTTATACTTTACACACAGTGTACAGCTCTCCATCTGACTTCGGTAACAAGTGAAAGTTTACCGCCTGCCATAAAAGATTGGCTAAAACCATGTTGCATTCAAAAAGTGGTAATTATATCCACATTAGTAACAGAGAAACATAGAAATGGGTGCAGGAGTAGGCCATTCGTGCCAGCACCGCCATTCAATATGATCATGGCTGATCATCCAAAATCAGTACCCCTTTCCAGCTTTTCCCCCCATATCCCTCGATTCCCTTAGCCCTAACAGCTAAATCTAAAACTCTCTCTTCAAAGAGTAGTAAACAAATGACAGCGTGGAACAAACCCCATGGCCGCACCGACCAGCGAACCTCGGGAGGAAACCGAAGTTCTCAGAGTAAAACCCACACGGGGCATGGGGAGAACGTACAAACTTCGTACAGACAGCGCCCGTAGCCAGGATCAAACCCGGATCTCTGGCGCTGTAATCGCTGTAAGGCAGCAACTCTACCACAGCGCAACTGCGCCGCCCGTAAATAAATTACTTAAATTTGCATTGATTATTAATCCAAATTCCCTTAATATATCCTGTTATTGGCTTGTAAACCATAGTGTTCTTGAAAGTATTTAGTCTCCATATATGATAGAAATCAGGTACTGTAGAAGTTATTCCTTATAAATATGGTTTGATCGTTCCCCCCCCCCCCCTCACTTGGATGGCACGGTGGCGCAGCGGTAGAGATGCTGCTTTACAGCGCCAGATATCCGGGTTCGATCCCGACTACGGGTGCTGTCCGTATGGAGTTTGTACGTACTCCCAGTGACCTGCGTGGGTTCCCTCTGGGTGCTCCGGTTTCCTCCACACTCCAAAGATGTACAGGTTGTAAGCTGCCCAAGCAAAATATGAGGTGTTGTTCCTCCAATTTGGGCTGGGCCTCACTCTGACAGTGGAGGAGGCCCAGGACAGAAAGGTCAGTGTGAGAATGGGAAGGGGAGCTAAGGGGCTGTCCCACTTGGGTGACCTAATTGGCGAGTTTAGGAGAGCTTGAAAAAATGTCATGTAGAAGACCTCCTTCAACCTCCTTCGACTATGTTGAAGACTATCTACGATTACCTTTGACTACCCTCGATTACCTATGACTAACATGCGACCTACTACGACCTACTACGACTAAACCTACGAGTAAAAAATATATAGATTTTTTTCCATGGCGACTTTTTTTACTCGCGGGCATTTTTCAACATGTTGAAAAATACGCCGCGACCTAGCTGAGGCCTCGAGTACGCGGGGACTACTCTCGACCATGAAGGAGAGTTACAAAGACTCCTAGGACCTTGTGTCTACCATGCTGCGAGTATGAGGCGAGGGGCAAACTCTTTTAAACTCGCCAATTAGGTCGCCGCAGTGGGACAGCCCCTTTAAAGCGTTTGGAAACCGGGACTCACTACACACTTTACTGTTCTACGTTCTAGAAAGAATTTAGATAATAATACACAAGGCCACATAATCAAATTTCTCAGCAAAATAAGACTAAATGACCTTTGAGGGAAGAAATTTGACAGTAGGGTTCTATCCCCGACAATTTGGAAGTTCATGGGTGATTTCACCGAAGCATCCAAGATAATAAAGGCTTGAAGGATACAAGGATTGAACTGGATGAATGGAATGCAAAAATCTGTGATCTAACATCATTCAATTTTTATGTGTAGGAAGAATCTGCAGATGTTGGTAACGAAGATAGACACAAAATGCTGGAGTAACTCAGCGGGACAACCAGCATCTCTGGAGAAAAGGGAAAGTAATTTTTAATTGGTTTTTGGAATCTAAGATTCAGAAGCCCAGAAGCACAAACTTCTTCTTCTCCTTGCGAATTAAACATAAACCAAAGGAATAGTTAGATCTCAAGCCGGGTGTTGAGCAGCCAGGTTGTTGTCTCTGCCTCAATGTCTGCCAGGCCCTGAGCTCCATTTGCTGGGTGGTAGAGTTGTGAAACTAGAACCTAATATTTAAATGAAATTGAGAAACACATCTACATTCAAAGGGTGCTGGAGATGTGTAACACTTTATCCACAACAGCAACTAATGCGAGGTCAATTTTAATCTAGAATGATGGATCTTCTTAACCGAACACCTCAGGAGGTACATGTGGAATTAGGTGGGACAGACAGCAAGAGTCAAGTCAAGAGTCAAGAGAGTTATATTGTCATGTGTCCCAGATAGAATAATGAAATTCTTACTTGCTGCAGCACAACAGAAAATGTAAACATAATACAAAACGGAAGATAAAAGTTCAGTGTGTCTATAGACCATAGACTAGGGGTGGGGAACCTAGAGATTCCTTTATTTGTCATTCAGACCTTTCGGTCTGAACGAAATTTCGTTGCCTGCAGTCATACATATAATAATAAATGACAAAACACACAATAAACACAAATTAACATCCACCACAGTGAGTTCACCAGCACCTCCTCACTGTGATGGAGGCAAAAGTCTTAAAGTCTCTGTCTCTTCCCGCTTTGTTCTCCCTCTGCGCTGAGGCGATCCAGGCTTCTGATGCTGTGACCCCGCCGGGCGACGGTAAGCCAGTCCCGCGGCCGAATCCGTGCTCCGCGACGGGCCGGCTCAAACTCCGCGGCCCGGGGTGGTCGAAGCTGCCGAAGCTGCCGCCCTCCAGTCCAGCAGACGCAGCTGTAGTTGCGGGAGCCCCAGAAAAACAGGTCACCAACCTGTGACCTGCGCGCTCCCGACGATGTCGTCCACTGGGGCCGCGGCCGAGCCTCCGGATTCAGGTCGCCACCAGTGTCCTCGGTCGCCACCGGCGGAACGCCACCGCAGCCCCGAAGTTGGCCAGCCTCGCACTCCCGAAGATGTCGTCCACTGGGCCAGCTGCGGCCGAGCCTCCGGATTCAGGTCGCCACCAGTGTCCTCGGTCGCCACCGCCGAAACGCCACCGCAGCCCCGAAGTTGGCCAGCCTCGCGCTGGTAAGTTCTGGCTCTGCCTCCGGAGCCTCGAGGTCGGTCGGTTGCTCGCAGTTGGAGTTGGAGGCCGGCAGCTCCGCCATTTTGGCCTCAGCGCAGACGAGGCAGAGAAGGGGGATACGACAAGAAAAAAGTCGCATTCCCCCGAAGGAAGAGACAAAAGTCATGTTTCACCCCCCACCCCCCCACCCCACACATACACAACCCAATAAAACAAAAATTAAACTAAAACTGGACAAAAGAAAACAACAAAAAAAGTAAAAACAGACGGACTGCAGGCGAGCCGCTGCTGTACGACAGCGCCGCCACTTCCCGGAACCTGCAGCCTTAAGGCCATCAAGTGCGGCCTTTTGAATGAATCCAAATTTTAAAGAACAATTCCTTTTATTTTTATTAATATGTTTTTGTTTGTATTTTATTATTTTTATTTTAATCTTAAAATGAATGTATTTCAAATACCAAAGAGTAAAGAAGATTCAACAAAATAATCCTATATTCTAATTGATGTTTTCTTGGATGCGGCCTTATTAGATTACAGCTAACTTAATGCGGAATTCCAACATGAAAAGGTTCCCCACCCCTGCCATAGACCATATATACACAATAAATAAACAGATAAAGTGCAATAATAGTAATAATAGATTGTTATTGTTCAGAGCTTATTTGATGTTGTGTTTAATAGCCTGATGGCTGTGGGGAAGTAGCTGTTCCTGAACCTGGATGTTACAGATTTCAAGCTCCTGTACCTTCTTCCCGATGGCAACGGTGAAGTGACCAGGATGGTGTGGGTCTTTGATGATGTTGGCAGCCTTTTTGAGGCAGCGACTGCGATAGATCCCTTCGATGGTGGGGAGGTCAGAGCCGGTGATGGACTGGGCAGTGGTCACAACTTTCTGCAGTCTTTTCCGCTCCTGGACGTTCAAGTTGCCGAACCAGGCCACGATGCAGCCAGTCTGTATGCTCACTGCTGTGCACCTGTAGAAGTTCGAGAGACCCTTCAAACATCAGTCTGAAGAAGGGTCTCGACCTGAAACGTCACCCATTCCTTCTCTCCAGAGATGCTGCCTGTCCCGCTGAGTTACTCCAGTTTTTTGTGTCTATCTTTGATTTAAACAAGCATCTGCAGTTATTTCCTACACATGTGGAATAGGCCAGTTAAACCATGCCCTGACTGAATGGCTCAAATAGTATGCTCCTGTACATGAAAACCATAATCTGCAATATTTTAAAATTTTGAATTTTTTAACAAATTAATCAGTTGTTAGTTTTAGAGATACAGCGTGGAAACAGGCCCTTCGGCCCACCGAGTCCACCTGAACACTAGTTATATCTACACACTGGGGACAATTTACAGAAGCCATTAACCTACAAAGCTGCACGTGTGGGAGGAAACCGGAGCACCCGGAGAAAATCCACGCGGTCACAGGGAGAACGAACAAGCTCCATACAGACAGCACCCGTAGTCAGGATCGAACCCGGGACTCTGGCGCTGTGAGGCAGCAACTCAGACCGCTGCGCCACCGTGCCTCTCTGAGATTGATGATAACATTGTCACTTACACTTGCCCAATGGAATTTGGCGGACAGTGCAAATCCAAGCTCCCCAGCACAGACTTTAAAAAAATAAAATTGTACGAATGTAACAACTTACTTGATCCAGTTCATCAGCTCGACAGTATCTGAATCATAAACTCCTGCAGTTCAGACAGCTCCACTCATTACATCTGGAAAGAACTGAAGTACAAGTAATATTACAATTTAAATAAACAGAGTTCAGCAAAACAAAAATAAGCAAGTGTAAAGTTCATGTTCATAAGTAATAGGAGCAAAATTAGGCCATTCACCCCATCAAGTCCACTCCGCCATTCAATCATAGCTGATCTATCTCTCCCTCCCAACCCCATTCTCCTGCCTTCTCCCCATAACCCCTGACACCTGCACTAATCAAGAATCTATCTATCTCTGCCTTAAAGATATCCACTGACTTGGCCTCCACAGGCCCAGCTCGGCCTGTGGACTTTGGAAGCCGCGGTCTCCGGCAGGAAGCGGCCGATTCAGAGACTCTGGGCCGCTGAGAGTGTTCGAGAGCCTGAGACATCGGGCCCGTAGCGGCGACTGCGGAGGTCTCAACAGGCTTTGGTGCCTTCCCTCAGTGGGAAACGTTGATTTCATTGTGGGGGGGATGTTTTTATGTTTTATGTTAAATTATAAAATGTTGTGCTTATCTTATTTGTGTGGCCTGCATGGTAACTCAAATTCCACTGCACCAATTGGTGTGTGACAATAAATGTCCTTTGTCCTTCTGTGGCCATGACTCTGGCATAAAGGCATGACTTTAGCATAGTTAACCTTCTCCAGAAGGCAATGGTGTAACAAAGGCATCAGAATTTCTATGAAGAGGACAGGTACAAGACACTAAAAGAATGTGTAGTTCATAAGGTCATAAGTCATAGGAGCAGAACTAGTCCAAATGTGGCCAAAAATCTTAATACAGAATGAGGGGGACCTCATTGAAACGCACCGAATAGTGAAAGGCTTGGATAAAGTGGATGTGCTTAAGGTCATAAGTGATGGGAAGCAGAATTAGGCCATTCGGCCCATCGAGTCTACTCTGCCGTTCAATCATGGCTGAACTATCTCTCCCTCTCAACCCCATTCTCCTGCCTACTCCCTAGACTGGTTATTCAACTGCATCACAGCAGAGGGACAAAGATTCCAAGGTGTGTAGGAAAAACTGCAGATGCTGGTTTAAATCGAAGGTAGACACAAAATGCTGGAGTAACTCAGCGGGACAGGCAGCATCTCTGGAGAGAAGGAAATGGGTGACGATTCGGGTCGAGACCCTTCTGTCCGATAAAGAGCCTCAACACGAAACGTCACCCATTCCTTCTCTCCAGAGATGCTGCCTGTCCCGCTGAGTTACTCCAGCATTTTGTGTCTACCAAAGAGTGCAAGGTGGTGCCTAAACCAGGCGGCACTGTGCCCGAGTCACAGAAGTGGATCTGTAATCACGCTTTACAAACGCTCCACTATATTACATCTCTACTCCCACAGCAGCATTTCTAGCTTTAACTACGCCCTTGTTTCATCTCCTCTCTACCATCCACCCCACTGGAGACTTCGAAGTTCTTTAACTGGACTTTATCTTGCACTAAATATTATACCCTTTATCACAGAAACATGGAAACCAGGTGCAGGAGTAGGCCATTCGGCCCTTCGAGCCAGCACCGCCATTCAATAAGATCATGGCTGATCATCCAAAAGCAGTACCCTGTTCCTGCTTTTTCCCCCACATCCCTCGATTCCGTTAGCCCTAAGTGTTAAATCTAACTCTAAAAGCCCTGTCCCACTGTACGAGTTCATTCAAGAGTTCTCCCGAGTTTGCCCTGATTCGAACTCGGAGATTTACGGTAATGGCCGCTCGGGGCTCTCGTGTTGAAAAATCTTCACTAGTCTTCCCAAGCTTACTGCATTTCCCGAGTACCTGCCGTTAGCGTTACGAGCCGCTAAGAGACGTCCCCGAGCTCCGACGTACATTCTACGTGCTTCCACGAGTTGTTGTTTTTTTAAACTCGGGAGAGCTCTTGAATGAACTCGGGGGACAGGGCTTTAACTTTCTCTTGAAAGCATCCAGAGAATTGGCCTCCACTGCCTTCTGTGGCAGAGAATTCCACAGATTCACAACTCTCTGGGTGAATTCCACAGATTCACAACTCTCTGGGTGAATTCCACAGATTCACAACTCTCTGGGTGAAAACTTTTTTTTTCATCTGTGAATCTGTGGAACATCAAAAGACAGTGGAGGTAAAAAATTTGTCGCCCACGCGGTCATGTACCTGTACACTGTAAACGGCTCGATTGTAATCACGTGTTGTCTTTCCGCTGACTGGTTAGCACGCAACAAAAGCTTTTCACTGTACCTCAGTACACGTGACAACAAACTAATCTATAACTCAAACAATTGGGGAGTTCAGACAAGAAAACGTGACTAATGCAAAGAGAGACATCTCCTTTTTGTAAGTAAATGGGTGCATCCGATTCAAAGTTATCCATTGCTAAAACCGATGCAGGTTTTCTTGCAATCTTAAGCAAGCCCACTCTGCCTCCATCCGCACTTTCCCAATCTGCAATGTGGTTTCAACAGGATTATAAAAATATTCAATATATGGGAAACAATATATACAGCACAAATTGCTATATAACACATTGCAGTTGGTAGAGCTGCTGCCTAACAGTGCCAGAGCCCCCAGGTTCGATCTTGATCTTGGGTTCTATCTGTGTGGCGTTTGCATGTTTTCCTTTTGACGATTTGGGGTTAGTTTAGAGATACAGCGTGGAAACAGGCCCTTCGGCCCACCAGATCCATGCCGACCAGCAATCCCCGCACATTAACACTATCCTACACATGCGAGGGACAATTATTAATACACGTACACCAAGCCAATTAACCTACAAACCTGCACGTCTTTGGAATGTGGGAGGAAACCGAAGATCTTGGGGGGAAACCCACGCAGGTCACGGGGAGAACGTACAAACTCCGTACAGACAGCACCCGTAGTCAGGAGCTAACCCGGGTCACTGGCGCTGCGAGCGCTGTAAGGCGGCAACTCTACCGCTGCGCCACCGTTCCGCCGTCTTCAAGACGTGTGGATTAGTAGGTTAATTCAACTGTACGTTGCCCCTCCTATGTAGGGAATGGATGAGAAAATAGGACATCGTAGAACTAGTGATCAATCGATTGAAATATAGAGAATGGAAAAATGCCCATTGGCCCACCGGGTCCACGCCAACCACCGATCACCCGTTCACACTAGTTCTATGCTATCCCACTTTCTCGTCCGTTCCCTACAGGAGGGGCAATTTACAGGGGGCCAATTAACCTACAAAACTGCAGTGCTTTGTGAAGTGGGAGGAAACCAGAGCACCCGGAGGAAACCCACACGGTCACAGGGAGAACCTGCAGACTCCACACAGACAGCACCCGACGTCAGGATGGAACCCGGGTGCTGCGAGGGACCGGCTCTGCCGGCTATGCCACAGTGCCGCTCGATGATCAGGGTGGACTCGACAGTGTTACCATGCTGTATCTGCAAAACTAAAACGCTATTCTCATACATCACAATAATCTCAAAAGCCCTGGAATATTTAGCCAGCGGTAAAATAGGAACGCTTGCCACCGACTTTGGAGGAAGGTTTGTTTACAGGATGTAGAGAACTCTGTGGCAAGAATATGGCGATCCCGACTACGGGTGCTTGTCTGTACGGAGTTTGTACGTTCTCCCCGTGACCCGCGTGGCTTTTCACCGAGATCTCCGGTTTCCTCCCACACTCCAATGACGTACAGGTTTGTAGGTTAATTGGCTTGGTATAAATATAAATTGTCCCTAGTGTGTGTGTGTTGGATAGTGTTAATATGCAGGGATCGCTGGTCGGCGCGGACTCAGTGGGCCAAAGGGCCGCGCTGTATCTCTGTGTATCTCTGTAAGAATGCGCCTGGAAGATGGAGCATGCAATGGCCTTTTATTATAGAAAAGAAAAAAAGATTAATTGAACAAAATTCAATTTCACACAGAGGAGATCAAGCTTGTGATTCTTCCAGGTGAAGTCATGTCAATCGTGAAATTAGACCAGGCACTAATTGGCTGCGATTCTTGTAAAGTGCATCTGATCCTTAAATAATTAATTTAACAGAACATCAGGGCTGCTACCAAAGTCCAAGAGTGTGCTTCAACTGACAGGGATACGTGGTCATTTTCTTGCCGAGATCCTACCTTTGGAACGGCCGTCGAGAGAAATGTGGAAAATGTTGCCAAAAATCCGAAAGTCATAAGTGATAGGAGCAGAATTAGGCCATTCGGCCCATCAAGTCTACTCCGCCATGCAATCATGGCTGATCTATCTCTCCCTCCTAACCCCATTCTCCTGCCTTCTCCCCATAACCCCCGACACCCGTACATTACTCTTATATTAATATAGGATGCCACATTACTCATCTGAAAGCCTGGTTAGTTTAGTTTAGTTTGGAGATGCAGTGCTGAAACAGGCCCTTTGGCCCACCGAGTTTGGCTCTTGGGCCCGGCGATCCCCATACACTCGCACGATCCTCCACACTACAAGTTCCCCCACTTGTACGTTCCCCCCGTGACCTGCGTGGGTTTTCTCAGAGATCTTCGGTTTCCTCCCACACTCCAAAGATGTACATGTTTGTAGGTTAATTGGCTTGGTATAAATGTGAAATTGTCCCTTGTGTGTGTAGGATAGTGTTAGTGTGCGAGGGATCGCTGGCCGGTGCGGTCTCGGTGGGCCGAAGGGCCTGTTTCCCCGCTGTATCTCTAAACTAAAACTAAACTAGGGACAATTTACAATCGTTACTGAAGCCAATTAGCCTACAAACCTGTATGTCTTTGGAGTGTGGGAGGAAACCGGAGATCCCGGAGGAAACACACGCAGGTCAGGGGGAGAACATGCAAACTCCGTACAGACAGCGCCCGTAGTCAGGATTGCACCCGGGTCTCTGGCTCTGTAAGGCAGCAACTCTACCGCTGCCCCACCTGCCACCCGTCTATGTCCATATCCGTCCAGTACCTGGACAAGGTGTGTCTGGAAGCTGTGGGAAACCTGTACTTGGACATAGACCCAAGTCCTAAAGGGCCTGTCCCACTTACACAACATCTCACAGGGTGATGCCTGTATGGTCGTGAGTAGTCGCCCAAAGAGTCTTATCTTGTTCTGGACGCCGCTGGATTTTCAACATGTTGAAAAATTTTGGCGACCTGCTGCGACTATGACGGGTGCCGGCAAGTCACCGAAAAAGGCCCTTAATCCACACTGAGTGACTAGTAATGCTGTATGATGCCTTCTACAATGCAAAGTAGTATCACCTCTGAAGGAACTATATCGGGGGCACTGTGAAAACTTTTTATGTTTTATGTATTGTTTATAATAACATTTCAAGAAAATAAAATCGTAGTTCATAAGTCTTTTTTTAAATTTTATTCTTTAAATTTTTTTTAAAAAGGAAAGGAAGAGATTGAAAGAAAGAAGAAAGTGAAGGA
Organism: Malacoraja senta; assembly: GCA_038087875.1. Taxonomy (NCBI): domain Eukaryota; kingdom Metazoa; phylum Chordata; class Chondrichthyes; order Rajiformes; family Rajidae; genus Malacoraja; species Malacoraja senta. Next base: position 6,965,534 of record CM075977.1, read on the forward strand.
AAAAGTGGGAGTGTAGAAAATGTGACAACAAGAAAGAACGAAGACCCTATAAGAACAAAATTAAAAACAAAAGAAAAAGAGTTAAGAAATAGACCCTAGAAAAGAAGGAGAAAGAGAAAGAGGAAAAAGAGAGAAACAAATAGTTTTTATGAGCATTACGCAAATGGGACATACCAACTCTCCAACTATCAACGTTTATAGGTCCTTCTGGCAGCTCATACCAGTTACGGTCTACCTATCTATCCTCTCACCTAAAACCTATACCCTCTAGTTTTAGAATCCTCTATCCTAGGAACAAGACCATGAGTGTTCACTTTATCCATGCCCCACGTAGGTTCATAAGTCTTAGGAGCAGAATTAGGTCATTCTGCCTTCTCCCTATAACCCTTGACACCCTTACTAATCAAGAATCTGTCAATCTCTGCCTAACCCTTTTTTATATTAGTACGGGTGTCCGGGTTTATGGGGAAAAGGCAGGAGAATGGGGTTAAGAGGGAAAGATAGACCAGCCATGATTGAATGGTGTAGACTTAATGGGCCGAATGGCCGAATTCTGCTCCTAGAAGATATAAACTTAGGTAAAATGGCCTCCACAGCCGTTCATGGTAATTAATGCCACAGTTTCACCACTTTGTGACAAAAGAAATTCCTCCTCATCTCCTTTGTAAAGGTACGTCCTTTTATTCTGAAGCTATGCCCTCTAGTTCCAGACTCTCTCATTGGTGGAAACATTCTCTCCACGTCCACTCTATCCAAACCTTTCACTATTCGGTATGTTTCAATGAGGGGTCCCCTCATCCTTCTAAACTCCAACGAGTGCAGGCCCAGTGCCTTCAAAAGCTATCATAGTGCCATCCTAGTTTTTAAATAAAGTTTAATAACTTGATTGTTTTCCTGTACATTCTTCGGGAACGCTTGTGACACGTTTATCCATTCAGTTTAAAATCGTACACTGGTTAAAAGGTTTTCTCAAATTCCACTCACAAAATGCCTCTCCTTAAAAAAAGACAAAAAGTAGAAGGATGAAGGTTTTGGGGGGGAAGGAAACCAAGAGCATGGCACAAATGGGAGCTGCTAAGAGGTGAGCAATGAAATTTAGAGATGATCATGGAACAGCCATGATTGAAGGGTGTAGTGGACTTAATGGGCCGAATAGCCTAATTCTACTCCTATCCCTTATGACCTTATGATCAAGAGGCCCGAACTTTTAGAATTCTCATGTCATAAGGGATAGGAGCAGAATTAGGTCATTCGGCCCATCAAGTCTACTCCGCCATTCAATCATGGCTGATCTATCAGTCTCCTAACCCATTTCTCCTCCCCATGACCCCTGGCACCCGCACTAATCAATTCTCACCCTTATTTTTCATATTCCTTACACAATATTTGCCTCTCCCTCTAATTTCTTTCAATTTTAGATATTTGCTGTCCTCCACCGGGGAGAAGGAATGGGTGACGTTTTGGGTCGAGACCCTTCTCCAGTCTGAAGAAGGGTCTCAACCCGAAACGTCACCCATTCCTTCTCTCCAGAGATGCTGCCTGTTCCGCTGAGTTCCTCCAGCATTTTGTGTCTATCTTCAGTGTAAACCAGCACCTGCAGTTCCTTCCCACACACACCCCTCCACCAGAACTGGAAGAATGCAGGTATCTAAATTTGAAGGAATTTATAGCGAGAGGCAAATATTGTCCAAGGACTTTGAAAAGAAGGACTATAACACGAACCAACCTCCCTTCCATTGACCCCCATCTACACTTCCTGCTGTCTCAGCAATACCACCAGCATAATCAAGGACCAGTCTCACCCACGGCCACTCCCTCTTCTCCCCTCTCCCTCCCTCTTCTCCCCTCTCCCATCGGGCAAGAGGTGCAAATGTGTGAAAACGCACACCTCCAGATTCAGGGACAGTTTCTTCCCAGCTGTTATCAGGCAACTGAACCGTCCACTCACCACCTCGAGAGTGACGGTCCTAACATACAGTAATAGCAATTTACCACCTCAGGCAATTGAGGAAATTCAGAGTGTCTCCGAGGATCCTCCAGTGCTTTTACTCAGCGGCTGCGGAAAGCATCTTGTCCGGAAATATTACAATCTGGTTTGGGAATTGCTCTGCCCAGGACAAGAAGGCTCTGCAGAGAGTAGTGCGTTCAGCCGAACGCACTATGGGAACTTCACTCGCCCCCCTGCAGGAACTATACATCAGGAGGTTCAACTCCAGAGCCAACAAGATCATGGGAGACCCCTTCCACCCCAGCAACGGACTGTTCCAGCTGCTACGGTCAGGCAAACGCCTCTGTTGCCATGCTGTGTGAATGGAGAGGTTGAGAAGGAGTTTCTTCACAGAGGCCATTAGGACTGTAAACTCCTATCTCACCAGGGACTAACTTTACTGTACCATTCTACTGTTTTTAAAAAAATTGCTGTGTTTTTCCCCGTTTTCCTTCCGCCCACAATATTTAATATGTAAAAGAATATGTGATTCTGTTCTTCCATTCTGTTTGTAGTTTGTTTGTTTGTTTGTTTTTTTTGCACAATCCGTGAGCATTGCCACTTTTCATTTCACTGCACATCTCGTATGTGTATGTGACAAATAAACTTGACTTGACTTGACTAGCTCATTGGAGACCCTCGGACTATCTTTAATCAGGCTTTACTGGACTGTATCTTGTACTAAACATTATTCCCTTTACCCTGTATCTGCACAGCGTGGACAGCTTGTTTGTAATCATGTATCTACAGTCTTTCTGCTGAATGGATGTCATACAACAAAAAAGCTTTCTGCTGAGCCTCGATACACTTGACAACAAACTAAATTATAATTTCAAAACAATCTTATCAACACAGTTATAGCACTGATTTTGAAATGTGCCAACGTACTCACATCCTTCCAAATGCTGAATGCTATTATCGTTGGAACTGCAGTGCTCAATACAAGAGCCTAAAATTGGAAACAAAATATATATATATACTTTAGTGGACAAATATTAAGAGCGCGTGAGGTGCAGCCATCTCGAGGGACATTGTGAACTCACCAGAAGCAATGGAGGCACTGTTCTCAGCCGCAACCACTTAAACACAGTCATCCATAGCTCAGGGGAGCATACACCAAAGGCTGCAAACATGCAGGCATACGGGGTCCATAAATACTTCAGGCTGTGAAGGTACAAAATGCAGCAAGCGTTTTTCATGAATTAAAGAGATATACAGCACGGAAACAGGCCCTTCGGCCCCAACTTGTCCATGCCGATCAAATCAAGATGTCCCATCTACGCGAGTCCCATTTGCCCACGCCTGGCTCTTATCCCTCTAAACCTTTCCTATCCATGTACCTGTACAAATGTCTTTTGAATGTTGTTATCGTACCAGCCTCAACTACCTCCTCTGGCAAACGTTGCCTATTTCCTTCGCTCCATAGAAGCTGCCGCACCCGCTGAGTTTCTCCAGTACTTTTGTCTACCTTCGTTACATACATCCACCCCCCATTGTGTGAAAAAGTTGCCCCTCAGGTTCCTATTTTATCTTTCCCCCGCCCCTCACCTTAAAGCTCTGCCTTCTAGTTCTGGATTCCCTACTCTTGGCAAAAGACTGCATTCACCCTATTTATTCCCCTCACGGTTTTATACACCTCTATTGGGGCACCCCTCAGCTTCCAGCGCTCCAGGGAATAAAGTCCTTCCATGCCCAACCTCTCCCGCTAGTCCTGGCAACATTCTTATTACATCCTTGTTTTATATTAACTGCAGGATCAAGCTTCATTAACAGATACTTTCCAATAAACTTAGCAGTAAACGCCCCTTACTGTTAACAACATTTTACATTTGGGGAAAAGTAGCTCAATAGCACCACCACATGTCCACAAATGGAAATAACACCCTCTGTTGGACATTATATTTAACACGCTCTATCAGACATCTGTTGGACTTTACCCTAAACCTATGTCCTCTAGTCCTCAATTCCCCTACTCTGGGAAAGAGATAGGTATGGTTTTTTTTTTTTTTAATTTAAAAGGCCTGCCCTGAACTGCTCGAATTCCTCCATAGAGTCATAGAGTGATACATTGTGGAAACAGGCCCTTCGGCCCAACTTGCCCACACCAGCCAACAATGTCCCAGCTACACTAGTCCCACTTGGCTGCGCTTGGTCCATATCCCTCCAAACATGTCCTATCCATGTACCTGTCCAACTGTTTCTTAAACGATGGGACAGTCCCAGCCTCAACTACCTCATCTGGCAGCTTGTTCCATACACCCACCACCCTTTGTGTGAAAAAGTGACCCCTCAGATTCCTATTAAATCTTTTCCCCTTCACCTTGAACCTATGGTCCTCGATTCCCCTACTCTGGGTAAAAGACTCTGTGCATCTTCCAGAACTATTCCTCTCATGATTTTGTACACCTCTATAAGATCTCCTCTCATCCTCCTACACTCCATGGAATAGAGACCCAGCCTACTGAACCTCCCCCTATAGCTCACAACCTCTAGTCCTGGCAACATCCTTGTAAATCTTTTCTGAACCCTTTCAAGCTTGACAATATTTTTCCTATAACATGGTGCCCAGAACTGAACATAATGTTCTAAATGCGGTCTCACCAACGTCTTATACAACTGCAACATGACCTCCCAACCTCTATACTCACTTTTATTAAGAACTTGATTCTCATTACTATGCACTGAAAAAGTAGTCCGAGGATCACCATGAACATACGTACCCTTGGAACATCAGTGCCAGTGAGCCGAACAGCACCATATGCAGCACGTGGTAAGCCACCTCCGGCCTCTCACCGATCGCCACAATATCTGGCACACCATCACTTCTTTGTGGCACATTACTAAAACAAAACAAAGTGCAAAGGTAAACTGCCACATTAAAATCAAGATGGACACAAAAAGCTGGAGTAACTCAGCGGGACAGGCAGTCCCACTGGAGAGAAGGAATGGGTGACGTCACCCATTCCTTCTCTCCAGAGATGTTGCCTGTCCCGCTGAGTTACTCCAGCTTTTTGTGTCTATCTTCGGTTTAAACCAGCATCTGCAGTTCATTCCTAGACATTAAAATCAATATTGTTTGTTAAGGGCTTGGGCACACTAGAGGCAGGAAACATGTTCCCGATGTTGTGGGAGTCCAGAACCAGGGGCCACAGTTTAAGAATAAGGAGTAAGCCATTTAGAACAGAGACGAGGAAACACTTTTTCTCACAGAGAGTGGCGAGTCTGTGGAATTCTCTGCCTCAGAGGGCGGTGGAGGCAGGTTCTCTGGATGCTTTCAAGAGAGAGCTAGATAGGGCTCTTAAAGATAGCAGAGTCAGGGGATATGGGGAGAAGGCAGGAACGGGGTACTGATTGGGAATGATCAGCCATGATCACAATGAATGGCGGTGCTGGCTCGAAGGGCCGAATGGCCTACTCCTGCACCTATTGTCTATTGTCCATTGTCTAATATGGATTTAAGTTAGTTTATAGTATTATTTATTGTCATGTGTACCGAGGTATGGGGAAAAGCTTTTGTTGCGCGCTACCCGGTCAGCAGAAGGACAATAAGTCTTTTTAGTTTAGAGAAACACAGTAGAAACAGGCCTTCGGCCCACCAAGTCCACACTGACCCGCAATCACCCGTTCACACTATTTCTTTCCTCCACATTAGGGACTATTTACAGAAGCCAATTAACCTGCACGTCTTTGAAATGCGGGAGGAAACCGGAGCGCGCAGAGAAAACTCATATGGTCACAGGGAAAAACGTACAAACTCCGTACAGACAGCACGTGCAGGTTTCTAGGTTAATTGGCTTCTGTAAATTGTCCCTAGTGTGTGGGATAAAATTAGCGTATGGGTGATCGCTGGTTGGCGCGGACTCTGTGGGCTGAAGGGCCTGTTTCCATGCTGCGTCACCAAATTAAACAAACAGAAAACTTGAATTATTCCCACACAATCCTGCCCAGCTTCCCTTACTAAATCCTTTGCAACATCAAGATCATCCAAGCCCTCACTGCCTCTGTTTTAATTTGCAGTAAGTTGCGTTAACTTGTGCCCTCTTTGCTTCCTGACTTACACTGGTATGGTTAAGTTATAACCTGATTTAAAGGTGATGATCTTTGTCTTCAAAGCCCTCTCTGGTAACTGCCCTCCCAAATCTGCGTTCCCCTCCGGCCTTACAACTAGGGTTGCCGACTGTCCCGTATTAGCCAGGACATCCCGTATATTGGGCTGAATTGGTTTGTCCCATACAGGACCGCCCTTGTCCCGTATTTGACTGCTACTACTCGGGTCGAGGGGAATGTCGGGTCGGAGCGCTGACATTCCCATACGGTCCCGCCTCACCCGTCCCGACGTAGTGCAGCCCATGGAGTGCAGCAGCAGCAGCAGCAGCAGCGCCTCGCCCGTGGCCCCGTCGGTCGGTCGGCAGCCCGGCCAGCTGTCCGACCTTCGGTCCTTCGCTCACCGCCGAACACCACCACCCCTCCTTCTCACGGCCGATCATCGGTTCATGAGTTGGATGGGGTGCCGGACTATGCGTGCGGCATCGCGCCTGGGTGAAAACTCCTCAGCTGGCCCGCCGGCTGGGCTTTGTGTGCAGTCCAGCACCCGGGCCAACTCATCATTCACCCAGCCACGGCCCAGTCCGTCAACGAATTGCCGTGGGGAATTTGTCCCGTATTTTTAACATTTCGTCCCTTATTCGGGAGTGAGAAAGTTGGCAACCCTACTTACAACCCACGCGTAATTCCGGCCTCTTTATCAACATTTTCCTACTTTAATCATCAGCTGGCTATGCCCCGAGTTTTGCAATTCTTGTCTCAACCTCATTACTCAAAGTTTTACCTTACAATCAAGCTCCATGATTGTGCTTTAGACCATTGTCATGGCATTTCATACAGCTCACAGTTGTGTTTGATAGTGCTCCTGTGAGTTGCATATGTCACAGCATAATATCTGAAGAAGGATCTCGACCTGAAACGTCACCCAATCCTTCTCTCTAGAGATGCTGCCTGTCCCGCTGAGTTACTCCAGCTTTTTTATGTCTATCTTCGGTTTAAGCCAGCAGCTGCAGTTCCTTCCCACACATATCTATCAATTCAAGTTATTGATTTTGGAACGGTTTTGTGTCAAGGTTTTCTGTAAACACTTTAGTTCACTTCTTTAGACTGAATGGCTTGACTTTGGTTTAGTTTAGAGATACAGCACGGAAACATACCCTTCGGCCCACCGGGCCCGCGCCGACCACCAATCCCCGCACATTAACACTATGCTACACCTACTAGGGACAATTTTTACATTTACCAACACAATTAACCCACAAACCTGTCCGTCTTTGGAATGTCGGAGGGAAACCAAAGATCTCGGAGAAAACCCACGCAGGTCACGGGGAGAACGTACAAACCCCATACAGACAGCGCCCGTAGACGGGATCGAACCCGGGTCTCCGGCGCTGCAATCGTTGCAAGGCAGCAACTCTACCGCTGCGCCACCGTAGGACAGATTGGACAGGCGGAGACTATTTACCCAAGAGAACGTGGCTGAGGGGTGAATTACAGAAAAAGGCTTATAAAATTATGGGGGACATAGACAATAGGTGCAGGAGTAGGCCATTCGGCCCTTCGAGCCAGCACCGCCATTAAATGTGATCACGGCTGATCATCCCCAATCAGTTCCCCGTTCATGCCTTCTCCCCATATCCCCCGACTCCCCTACGCACAGATGGGATAGACAGTTACTGTCTTTTACCAGGGACTGGGCAGTCTACAACTAGACCTGATAGGTTTAAGGTGAGAGGAGAGAGGAGAGAGATTTATAGGGGATCTGATGGATAGGTTTTTCACACAGACGGTGGGTATTGAAATATTCATTAACAACCAAGCCAGGAGATTTGGCTGTGAATTGCAATAATCCACTTCGACAACCTCTACTTTCTTCTTTACCGAAACTTCTTGACAACGACTTCCAAAGTTGAGAGCAGGCAGATCAGCATGACAGACATACAGAAGGGGAGGAGGCAGGTCTGGGTCAGTCGAATGAAGAACTCTTGCGACGGCGTCTGGAAAGTTTCCTGACAAAGCAACAGGTTTGTGCTGAAATCTCTGAGTGGGAACAGAAGATAAATACATTATTAGTGGAAGTAATAACGGTCGCAGCAAAAGGAGCAAGTCCATCTGCCCACACAACCGCGGCATGGTGGCGCAGCGGTCGAGTTGCTGCTTCATAGCGCCAGAGACCCGCGTTCGATCCCGACTACGGGTGCTTGTCTGTACGGAGTTTGTACATTCGCCCAGTGACCCACATGGGTTTTCTCTGAGATCTTCGGTTTACTCCCACATTCCAAAAAGGTACAGGATTGTAGGTTAATTGGCTTGGATTGAATGTAAAATTGTTCATAGTGTGTGTATGGTAGTGTTAATGAAGCTTCTGAATTTTGCAGTCGGCAGGGCAGTACTCTGCATATCGCCAACTTGGACAATTTTACATTTAAATTTATTTTTTTATCAAGCCAATTAACCTACAAACCTGTACGTCTTTGGAATGTGGGAGGAAACCGAAGATCTCGGAGAAAACCCACGCAGATCATGGGGAGAACGTACAAACTCCATACAGACAGCACCCGTGGTCGGGATCGAACCCGGGTCTCTGGCGCTGCATTTTGCCGTAAGGCAGCAACTCTACCGCTGTGCCACCGTGACTGTGGTGATCGCTGGTCGGCGTGGACTCGGTGGGCCGAAAGGCCTGTTTCCGTGCTGTATCTCTAAACAAAACTAAATCTACTTATTTTAGGAAATGTAAAAACTTCTATTTTTATTAATGATATACTTTACTCTTTATATGTTTCAATAAAAATGGATTTAAGTGTTTAGAGAAACAGCATGGAAACAGGGCCTTCCGAGTCCACACCGACCAGCGATCCCCGTACACTAGCACTATCCTACTCTCGGGAAAATGTAATTTTACTAAAGACAATTAACCTACAAACTTGTACGTCTTTGGAGTGTGGGAGGACACCAGAGCACCCGGAGAAAACCCACGCAGTCACAGGGAGAACGTGTAAACTCCACACAGAGAGCACATGTTATCTACATTATCCCACATTTGCATCCTATACGCCAAGGCCTATTTACAGAGGGCCAATAAAGCTACAAACCTGGACGTCTTTGGGATGCAGAAGGAAACAGGAACACCTGGAGATAACCCACGCGATCACAGGGAGAACGTGCAAACTCCACACAGAGTGCACATGAGATCAGGATTGAACCTGGGTCTCTGGAGCTGTGAGGGGGCACTTCTGCCGCTGTGCCACTGCGAGATACATGGATTTAAGTGTTGTAATACATTAGCTCTATTTTTTTTTTAAAGTGGTAATCTGGTGTACCTCTTTCTGGTAGCTAATATTTACAATTACAAAAAAGAGCATTACCAGATTTCAATTCAAGTATTATAGTACAGCTGCATTCATCATATCACCGCATTGCATATATCTACATGCTCAGCTTTAAAAGTTGTCAAAATTAATAAACGACACCAAGACTGCTGGTGTCGCAGACAATGAAGGAGGCTGTCAAAGTATACAGCGGGATAGAGACCAACTTTGGGAAATGGGTGGAGAAATAGCAGATGGATTGTAATCCATGCAAGTGTGAAAGGTTGCACTTTGGGAGGTCCAATGCAAGTTCTCCCTGTGACTACAAGCGTTTTCTCCGGATGCTCCGGTTTCCTCCCACGCTCCAAAGACGTACATGTTTATAGGTTAATTGACCAGTACATTGTAGAATTTGGGGGGGGGGGGGTGGTCCAATGCCTACATACAGTTAATAGTAAGATCGCTAATAGCATTGATGTGCAGAGGGATCTTGGGGACAAGGTCCACCCGTTGATATAGAGTGGTAAAGAATGCATATGGTATGCTCGCCTTCATTGGGCAAAGCATTGAGTATATCAGGAAGTCATGAGGTAGCTCTAACAGATTGTGGTTAGGCCACATTTGGGGCAATGGGTGCAGTTCTGGTCGCCCCATTACAGGAAGGATCTGAAGAAGGGTCTCGACCCGAAACGTCGCCCATTCCTTCTCTCCAGAGATGCTGCCTCACCCGCTGAGTTACTCCAGCATTTTGTGTCTACCTTCGATTTTACCAGCATTTGCAGTTATTCCTTACACAGGAAGGATGTGTTGGCTTTGGAGAGTTTTACCAGAATACTGCCTTGATTGGGGATTATTAAGCTCTGCAGAGAGTAGTGCATTCGGCTGAACGCATTATGGGAACTACACTCGCCCCCCTGCAGGACCTATACACCAGGAGGTGCAGATCCAGATCCAGCAACATTATGGGGGACCCCTACCACCCCAGCAACGGACTGTTCCAGCTGCTACGGTCAGGCAAGCGCCTCCGCTGTCACACTGTGAAAATAGAGAGGATGAGACGGAGTTTCTTCCCAAAGGCCATCAGGACTGTAAACTCTTATCTCACCAGGGACTAATTTACTGTTGTGTTGTGTCTCTTTACATTTTTTTGTTTTCCTAACATGTAAATACTGATTCTGTTCTATTCTGTTCTGTAGTTTTTTTTGCACAATCCGCAGGCATTGCCACTTTCATTTCACTGCACATCTTGTATGTGTATGTGACAAATAAAGTCGACTTGACTTGACTTGAGGAACAAGGAGTGGTTTGACAAACTTGGATTGTTTTCTTTGGAATGCCAGAGGTTCCCGAGAGAAGTACATACAATTATGAGAGGTATAGATAAGGTAGACAACCAGAACATTTTACACCAGGGAGGAAATCTCAAGGTCTGGAGGGCATAACTTTAAAGCTAGAGGGGCAACATATTAAATGAGAAGAGGACTAGCTTTTTTTACACACAGAGAGCGGTGGGTGCCTGGAATGCGCTGCCAGGGGTGGTGGTGGTGGAAGAAGACACTATAGTGGTGTTTAAGAGGCTTTTAGATAGAGAGATAAAGATCACGTGCAGGCAAAAAAGTTTAGGTTATCTTGGCATCATGTTCGGCACAAACATGGTGGGCTGAAGGGCCTGTTCCCGTGCTGTACTTTGCAATGTTTTGGACAGAACTGCAGATGCTGGTTTAATTTGAAGGTATCACAAAATGTTGGGATTGAAGAAGGGTCTCGACCCGAAACGTCACCCAATCCTTCTCTCCAGAGATGCTGCCTGTCCCACTGAGTTACTCCAGCATTTTGTGTCCACCTGTACTTTTCTGTGTTCTACAATGTTCACAAGTTGTTTAACAATGGGGGCATCGTGGTCAAGCAGAGGTGGAACTTGACTCAATGTATCCACACATGCAGAGCAGGGCTGACAGATAGCAGGAATGAGAGGCTGCCCCCTGCACAACACCTCATCAAACTTTACCTTGTAGTATTCAAGTCAAATTTTGCTTCAAAAAACTTCAATATGTGTTCATTTTCTTCTTGAGGGAGGATTTTCTGGAAACAAGTAAATAAATAGAAACTCTTAATTCCAAGGCTGCGGACAATCTGAATAAAAACACGTCAGCCCCAGTGGAAATGTGGGGAAGAGGGGCTATCCAGCCAAGACAGCAATAAGGTGAAAATTTCTCTGGTGACAAAGGGTGGTGGGTGTCAGGAACGAGCTACCAGAGGAGGTAGTTAGGGCAGGTACTATCACAGTGTTTAAGAACATTTAGAATTACATGGATAGGACAGGTTTAGAAGGATATGGGGCAAACGCAGGCAGGTGGGACTAGTGTAGATGGGACATGTTTGTCGGTGTGGGCCAGTGTAAGACTCCCAGCGTATACTGTCCCAGCGTACGTCTACTGCTAAGGTAGATACTTAATAAGCAAGTAGGTAAAAAGTTATGTAGGCAAGATGGTGCCCAACCCAGCAAACCTTGTGTGTGTTAGTCACGGAAGTGGATCTGCAATCACGCATTACAATCGCTCCACTCATAAATCCCTACTCCCAAAGCAACATTTCTTATTCAGGTTATCGCTGTGGACAGCTCAATTGTAATCATGAATAGTCTTTCCGCTGACTGGTGAGCACACAACAAAAGTTTTTCACTGTATCTCGGTATACATGACAATGAACTAAACAATGAAGTATAAGTTCAGTTTACAAAAATCAGCTGATTTACTCTAATAATTTCTTCTAATTTGCAAGCTTTTGTTGATTTTTTAATTGGTAGGCAAATGTACCTGAATATCAGTGGCACACAGTGACACTTTGAATTCTTGTTTGCCTTGAGAGTCAGCTAAGCCTGAGTATATGGCTTAGCTGCCTGGCATCTTTTTTAAGCTGTTTCATGGGCTGGAGTTGCCTAATGATGACACAGTCAACCCACTATGTGAAAGGGCTTTGTAGGTATCGAGCACCATTCTTCTGTAATGCTGAGGCTCTACAAGTCACTGATCAGGCTGCATTTGGAGTACTGCAAGCAAATGTGGGTCCCATATCTGAGGATGTGCTGGCTCTGGCGAGGGTCCAGAGGAGGTTTACAAGAATGATCCCAGGAATGAGTGGGTTAGCATATGATGAGCATTTGACAGCACTGGGCCTGTACTCGCTGGAGTTTAGAAGGTTGAGGGGGGACTTCATTGAAACTTACAGAATAATGAAAGGCATAGATGGAGTGGATGTGGAGAGGATGTTTCCACTGGTGGGAGAGTCTAGGATCAGAGGTCATAGCCTCAGAATTAAAGGGGGCTCTTTTAGAAAGGAGGTGAAGAAGAACTTCTTTAGTCGGAGGGTAGTTAATCTGTGGAGCTCATTGCCACAGAGGGCTGTGGAGGCCAAGCCTGTGGATAATTTTAAAGGCAGAGATGGACAAATTCTTGATTAGAACGGGTGTCAAGGGTTATGGGGAGAAGGCAGGAGAATGGGATTAAGAGGTAGAGATCAGCCATGATTGAATGGCGGAGAGGATTCGATGGGCCAAATGGCCTAATTCTACTCCTATAACTTGTGAACTTAGCACATGGGATAATGGCGACTTCACATGGCTTGCTAATGGCAGCAAATTCTGGCTCAATAACATTTGCACAACAGACCTTTCAAACACCGAAATGCAGTCACAGGAGTTTAAGTCACATTTAACATCGGCTTGCATAGTACATGCCAAGAAAACAAATGGTGGGTGTTGATGAGAGCCAAGATTAGGAATGCTACAATTAGATCAGTGGACAGGTGATCAGAGCGGTGGACAGGAGGGACGAAAAGAAAGAAAAGTCAGTGATCCTATCGTAATAACGAAGGAGATGACAGAGATACTGCCCAGTCCATCACAGCTACTGATCTCCCCACCATCGAAGTGATCTATAGGAAGCGCTGCCTCAAAAAGGCAGTTAATATCATCAGACACACAGCTTCCTGGCCACACGCCCATTTCCCTCCTGCCACTGAGACGCAGGTAAAGGAGCCTTAAAACTGTAACGTCCAGATTCCGGAGCAACTTCTTCCCTACAACCATCAGGCTATGAAATACTACAACCTTCAACTAAGCTCTGAACTATTTACACTTTGGGGGCAGTGTTTTTGTCTTTGGTAGACCCAAGTTATATGGGTTTTTTGCACCAAGAATGTTTAGAAACATAGAAAATAGGTGCAGGGGTAGGCCATTCGGCCCATCGAGCCAGCGCCGCCATTCAATGTGATCATGGCTGATCATCCACAATCAGTACCCCGTTCCTGCTTTTTCCCCATACCCGTGGATTCCGTTAGCCCCAAGAGCCATATCTAACTCTCTCTCAAAAACATCCAGTGAATTGGCCTCCACTGCCTTCTGTGGCAGAGAATTCCACAGATTCACAACTCTCTGGCTGAGAAAGTTTTTCCTCATCTCAGTCCTAAATGGCCTACTCCTTATTCTTAAACTGTGAGCCCCTGGTTGTGGACTCCCCCAACATCCTGAACATTTTTCCTGCATCTACCCTATCCAATCCCTTAAGAATTGTACATATTTCTACAAGATCCCCTCCCGTCCTAAATTCCAGTGAATATAAGCCCAATCGATCCATTCTTTCATCATATGTCAGTCCCGCCATACCGGGAATTAACTTAGTGAACTTATGCTGCACTTCCTCAATAGCAAGAATGTCCTTCCTCAAATAAAGAGACCAAAACGGCACACAATACTCCAGGTGCTGTCTCACCAGGCCTCTACAACTGTAGTAGGACCTCTTTGCTCCTTTACTCAAATCTTCTCGCTATGAAGGAGCGAGGTGGATGCACAGAATCTAATGCCCAGAGTACGTGAATCGAGGGCCAGAGGACATAGGTTTAAGGTGAAGGGGGAAAAGTTTAATTGGAATCTGGGGGAGGAACTTTTTCACACAAAGGGTGTTGGATGAATGAAACGAGCTTGGAGGAGGTAGTTGAGGCTGGGACTAACCAAACGTTTAAGAAACAGTTGGACAGGTACATGGATAGAACAGGTTTGGAGGGATATGGACCAAACGCAGGCAGGAGGGACTAGTAAAGCTGGGACATGTTGGTCTGTGTGGGAAATAACTGGCACTGGCCACTTCAATAACTGGCACTGGCCACTCAAATCAGCCACCCCGGACATGTTTATGATTGGTCTTACTGTACTTTAACGTTGTTTGTATCTATTTTAACTTATACTGTTCCATCAGGGGACTGGATTGTTTTAGTGTTGTTATTATTATGTGTGAAATGTTTTAAAACGTCATGTGGGAAACGTCTTTTCGTTTTGCACTGCACAACTGTTGCTTGCAAGATGACAATAAAGGAATTGAATTGAATTGATTGAATTGAAAGTTGGGCCGAAGGGCGTGTTTCCACGCTGTATCACTCTGTGACTCTTGAAATACATTCGTAACAACTAAAATATACAAACCAAGCTCCCAGATTTAATACTTACTTTTATGACAAGATTTAAAATGATTGAGATGGTGAAAACCAAGTAGAAATGAAGGAGCAACTTCATGAGCCTTGCCACAAAGTGACCTTTCTTCAAGTTTTGCTGTAAAAGTAGAGAACAGATTAGGATTGACACTAACAATGCTTGAATGGTAATAATAATAATAATACTTTATTTGTCACCTGTACCGAGGCCCAGCGACAACCACTTTTATTTTTACAGTTCAGTCCAAGTACCACTATACATTAGCACTTAGATACATCTTAGATAAGCATCTCAGATACAGTGCGATTGGATAGCCAGCTTTGGCACCATTTTCAAATCAGTCGTTACAGGTGTAGAGTTCTTAACCTGACCATGAAAGGCCGTAGTCTTGGTGGAGATGTAGGGTTACAGTAGCTTCGTAGGACCCGGCGTGCGGGGGGGGGGGGGGCACCAAGAACAAAGACTGTAATGCACACTTTTTAACTGTCGGTGCCCTATATGTGGCGACTCTTTGCATACCTCGTGTATGGTGTGCAAAACAAATAATTTTGTTGTGACACACGACATGCGATAATAAAGTATTAATCACTATCCCAGAACATTTTAAACTAACCACATCACAAATAAAATTTAGGAAACAGAATCATAAAAAACATAGGTATGGGAGTAGGCCATTCGGCCCTACGAACCAGCACCGCCATGCAATATGATCATGGTTGACCATCTAAAATCGGTACCCCATTCCTGCTTTCTCCCCATATCCCTCGATTCCTTTAGCCCTAAGAGCTAAATCTAACCCCCTCTTATAGACAAGAGACAATAGGTGCAGTAGTAGGCCATTCGGCCCTTTGAGCCAGCACCGCCATTCAATGTGATCATGGCTGATCGTCCCCAATCAGTACCCCGTTCCTGCCTTCTCCCCATATCCCCCGACTCCGCTATCTTTAAGAGCTATATCCAACTCTCTCTTGAAAGCATCCAGAGAACCAGCCTCCACTGCCTTCTGAGGCAGAGATTTCCACATATTCACAACTCTCTGTGAGAAAAAAGTTTTTCCTCATCTCCGTTCTAAATGGCCTTATAAGTGAGGGGTTATTTGATAGGCAGATTGTTGGACAAACGCCAGAGATGAGGAGAAAGGTGTGGGTCAAGCGGATAAAGAGTTGAATAAAGAGAAAAAATAATAAATAAGAGAATGAATAAACATCAAAAATATATATTTTTAAAAAGATAAAGAGTAAAATTTAAACCTATGGTTGTCCCATTAATTATGGTTGTCCCATTATTAATTAGGAATGAAGTGAACTACAACATACTTACTCCAATGATGTTCCAGATGTTGGGGGAGTCCAGAACTGGGGGCCACAGTTTAAGAATAAGGGGTAAGCCATTTAGAATGGAGATGAGGAAACACTTTTTCACACAGAGAGTGGTGAGTCTGTGGAATTCTCTGCCTCAGAGGGCGGTGGAGGCAGGTTCTCTAGATACTTTCAAAAGAGAGCTAGATAGGGCTCTTAAAGATAGCGGAGTCAGGGGATATGGGGAGAAGGCAGGAACGGGGGGGGGGTACTGATTGGGAATGATCAGCTATGATCACATTGAATGGCAGTGCTAGCTCGAACGGCTGAATGGCCTACTCCTGCACCTATTGTCTATTGTCTATAATGATAAACATTAAATGCTGATGAAGTTTCAAGTACATGTTCCACTACCTGAATATATTTTGCAAGATGTGAACCGCAAATTAAACTTAGAAGTGGGGAAGCGAGCAAAGCGGAGTTTCTGAACTGCGTAAAATACCCCAGTGCAAGGCACACCAAGTACATCCTGTACACCTCTGTTACCTGCAAAACAAAACAGAGAACAACGTTCAGAATGAATGAATGAATGAATACGTTTATTGGCCAAGTATTCACATACAAGGAATTTGCCTTGGTGCTCCACCCACAAGTGACACCATGACATACAGTGACAGTTACGAATGACACATAAAACACTAAACATTAATAATAAAACATTATTGATTAAACATGTGAACTAAACAAAATACCAGAGCAAAAGGAGGCTACAATTTTTTGGTTATTGAGTGGAGCTACTACTCGTGGAAAAAAGCTGATTTTATGTCTGACTGTGGCAGCTTTGACAGTCCGGAGTCGCCTTCCAGAGGGAAGTGATTCAAAGAGTTTGTGGCCAGGGTGAGAGGGGTCAGAGATGATCTTACCCGCTCGCTTCCTGGCCCTTGCAGTGTACAGTTCATCAATGGAGGGAAGGTTGGAGGAAACCTTCTTAGCTGATCGGACGATTCGCTGCAGCCTCCGGGTGTCGTGCTTGGTGGCTGAGCCAAACCAGACCATGATGGAGAAGGTGAGGACAGACTCTACGATGGCCGTGTAGAATTGGACCATCATTGCCTGTGGCAGATTGTGCTTCCTTAGCTGCCGTAGGAAGTACATCCTCTGTTGTGCCTTTTTTGACTGATGGTAAACCCCCATTTAAGGTCCTTGGAGATGATGGTTCCCAGGAACTTAAAAGACTCCACAGACTCCACAGATGTGACTGTGGTGTTGTTGATGGTGAGTGGGGTGAGGGGACGGGGAGCTGTTTCACATCAACAACAGAATATCTCAAATAAGCAATTTGTTTGGGGCGGTACAGTGGCACAGCGGTAGAGTTGATGCCTCACAGCACCAGAGACCCAGGTTCAATCCCGACTAAGGTCCCTGTCTGTACGGAGTTTGATGTTCTCCCCATGAGCTCCGGTTTCCTCCCACACTCCAAAGCCGTACATGTTTGTAGATTAATTGGGTTCGGTAAAGATTGTAAATTGTTCTTAGTGTGTAGATAGTGTACGGGGATCGCTGGTCAGCGCGGGCTCGGTGGGCCAAAGGGCACGTTTTCACGCTGTATCTCTAAACTAAACAATGAACAGCAATAAACAGAATAGAGAAGTTTAAATAACTCATTGTAGAAACAAGGAACTGCAGATGCTGGTTTACCAAAGGAAAGACACAGGAATGCTGGAGTAACTCTGCGGATCAGGCAGCATCTCTGGAGAAAATAGACAGGTGATGTTTTGGGTCAGGACCCTTCTTCAGGCTGATTGTTAGACATGTGAGACATAAGCCTTTTAATAGTAATGGACTGGATTGATACACTACTTATCTTGAGGGATAGACCAGATTTACGAAAGGTAAATCGTTTCTGACGAATCTTATAGAATTTTTCGAGGATGTAACTAGTAGAGTGGATAGGGGAGAACCAGTGGATGTGTTGTATCTGGACTTTCAGAAGGCTTTCGACAAGGTACCACATAAGAGATTAGTATACAAACTTCAGATCAGATTCAGATTCAGATTCAACTTTATTGTCATTGTGCAGTGTACAGTACAGAGACAACGAAATGCAGTTAGCATCTCCCTAGAAGAGCGACATTAATATGAGCAGTAAATAAATAAATCTAATAAATCCTGGTGGGAGGAGTGTCCGGGGGGGGGGGTGTGATTGGCAGTCACCGAGGTACAGTGTTGAGTAGTGTAACCGCCGCAGGGAAGAAGCTGTTCCTGGACCTGCTGGTCCGGCAACGGAGAGACCTGTAGCGCCTCCCGGATGGTAGGAGGGTAAACAGTCTGTGGTTGGGGTGAGAGCAGTCCTTGGCGATGCTGAGCGCCCTTCGCAGACAACGCTTGCTTTGGACAGACTCAATGGTGGGGAGTGAGGAACCGGTGATGCGTTGGGCAGTTTTCACCACCCTCTGCAGTGCTTTCCGGTCGGAGACAGAGCAGTTGCCATACCATACTGTGATGCAGTTGGTAAGGATGCTCTCGATGGTGCAGCGGTAGAAGTTCACCAGAATCCGAGGAGACAGATGGACCTTCTTTAGTCTCCTCAGGAAGAAGAGACGCTGGTGAGCCTTCTTGACCAGAGTTGAGGTATTGTTGGTCCAAGAGAGGTCATCGGAGATGTTGACCCCCAGGAACCTGAAGCTGGAAACACGTTCCACCTCCCTCCCGTTAATGTGGATGGGGGTGTGCATGCCGCCCCTAGACTTCCTGAAGTCTACAATGAGCTCCTTGGTCTTCTTGGAGTTAAGGGCCAGGTTGTTGTCAGCGCACCATGCTGCTAGGAGCTGGACCTCCTCCCTATAGGCCGACTCATCGTTGTTGCTGATGAGGCCAATCACCGTTGTATCATCTGCGTACTTGATGATGGTGTTAGTACCATGTACAGGTGTGCAGTCGTAGGTGAAGAGGGAGTAGAGGAGGGGGCTCAGCACACAGCCCTGTGGAACGCCGGTATTCAGGGTGAGGGTTGAAGAGGTGTGCTTGTCTAACCTAACAGACTGGGGTCTGTTGGTTAGAAAGTCCAGTATCCAGTTGCAGAGGGAGGGGTCGATGCCCAGGTCACCGAGTTTGGTGATCAGTTTAGAGGGTATGATGGTGTTGAATGCTGAGCTGTAATCGATGAACAGCATTCTTACGTAAGTGTCTCTGTTGTCGAGGTGGGAGAGGGCGGAGTGAAGTGCCGTTGAGATGGCATCCTCCGTACTCCTGTTCTTGCGGTAGGCAAACTGATAGGGATCCAACGTGGGGGGTAGGCAGCCTTTGAGGTGTGCCAGGACCAGCCTCTCGAAGCACTTGGCGATGATGGGAGTAAGTGCAACTGGGCGGAAGTCGTTGAGGCTTGCCGCAGTGGAGTGTTTTGGCACCGGCACGATGGAGGTGGATTTAAGGCACGTGGGCACAACTGCTTGGGCAAGTGACAGGTTGAAGATGTCAGTCCAGACGTCTGTCAGCTGCGCAGCACAGGCCCTGAGGACGCGCCCGGGGATGCCGTCAGGGCCAGCAGCCTTACGTGCATTAGTCCTACTCAGTGCCACGTACACGTCGAAGGGGGTGAGTGAGAGGGGCTGGTGATCGGCAGGGAGCACCGCCTTGATGGCCAACTGCCGATTGTCCCTATCGAAACGGCCATAGAAGTGGTTGAGCTCCTCAAGGAAGGAGGCGTTACTGGATGTGGGGGTGGTGTTGGTGGGTCTAAAGTCCGTGATGGCCTGGATGCCTTGCCACATGCGTCGGGGGTCGGAGTTGTTGTTGAAGTGCTCCTCAATCCTGAGTTTATGGCAGTGCTTGGCCTTCTTTATGCCCTTCTTCAGGTTAGCCCTGGATGAACTATAGGCTCGGGCATCGCCTGACCTGAAAGCGGTGTCCCGTGCTTTCAGCAGTAGCCTGACCTCGCTGTTCATCCATGGCTTCTGATTCGGGAATATGGTCACCTGTTTGAGGGAGGTGACACTGTTGATGGTGGAGTTTATAAAGTCCAGAACAGATGATGTATAGGAGTCAATGTCCATGTGGGAGTCGAGGGTGGCCTGGGCTGCAAACGCCTTCCAGTCAGTGTTTCCAAAACACTGCTGAAGTGTGGATTCCGCATCCTCTGACCAGACTTTAACTGTCCTCACAGTGGGTTTAACCCGTCTGATGAGTGGGGAGTACTTTGGGAGCAGGAACAATGAGAGGTGATCAGACTGTCCAAGGTGGGGGAGGGGGACGGCTTTGTAAGCTTCAGCCATGTTGGTGTAGACTTTGTCCAGTGTCTTGCCTTCTCTAGTGGCGAAGGAGACATGTTGGTGGAATTTGGGGAGTACAGTCTTCAGGTTGGAGTGATTGAAGTCACCCGCAACAATGAAGGCTGCCTCGGGGTTGTGAGTCTGTTGTTTGCTAATGGCAGAATGCAGATCTTTCATTGCAAGCTTGGCATTAGCATCAGGAGGAATATAGGCTGCAGTCACAACAGTGGAGGTAAACTCTCTGGGCAGATAGAACGGTCTGCATCTAACCAAGAGGAACTCTAGGTTAGCTGAGCAGTGACTCTCGATGATGGTGGTGTCCGTGCACCATGCTTTGTTTACATAAATGCACAGACCTCCACCTCTGGTCTTACCGGAGTCAATTGTCCTGTCCGCTCGGAGTAAATGCCGCCCCGTTAGCTGGATGGCGCTGTCAGGAACGTCGGTGTTGAGCCAAGTTTCAGTGAGGATCAAGATGCTGCAGTCTTTGATCCAGTTGTGGGAGGTGATCCTTAGCCGGAGTTCGTCCATTTTGGACGAACTCCGGAGTTCGTCCATTAAATCACACGGTATTGGGGGTTCAGTATTGATGTGGATAGAGAACTGGCTGGCAAACAGGAAGCAAAGAGTAGGAGTAAACGGGTCCTTTTCACAATGGCAGGCAGTGACTAGTGGGGTACCGCAAGGCTCAGTGCTGGGACCCCAGCTATTTACAATTTATATTAATGAACTGGATGAGGGAATTGAAGGCAACATCTCCAAGTTTGCGGATGACACTAAGCTGGGGGGCAGTGTTAGCTGTGAGGAGGATGCTAGGAGACTGCAAGGTGACTTGGATAGGCTGGGTGAGTGGGCAAATGTTTGGCAGATGCAGTATAATGTGGATAAATGTGAGGTTATCCACTTTGGTGGCAAAAACAGGAAAGCAGACTATTATCTAAATGGTGGCCGATTAGGAAATGGGGAGATGCAGCGAGACCTGGGTGTCATGGTACACCAGTCATTGAAAGTAGGCGGGTACACAAAAATGCTGGAGAAACTCAGCGGGTGCAGCAGCATCTATGGAGCGAAGGAAATAGGTAACGTTTCGGGCCGAAACCCTTCTTCATTGAAAGTAGGCAAGCAGGTGCAGCAGGCAGTGAAGAAAGCGAATGGTATGTTAGCTTTCATAGCAAAAGGATTTGAGTATAGGAGCAGGGAGGTTCTACTGCAGTTGCACAGGGTCTTGGTGAGACCACACCTGGAGTATTGCGTACAGTTTTGGTCTCCAAATCTGAGGAAGGACATTATAGCCATAGAGGGAGTGCAGAGAAGGTTCACCAGACTGATTCCTGGGATGTCAGGACTTTCATATGAAGAAAGACTGGATAGACTTGGCTTATACTCGCTAGAATTTAGGAGATTGAGAGGGGATCTTATAGAAACGTACAAAATTCTTATGGGGTTGGACAGGCTAGATGCAGGAAGATTGTTCCCGATGTTGGGGAAGTCCAGGACAAGGGGTCACAGCTTAAGGATAAGGGGGAAATCCTTTAAGATCGAGATGAGGAAAAACTTTTTCACACAGAGAGTGGTGAATCTCTGGAACTCTCTGCCACAGAGGGTAGTTGAGGCCAGTTCATTGGCTATATTTAAGAGGGAGTTAGATGTGGCCCTTGTGGCTAAGGGGATCAGGGGGTATGGAGAGAAGACAGGTACGGGATACTGAGTTGGATGATCAGCCATGATCATATTGAATGGCGGTGCAGGCTCGAAGGGCCGAATGGCCTACTCCTGCACCTATTTTCTATGTATCTATGTATGTATCTATAAGACAAATGATGAATTTTATAGGATTAGATTGATGTACAGCACCCAATAATAAATTACTTATTGTTCAGTTTTGTATGTTTTCCTATTCATATTCAAAGAGTATGCTTAAAGTAATTATGATCCACTATTATGGGGATATATATATTTTTTAAAAGACATGTTGTATTGACTACCCCTCATCCAAAGGACACTGAAGGCCACAAAAGCCGGAATGAATATGGTTTTAGTGGGGTTTTACAAAAGATTTCAACTTGCAATCAAATAACTATTCTTTCTAGGACATATATTAACGGAGATGTGCGTGGCAAGTTTGTTTTTACACAGAGAGTGGTGGTTGCATGGATCGCTCTGCCAGGGGTGAGAGTGGAGGCAGATACGATAGTGGTGCTGAAGAGGCTTTTGTATCGGCACGTGGATATGAAGTGAGTGGAGGGAGGTGGGTCATGTGCTGGCAGATGAGTTTCATTTAACTTGGTATCGTGTTTGGCTGGGACATTGTTGACTGAAGGGCTTGGAGTTTTGGGTTAAACCATGGGGAAGAGAACAGACATCCCGCTCCACACATGCATCCCACCCAACCTACTTTGTGACACAACCTTGCAATAGTGATGGACGGAGCGAAACACAACTTATTTTGAGGGACAGGCCAGAGTGACAATGATGTTCACAAGTTTATAGGAGTAGAATTAGGCCATTCGGCCCATCGAGTCTACTCCGCCATTCAATCATGCCTGATCTCTGCCTCCTAATCCCATTTTTCTGCCTTCTCCCCATAACCCTTGACACCCGTTCCAATCAAGAACTCTTTGTCTATCTCTGCCTTAAAAATATCCATTGACTTGGCCTCCACAGCCCTCTGTGGCAATGAGTTCCACAGATTAACTACCCTCTGACTAAAGAGGTTCCTCCCCACCTCCTTTCTAAAAGAGCGCCCTTTAATTCTGAGGCTATGGCCTCTGGTCCCAGACTCTCCCACCAGTGGAAACATCCTTTCCACATCCACTCCATCTACGCCTTTCATTATTCTGTAAGTTTCAATGAGATCCTACCCTCAACCTTCTAAACTCCAGTGAGTACAGGCCCAGTGCTGTCAAACGCTCATCTTATGCTAACCTACTCATTCCTGGAATGTGAAGGATTAGATTGATCTACTAAATGAGGCCCTTTTTACACAAATGACAATGTTCTGAAACAAAATACAGACCTCATGTTTTACATGCGTTTGATTTGTGCATTTTTGAAATAACGTGCTTGTTCCTTTAATACTAAACTATGGTTTATGCGCTGGTATTTTTTTTAATAACGCGCTCAAATTTTCTGTTGACATCACCTGTTTAATTTACGCATTTTTGAATTACGTGCCACTTTTCAAGTACGTAATCTCATCAAGAAATTGTGGACGCAGCCCAGACCATCAAACGAACCAACCTACTTTCCATTGTCTCGATTTACACCTCACGCTGCCTCGGCAAGGCCAGCAGCATAATCAAGGACCAGTCGCACCCTGGCCACTCCCTCTTCTCCCCTCTCCCATCGGGCAAAAGGTATAGAAGTGTGAAATCGCACACCTCCAGATTCAGGGACAGTTTCTTCCCAGCTGTTATCAGGCAAATGAATCATCCTACCACAACCAGAGAGCAGTCCTGAACTACTATCTACCTCATCGGGGACTCACTGACTATCTTTGGTCGGACTTTACTGGCTTTACCTTGCACTAAAAGTTATTTCCGTATCATGAATCTATACACAGTAAATGGCTCGATTGGAATCATGTGTTCTTTTTCCGCTGGCTGGTCATCACGCAACAAAAGCTGTTCACTGTACCTCAGAGAACTACAGTTCTCCCCGTGACGTGACAATAAACTAAACTGAACTGAACTGTAAAACACAAGGTGCCTGAACCAGTACCAATCATTATACTGGATCCAGCAAAGTTTCATCCATTCCAAACTGTATGGAATGAAAACAAAACACAGATGCTGAAAATCTTAAATAAAACTGCTTCCCTTTCCATTGATGCCACCAGATCTGCAGAGCATTTCCTGGTGTTATTTTGGAACGGCGTCTGATTCAGTACACCACAATTACTCAGATAATAGACCCTCCCAAACTCAAGGCAACCTTGACCATCGATCCACCACTACCTGGGTCAGGGGTTATGGGGAGAAGGCAGGAGAATGGGATTGAGAGGGAAAGATATATCTGCCATGATTGAATGATGGAGTAGGCTTGATAGGTCAAATAGCCTAATTCTGCTCCTGGAACTTATGAACTACCAAACTGCGGTAGAGTTGCTGCCTCACAGCGCCAGAGACCCAGGTTCGATCCCGACTACGGGTGCTGTCTGTACAGAGTTTATACGTTCTCCCCGTGACGTGCGTGGGTTTTCTCCTAGATCTTCGGTTTCCTCCCGCACTCCAAAGACGTACAGGTTTGTAGTTTAATTGTCTTGTATAAATGTCATATTGCCCCTAGTGTGCGTAGGATAGTGTTAATGTGTGGTGATCACTGGCCTGTTTTTATGCTGTATCTCTAAATTAAACCGTTAAAATGGTTTGATAGGCTCCAAATAATTTCTCTGTGCTCTCCGAGGTTACGAGGTTAATTCCCAGGACTGCGGGACTCTCATATGTTGAAAGAATGGAGCGGCTGGGCTTGTATACACTGGAATTTAGGAGGATGAGAGGGGATCTTATTGAAACATGTAAGATTATTAAGGGATTGGACACGCTAGAGGCAGGAAACATGTTCCCAATGTTGGGGGAGTCCAGAACCAGGGGCCACAGTTTAAGAATAAGGAGTAAGCCATTTAGAACAGAGACGAGGAAACACTTTTTCTCACAGAGAGTGGTGAGTCTGTGGAATTCTCTGTCTCAGAGGGCGGTGGAGGCAGGTTCTCTGGATGCTTTCAAGAGAGAGCTAGATAGGGCTTAAAAATAGCGCAGTCTGGGGATATGGGGAGAAGGCAGGAACGGGGTACTGATTGGGGATGATCAGCCATGATCACATTGAATGGCGGTGCTGGCTCGAAGGGCCAAATGGCCTACTCCTGCACCTATTGTCTATAGTCTATTGTCTAATATGGATTTAATTTAGTTTATAGTATTATTTATTGTCATGTGTACCGAGGTATGGGGAAAAACTTTTGTGGTGGAGCAGAGATGAGGAAAAACTTTTTCAACCAGAGAGTTGTGAATCTGTTGAATTCTCTGCCTCAGAAGGCAGTGGAGGCTAGTTCTCTGAATGCTTTCAAGAGAGAGTTAGATAGAGCTCTTAAAGGGCCTGTCCCACTTGGCGATTTTTTTCGGCGACTACCGGCATCATATCAGTGTCACCAAAAGGTTTTGAACATTTCAAAATCCAGCGGCGACAAAAGAAATGTTGCAACACTTGAAAAAACACCGCTCGTCATACGTCATCACGCCGCGTCATGCCGAATATTTCTCGGTGACCTGATAAGTCAGTCAATGATGCCGGCAGTCACCGATAAAAATCGCCTAGTGGGACAGGCCCTTTACGATATGGGGAGAAGGCAGGAACGGGATACTGATTGTGGATGATCAGCCATGATCACAGTGAATGGCGGTGCTGACTCGAAGGGCCGAATGGCCTCCTCCTGCACCTATTGTCTCTTCTCCAATTCCTGTGCGCAGCAAGATTTCATACCCCCACGTACCTTACGACTCGGAATGAGATCCAGGCAATCCAACAAGAAAAGACTGAAGGCTTGCACAAATAGCACATAGTGACTAATCTCCCATATCATTATGAAGGCAAATGTAGATGAGCACATCAGGAGATATGAAAACACCTAGGACAAGGGGTGAAAAAATGTAGAAACATTAGCTTTTATAATCCACAATCTGATCATAGATCTCTATTTATAAGGTAAAACACGATACACCACACATTCATATTAGACACAAAAAGCTGGAGTAACTCAGTAGGCAGCATCTCTGGAGAGAAGGAAATGGGTGACTAAAGTCTGTAGAAGGGTGTCGACCCAAAACATCACCCATTCCTTCTCTCCAGAGATGCTGCCTGTCCCGCTGAGTTACTCTAGCATTTTGTGTCTATCTTCGGTTTAAACCAGCATCTGCAGTTCCTTCCTGCACCTACACTCATATTGCATCTTCTGTGAGGAAAACATCGTAGAAAATAGTTCAAAATAGGTAAATGAAAAACAGATACCAATTGTTGAAGACGAACAAGCAAGCAGAATTAGGGAACAGAGCCAAATGAAAACGAGTGAAATGCTTTGAGAAATATTTCAAAAGACGTGGAAAAGGATGTTTGGAATACCATTGAATAAAGTGGAAGTCAAACTGACTTTGATTACTGATTGGGGATGATCAGCCATGATCACATTGAATGGCGGTGTTGGCTCGAAGGGCCGAATGGCCTACTCCTGCACCTATTGTCTTTTGACATTGACATAATGTGTGAGGCAAGGGTGGCAGAGATAAACTGGAAATGGGCGGCTCTTTGCAGAAGGGAAAGAGATTTGATCAGAAAAAATGAGGTAGGAAAAGATAAGAGGTCAGATTTGGAAGAACACCAAGTTCTTAGTTTAAGAAGGAACTGGTTTGTTGGAACTGGGGAACAGCCCAGTGGTATGAATATTGATTTCTCTCACGTAAGGTAGCCCCGGCATTCCCTCTCTCTATACCTCCCCCACCCAAGCCTCTCATTTCCACCCTACAAACAGCTAACAATGGCCTGTTTCCTTTATCATCCTTACTTTTTTGCATATCTTTCATTCATTGAGTGGTATCTCGAGTGGTGGCGCCGTTGTGTGTGGCAGCCTCGCCAGCAGCTGTCTGACCTTTCATCCTTTTTGTTATTTTTAGTCTGTCAAAAAGTTAGTTTTTGGAGGTCTTTTAGTCTTTTTATGTGGGGGGTGGGGGGAAGAGGAAGGGGGAAACTGTTTTTCTCAGTCACTACTTGGTCGAGGATGCGTCTTTCCTCCGAGCCGCATATTCGCCCCCTCCTTGCGGCCTACCATCTGGATTGGCGCGGCCTTTCCTGCCGGAGACGGCCAGATCTTCAGCTTCAGCAGCGGCACAGCACTGAAGTACCATCGTGGAGCGGGCGATGCCTTACCGGGATCACCGTGTTGGAGCTCCGGGGGCCTGCTGACTTTAACACCGTGGAGCTGTGGTCTGCGGAGCTTCCAGCCGCGGGCGGCGCTGACTCTAACATCGCGGAGCCCTGGGATCTTTCGCCGAGGATCGCCAGTGTTGAATCTCCGCCCAGCTCGGCCTGTGGACTTCTGGAGCCGCGGTCTCCGGTAGGAAGCGGCCGATCCGGAACTCCAGGCCGCTGAGAGTGTTCTTCCGACGCCGGAGCTCCATCATCCTGGCAAGAGGGCCTGAAACATCGGGCCGCCGTTGCGGCGACCTCAATAGGCCCCGACCACGGGTGAACAAGAGGAAGAGGACTGAACTTTGGTGCCTTCCCTCACAGTGGGAAACGTTGATCCCGCTATGGGGGGATGTATTTATGTTTTATGTCAAATTCTATAGTGTTGTGTTTATCTTATTTGTGTGCTGCATGGTAACTCAAATTTCACTGCATCCATTGGTGTATGTGACAATAAATGTCCTTTGTCCTTTGTCATTGTTCTTTATCTCTCCACATCACCATCTATATCTCTCGTTTCCTTTATCCCAAAACACTCCGAAGAAGGGTCTCGACCCGAAACGTCACCCATTCCTTTTCTCTAGAAATGCTGTCTGTCCCGCTGAGTTACTCCAGCATTTTGTGCTTAACTGGTTTGTTGGATGTTGGTTTACACCAAAGATGGACACAAAATACTGGAGTAACTCAGCAGGACAGGCAGCATCTCTAGATAGAAGGAATGGGTGACGTTTCGGGTCGAGACCCTTCTTCAGACTCGCTCTTCTTCAGTGTGAAGATGGGTCTCGACCCAAAATGTCACCCATTCCTTCTCTCCAGAGATGCTATCTGTCCTACTGAGTTACTCCAGTATTTTGTGTCTAAGTTCTTAGTTTACTGTCACGTCTATTGACGTACAGTGAAAACAATTTGTTGCGTGTTATCCGATCAGTAAAAAGACTATACATGATTACAATCAAGCTGTCCACAGTGTACAGATAAACGATAAAGGGAATAATGTTTAGTGCAAGATAAAGTCCAGTAAAGTCCCATTAAAGATAGCACGAGGGTCTCACCCAAATAAGATCTCCTTGTAGACTACTGTATTCCACACTCACCTCCATTGTAGAATTAATGTTGGTCTTCAGATAACCAGTGAGGGCTCCAACCTGTAGTGCAAAATATGGTAACGCCCAATTTTCCCTCAAGGGAACAGTATGTTCCACCCTCGTGGTATCAGTCCTAAGATAATGAAAGCAGATAGGCATTAGATAGGCACGCATGTAGGTGTGAAGTCCAATTTATTGGTGTCAAGCTTGGCTTTGGTACCCCAGCCAAAAATTCAGATTCAGCTCTTACTCCAGACCCTGGAGCAAGTAAACAAGGAATTGGAAGCGGTATCTTTAGGATTCGTGGTTAAACCAAAAGGTGGCGGGTGTATGGAACGAGCTGCCGGAGGAGGTGGTTGAGGCAGGTATGGGCAGGTGGCGCAGTGGTAGAGTTGCTGCTTTACAGCGCCAGAGACCTGGGCTCGATCCTGACTACGGGTACTGTCTGTACGGAGTTTATGCGTTCTCCCCATGGCTGCGTGGGTTTTTGTCCGGGATCTCCGGTTCCCTCCCACATTCCAAAGACGTACAGCTTTGTAGGTTAATCGGCTTGGTATAATTGTAAATTGTACCTTGTGCATGTAGGGTAATGTTAGTGTGCGGGGATCGTTGGTCGGCGTGGACTCGGTGGGCCAAAGGGTCCGCTGCCGCGCTGTATCTCTAAACTAAACTAAACAAATACTATGCTCTCATGAACTCACTCATGTTAAAGCAGAGGAATATGTTCTAGCCAACATATAGCCTTCCACTAACAGTAAATGGGCAACTCTTCCTGACAACCTCACCTCAAGGTGGATCTCAATGAAACATACCGAATAGTGAAAGGCCTGGATAGAGTGGTCACCCTGGCCACAAACTCTTTGAATCACTTCCCTCTGGAAGGCAACTCCAGACTATCAAAAGCTGCCACAGCCAGACATAAAAACAGTTTTTTCCCCCCACGAGTAGTAGCTCTACTCAACAACCAAAAACCTGTAGCCTCCTTTTGCTCTGGTATTTTATTTAATTCACATGTTTAATCAATAATGTTTTATTATTAATGTTTAATGTATTACGTGTCATTCCTAACTGTCACTGTATGTCATGTTGTCACTTGCGGGCGGAGCACCAAGGCAAATTCCTTGTATGTGAATACTTGGCCAATAAACTTATTCATTCATTCCATTCATGTGGAGAGCATGTTTCCACTATTGGGAGAGTCTAGGACAAGAGGGCACAGCCTCAGCTGGCTACCAAGAACAGATGCATGGAGAATTATTTCAAACATAAAACTATATCTGGGAATGTGGGAACAGGATGGGTGGAACAGTTCACTGTATATAACCTTTTGTTGACTGCATACCTCATTTCATTGCGAGTCATAAATCACAACCTTATGATTCAATTTCTGTTGTTCATTTAAAAATGCTCCACTCACATTTATGGTACAGTCAGAGTCATATAGCTTGGAAACATGCCTTTCGGCCCAGACCGACCAACATGCCCCATCTACACTAGTCCCACCTGCCCGTGCTTGGCCCATAACCCTCTAAACCTGTCCTATCCATTTACCTGTCCAAATGTCTCTTAAATATTACGAAAGTACCTGCCTCAACCACCTCCTCTGACAGCTCGTTCCATACACCCACCATCCTTTGAGTAAAAAACAAATTGACCCTCAGGTTCCGATTAAGTCCTCCCCCCGCCCCACGCCATAAACCTACATCATCTAGTTCTCAATTCCCCTATTTTGGGTAAAAGACTGTGCATTTACCCGATCTATTCCTCTCAAGATTTTGTATACGGGAAACATTAATGGCAATGAAATCTGTCCCAGGCTGAATCACAAGTCTCTGGAACAGTTGCTTTACAATGCTGAGAACTATATTCTACACTCTGTATCCACCACTTTTCACTAGAGATGCTGGCTACTTTTCACCAGAGACGCTGTTACTCCAGGACTTTGCGTCTTTTTTTTCGTAAATCAGCATCTGCAGTTCTACAAAGAATTTCACTGCGACATGTCACACGTGATAATAAAGTCTCTCCGAATTATGTATTATTGCTTTTGTTTCATTTTATTTATATATTTGTAATTTGCTTGTTTTAACTGTAAGGTGCCCTTGAGTGTCCTGAAAGGCGCCCATAAATAAAATGCATTATTATTATTATTATTATAATTCATTCCTTGGGTCTACTCTTTGCTTTATCTGTTGTACTCGAGTTTGATGATTGTATTTATGTGTGGAATTATCTAATCTCTATGGATAGCATGCAAAACATAGCTTTTTCACTGTACATGTGACAATAATAAACCTAAACCGGCAGAGCTGAGGGAGTGCAGCGTAGGTTTACAAGGGTAATTCCCCGGATGGCGGGACTGTCATATGCTGAGAGAATGGAGCGGCTGGGCTTGTACGCTCTGGAGATTAGAAGGATGAGAGGGAATCTCATTGAAACATATAAGATTGTTAAGGGTTTGGACACGCTAGAGGCAGGAAACATGTTCCCGATGTTGGGGGAGTCCAGAACCAGGGGCCACAGCTTAAGAATAAGGTGTAAGCCATTTAGAACAGAGACGAGGAAACACTTTTTCTCACAGAGAGCTGTGAGTCTGTGGAATTCTCTGCGGTGGAGGCGGGTTCTCTGGATACTTTCAAGAGAGAGCTAGATAGGGCTCTTAAAAATAGAGGAGTCAGGAGATATGGGGAGAAGGCAGGAACGGGGTACTGATTGGGGATGATCAGCCATGATCACATTGAATGGTGGTGCTGGTTCGAAGGGCCGAATGGCCTACTCCTGCACCCATTGTCTATTGTCTATTGTCTATTGAGCTGATCCAATGGGCGAGACTTATTTAGGAAATAAGCTGAAACAAATCACGCCCATTTGGTGCATAATTTACACACAAGGTTAAAGGAATAAAATTAAAAGGTGGAGTTTTTGTCCTGCCCCCACACCTCTTTTCCAGCTTTGTCTTCCCACCCCCTTACAATCAGTCCAAAGTAGGGTCTCAACCCAAAGCATTATCTACCCATTCCCTCCACTAATGCCGTCTGAACCAGGCGCAGCAGTAGAGTTGCTGCCTTACAGCGCCGGAGGCCCGGGTACGATCCCGGGTGCTGTCCGTACGGAGTTAGTACGCTCTTCCCGTGACCGCGTGGCTTTTCTCCGAGATCGTCAGTTTCCACCCACACTCCAAAGACGTACAGGTTTGTAGGTTAATTGGCTTGGTATAAATATAAATTGTCTCGTGTGTGCGAGTAGGATCGTGTTAATGTGCGGGCGTCGCTAGTCGGCGCGGACTCAGTGGGCAGAGGGCCTGCTTCCGGGCTCTATCTCTAAACTAAACCCACCAAATTCCTCCAGCATTTTGGTTTTTTTGCTCGACATTAATGAATCAACCCTCCAGCTTTTGTCAGTCATTGTTTTAATCTGAAATGTGATCCTGTGCTTTATCACAAATCTGGATTTTAATCTGGACCATGTATGACCATCAGACTCCATATTGTCCTCTCACTTTTTAAATTTCATTACTTCATATTTATTAAGTAAAACAGCGGGCCACATTGTCTCAGAGCCTGCCCTACTTGTCAGGGGTTACGGGGAGAAGGCAGGAGAAAGAGGTTAGGAGGGAGAGATAGATCAGCCATCATTGAATGGCACAGACTAGATGGGCCGAATGGTCTAATTCTGCTCCTTTCATTTACGACCTTACGACCACTGCTGGATTTGCAGCCTGCCCTGACTTACTGTTTGACACGTGTCTAGATATTAGCCCCATGTGTGTTTATATTTTATGTTTTATTGAGTTTCGAAGAATGAAGGGGAGCCTCATTGAAAGGCTTGGATAGAGTGGATGTGGAGAGGATGTTTCCACTAGTGGGAGAGTCTAGGACGAGAGGTCATAGCATCAGAAATAAAGGACTTGCATTTAGAAAGGAGATGAGGAGAAATTTCTTTAGTCAGAGGGTGGTGAATCTGTGGAATTCTGCCACAAAAGGCTGTAGAGCCCAAGTCAGTGGATATTTTTCAGACAGAGATAGATTCTTGATACGGGTGTCAGGGGTTATGGGGAGAAGGCAGGAGAATGGTTTAGGAGGGAGAGATAGATCAGCCATGATTGAATGGCGGAGTAGACTTCTTGGGCCGAATAGGCTAATTCTACTGCTATCACTTATGATTTTATGACAAGATGGGACTAAGTCTTACCGGTTAATAATGTACCAAACTACTGTCAGCATGCCTGCCATCCAGGTCCCACTCAGCATCCAGCTTGTGACGTACAGTGCAGTCACGTAAACTGCTTGCAACCCAAATATAATACCAATGTAAAAATATACAGGCTCAATTGCCTCCTAAAATGAAAAAAAGGGGACTTAGTAACACCAAACACCTTTGCTATCCTTGACCGGACTTTGCCGGCTTTACCTTGAACTAAACGTTATTACCTTATCATGTATTCTCGATGTTGGGGAAGTCCAGGACAAGGGGTCACAGCTTAAGAATAAGGGGGAAATCCTTTAAGACCGAGATGAGAAAAAACTTTTTCACACACAGAGTGGTGAATCTCTGGAACTCTCTGCCACAGAGGGTAGTTGAGGCCAGTTCATTGGCTATATTTAAGAGGGAGTTAGATGTGGCCCTTGTGGCTAAAGGGATCAGGGGGTATGGAGAGAAGGCAGGTACGGGATACTGAGTTGGATGATCAGCCATGATCATATTGAATGGCGGTGCAGGCTCGAAGGGCCGAATGGCCTACTCCTGCACCTATTTTCTATGTATCTATGTATCTGTACTGTAAATGGATTGAATAAAATCATGCATTGTCTTTCTGCTGACTGGACAGCATGTAACAAAAAACTTTTCACTGTACCTCGGTACACGTGAACATGAACTGAACTGAACTCAAATATAATTGGTGTTATTCACCACATAGTTATAGAAAATAGACAAGAGCAAGATGGTTAAGCAGATTCTGTGTAAGATACCACAGCTGCAATTCCACAAATCTGTTTTAGTTCAAGTCCAGTAAGATATATCCTGTCCCTCAGCACCCAGCATTTTGCTTATCTTGACCAAAATTCTTCTTTCACAATGTACCAGACACCTTTTTTAGGGTTGGGGGAGGAGGGTGGTGGAGAGTGATGCTACATTGCTATTCCAAAGTCAGTGCATGTATGTAGGTGAATTGGCTTCTGTAAATCGCCCCTAGTGGGGCTGAGGTCTGCGGAGCTTCTAGCCGCGGACGTGGCATGGACTTTCCATCCAGAGTCTGGGATCCCTTGCCGGGGATCGCCGGAGAAGAGCTCCGACCGCCGGCCTGCGGCCTATAACATCCTGAAGCCGCGGTCTCCGGTAGGAAAGTGCCGATTCGGGCACTCCAAGGTGGCTGTACACCTTGACAATAAGTACTCCTGTTTGAGCACTGTTGGGGGGGACAGCCTACCTGGGGGTAGCGACAGCGGCCGGGCCTCCGGTATAGAGACCGGTCCTGTTGCTCAGAAGGGTAAGGAAAAGAAGAGGAGGGCAATACTAATAGGGGACTCTATAGTTAGGGGGTCAGACAGGCGATTCTGTGGACGCAGTCGGGAGACCCGGATGGTAGTTTGCCTCCCTGGTGCCAGGGTCTGTGATGTGTCTCAACGTGTCCAAGATATCCTGAAAGGGGAGGGAGAGGAGCCCGAGGTCGTGGTACATATAGGTACCAATTACATAGGTAGAAAAAGAGAAGAGGTCCTGAAAGGAGAATTTAGGGAGTTAGGAGGGGAGTTAAAGAGAAGGACAGCAAAGGTAACAATCTCGGGATTACTGCCTGTGCCACGCGACAGTGAGAGTAGGAATGGAGCGAGGTGGAGGATAAATGCGTGGCTGAAGGACTGGTGCAGAAGGCAGAGATTCAAGTTACTGGATCATTGGGCCCTCTTTTGTGGAAGGTACGACCTGTACAAAAAGGATGGGTTGCACTTGAACCTGAGGGGGACCGATATCCTGGCGGGGAGATCTGCAAAGGCTACTGGGGAGACGTTAAACTAGAATGGTTGGGGGGAGGGACTCAAATAGAGAAAGCTATTAGACAGTGTGTGAGGCAGGAGGCAGAGAAGGAAAGCACTCAGACCCAACATGTAGGGGGGGAAGAAGAAAACAATAATAAACAGAGAATAAGAGGTGGTGGGGTTCTTAAATGGGTGAGCAGAGAAACAGAGGGGTGTAAAATGCGGGCGGAAGCAATAGGTAGCAAGGTGAAAAGTAAAAGTGGCAGGCAGACAAATCCAGGGCAAAAATCAAAAAGGGCCACTTTTCAACATAATTGTATAAGGGGTAAGAGCGTTGTAAAAACAAGCCTGAAGGCTTTGTGTCTCAATGCAAGGAGCATTTGCAATAAGGTGGATGAGTTGAACGTGCAGATAGCTATTAATGATTATGATATAATTGGGATCACGGAGACATGGCTCCAGGGTGACCAAGGCTGGGAGCTGAACATCTAGGGATATTCAATATTCAGGAGGGATAGAGAGAAAGGAAAAGGAGGTGGGGTAGCGTTGCTGGTTAGAGAGGAGATTAACGCAGTGGAAAGGAAGGACATTAGCTTGGAGGATGTGGAATCGGTATGGGTAGAGCTGCGAAACACTAAGGGGCAGAAAACGCTGGTGGGTGTTATGTACAGGCCACCTAGCAGTAGTAGTGAAGTTGGGGATGGTATCAAACAGGAAATTAGAAATGCGTGCAACAAAGGCAAAACAGTTATAATGGGTGACTTCAATCTACATATAGATTGGGTGAATCAAATTGGCAGGGGTGCTGAGGAAGAGGATTTCTTGGAATGTATGCGGGATAGTTATCTAAACCAACATGTAGAGGAACCAACGAGAGAGCAGGCTATTCTAGACTGGGTATTGAGTAATGAGGAAGGGTTAGTCAGCAGTCTTGTTGTGCGTGCCCCCTTGGGCAAGAGTGACCATAATATGGTTGAGTTCTTCATTAGGATGGAGAGTGACATTGTTAATTCAGAAACAACGGTTCTGAACTTAAAGAAAGGTAACTTTGAGGGTATGAGACGTGAATTGGCCAAGATTGACTGGCAATTAGTTCTAAAAGGGTTGACGGTGGATATGCAATGGAAGGCATTTAAAGACTGCATGGATGAACTACAAAAATTGTTCATCCCAGTTTGGCAAAAGAATAAATCAGGGAAGGTAGTGCATCCGTGGATAACAAGGGAAATCAGGGATAGTATCAAAGCAAAAGATGATGCGTACAAATTAGCCAGAAAAAGCAGCATACCAGAGGACTGGGAGAAATTCAGAGACCAGCAGAGGAGGACAAAGGGCTTAATTAGGAAAGGGAAAATAGATTATGAAAGAAAACTGGCAGGGAACATAAAAACTGACTGCAAAGTTTTTATAGATATGTGAAGAGAAAGAGATTAGTTAAAACAAATGTAGGTCCCTTGCAGTCAGAAACAGGTGAATTGATCATGGGGAACAAGGATATGCGGACCAATTGAATAACTACTTTGGTTCCGTCTTCACTAAGGAAGACATAAATAATCTGCCGGAAATAGCAGGGGACCGCGGGTCAAAGGAGATGGAGGAACTGAGTGAAATCCAGGTTAGTCGGGAAGTGGTGTTGGGTAAATTGAATGGATTAAAGGCCGATAAATCACCAGGGCCAGATAGGCTGCATCCCAGAGTACTTAAGGAAGTAGCTCCAGAAATAGTGGATGCATTAGTGATAATTTTTCAAAACTCTTTAGATTCTGGAGTAATTCCTGAGGATTGGAGGGTAGCAAACGTAACCCCACTTTTTAAGAAGGGAGGAGAGAGAAAACGGGGAATTACAGACCAGTTAGTCTAACATCGGTAGTGGGGAAACTGCTAGAGTCAGTTATTAAAGATGGGATAGCAGCACATTTGGAAAGTGGTGAAATCATTGGACAAAGTCAGCGTGGATTTACGAAAGGTAAATCATGTCTGACGAATCTTATAGAATTTTTCGAGGATGTAACTAGTAGAGTGGATAGGGGAGAACCAGTGGATGTGTTGTATCTGGACTTTCAGAAGGCTTTCGACAAGGTCCCACATAAGAGATAAGTATACAAACTTAAAGCACACGGTATTGGGGGTTCAATATTGATGTGGATAGAGAACTGGCTGGCAAACAGGAAGCAAAGAGTAGGAGTAAACGGGTCCTTTTCACAATGGCAGGCAGTGACTAGTGGGGTACCGCAAGGCTCAGTGCTGGGACCCCAGCTATTTACAATTTATATTAATGATCTGGATGAGGGAATTGAAGGCAACATCTCCAAGTTTGTGGATGACACTAAGCTGGGGGGCAGTGTTAGCTGTGAGGAGGATGCTAGGAGACTGCAAGGTGACTTGGATAGGCTGGGTGAGTGGGCAAATGTTTGGCAGAAGCAGTATAATGTGGATAAATGTGAGGTTATCCACTTTGGTGGCAAAAACAGAAAAGCAGACTATCATCTAAATGGTGGCCGATTAGGAAAAGGGGAGATGAAGTGAGACCTGGGTGTCATGGTACACCAGTCATTGAAAGTAGGCATGCAGGTGCAGCAGGCAGTGAAGAAAGCGAATGGTATGTTAGCTTTCATAGCAAAAGGATTTGAGTATAGGAGCAGGGAGGTTCTACTGCAGTTGTACAGGGTCTTGGTGAGACCACACCTGGAGTATTGCGTACAGTTTTGGTCTCCAAATCTGAGGAAGGACATTATAGCCATAGAGGGAGTGCAGAGAAGGTTCACCAGACTGATTCCTGGGATGTCAGGACTTTCATATGAAGACTGGATAGACTTGGCTTATACTCGCTAGAATTTAGGAGATTGAGAGGGGATCTTATAGAAACGTACAAAATTCTTATGGGGTTGGACAGGCTAGATGCAGGAAGATTGTTCCCGATGTTGTGGAAGTCCAGGACAAGGGGTCACAGCTTAAGGATAAGGGGGAAATCCTTTAAGACCGAGATGAAAAAAAAAATTTCACACAGAGAGTGGTGAATCTCTGGAACTCTCTGCCACAGAGGGTAGTTGAGGCCAGTTCATTGGCTATATTTAAGAGGGAGTTAGATGTGGCCCTTGTGGCTAAAGGGATCAGGGGGTATGGAGAGAAGGCAGGTACGGGATACTGAGTTGGATGATCAGCCATGATCATATTGAATGGCAGTGCAGGCTCGAAGGGCCGAATGGCCTACTCCTGCACCTATTTTCTATGTATCTATGTGTTTGACTGTCCCGACGTCGGAAGTTTGATCATCCCGACGAGTGGGCCTGTATATCCGGCCGTCCGTACCGGCGACTACGGAGGGTTTATGGCCCCCGACCACGGATGAACAAAGGAGGAGGACTGACTGAACTTCGTTGCCTTCCACCACAGTGAAGAATGCTGTGGTGGATGTTTGTGTTATATTCTATTGTGTATTGTGTGTTCTTTTTAAGTGTATCGCTGCTGGCAAATTCATTTCACTGCACCTTCAGGTGCATGTGACTAATAAAATTGACTTTGACGTGTAGAGTACAACTGGTGTATGGTTGATCGCTGGTCAGCGTGGACTCGGTGGCTGAAGGGCCTGTTTCTACGCTTATCTCTAAACTAAACTACATCTCCTGTGTTGCTGCAAGTAAGAATTGCATTGTTCCGTTTCGGGACATATGACAATAAAACACTCTCGACTCTTGACCTGAATGCAGGAGAATGGGAGGAAGCTGAATGATTCAAAGTGTACCGTTGTCATCTGACACCCCCATTACACAGACTATCGCAGTTTTGCTGTATCGAACACAGCTGTAATCAATAGCTTTCATTGCACTCATTAATGCAATGCACTCGTTCATGCAATGCACTCGTTCATGCAAAAAATTCTTCTTCTGATGCCATGAAATACACAGAGATTACATTTGATTAATTGACATTCGTAATGCAAAATTGAAAATAAATTACATTCAAGTATCCGAAAGGTAAAATACACCAAGGCAGATT
Organism: Malacoraja senta; assembly: GCA_038087875.1. Classification (NCBI taxonomy): domain Eukaryota; kingdom Metazoa; phylum Chordata; class Chondrichthyes; order Rajiformes; family Rajidae; genus Malacoraja; species Malacoraja senta. The sequence goes on from CM075977.1 coordinate 7,003,934, forward strand.
ACATACCCCACTACCAGTGATACGGTACAGGATGCCTGTAAAAACCTCTGGATACAGACCGATTTGCTGCACTGAATTAAGGGTCCTTAATGATAATGTCTTGTTATCATGTGTCAGTTCAAAAAAGCCTAATTTAAAAAAATTGTAACAAAGAAAATCACTTTCAACCAAAGAGGAAGACAAAAATAGTGCAACGTACCAAAAATGGAAAATAACATTTTACACTGAATTATAGTTTGAACGTTTACAGGAGACTAAGGAACAAAGTTTGAAAGCGCACACCACCAGACTCAGGAACAAAGCTTAAAATTGCGCATACCACCAGACTCAGGAAAGGTTTCTCCCCTCTGTTATCAGGCTTCTAAACAGATCTTCCATAAGCTAGGGTACAGTCCGATTCACCTCTACCCCATTGCGGACATTGGACTTTGTCTCTGGAACTGGTGCGCTACAATGCTGAGAACTACATTCTGCACTCTGTACTCTTTGCTGCACCTATTGTACTCGAGTTTGACTTGATTGTATTTAGGTATAGCATTATCTGATCTGTTTGGATGCAAAACAAAGCTTTTCACTGTGCCTCAATACACATGACAATAATAAACTCAAACCTAAACTAAGCTTGGGCTCCATCCAAGTCCACAAAAAAATGCAGAGAAATGTGAACACAGCACAGACCATCGCACAAACCAGCCTCCCTTACATTGACTCCATTTGCACCTCACGCTGCCTCAGCAAGGCCAGCAGCGTAACCAAGGTCCAGTCGCACCCTGGCCACTCCCTCTTCTCCCTCTCCCATCAGGCAAATGGTACAGAAGTTTGAAAAAGCACATCTCCAGATTCTGGGACAGTTTTTTCCCAGCTGTTATCAGGCAACTGAACCATCCTACCACCAACTAGAGAGCAGTCCTGAACTACTATCTACCTAATTGAATGCCCTCATACTATCTTTAATCAGACTTTATCTTGCACAAAACATTATTCCCTTTATCCTGTATCTGTACACTGTGAAAGGCTTGACTGTAAGCATGTATTGCCTTTCCACTGACTGAGTAGCAGGCAACAAGAAGCTTTTCACTGTACCTCGGTACATGTGACAATAAATTAAACCAAAGTAACTAAAGAGAGCAAGTCACTAATAGTTTAGTTTATTATCACGTGTACCGAGGTACAGTGAAAAGCTTTTGTTGCGTGCTACCCAGTCAGCGGAAAGACAATACATGATTACAATCGAGCCATTTACAGTGTATAGATATGTGATAAGGGAAAAACGTTCAGTGCAAGGTAAAGCCAGCAAAGTCCAATCAAAGATAGCCAGAAGGTCACCAATGAGGTACAGTGCCTCCATAATGTTTGGGACAAAGACCCATCATTTATTTATTTGCCTCTGTGCTCCACAATTTGAGATTTGTAATAGAAAAAAAATCACATGTGCACATTGTCAGATTTTATTAAAGGGAATTTTTATACATTAAAGGGCCTGTCCCACCAGCATGCGGCTAGCGCGACCTAACGTGGTCGCTTGAGCCGTACGGCCTCACGGGAACGGTCCCACTTCGATCGCCGGAGCCGTATGCAGTTGTACGGAGCTGGTCCCGACATCGCCCAGGGCTTCAAAAAACTGACACTGTCCGAAAATTCCGCGCGGCAACGACCTGTCGGCCCGCAGCCGCATTGAGGCCGTACGTCTAGCGCGTGGCGTTGCGCGATGACGTCACTGCCCGGCGTGCCGTTGCGTGATGACGTAACCGCCCGACGCCGTGCGACATCCAAATTCAGTCGGCCCGCCTCCTGCCCAGCTGATTGGTGAGTATGATGTCGGGAGCAGCCCCGCACAACTCCAGACGTCTCCGCGGTTCGAATTGGGACCGGCCCCGCGAGGCCGTACGCCTCAAGCCACCACGTTTGGTCGCGCTAGACGCATGCAATCGCATGCTGGTGGGACAGGCCTTTTAGGTTTCATCATGTAAAAATTACAGCTGGGTTTATACATAGTCCCCCCATTTCAGGGCACCATAATGTTCGGGACACATGGCTTCACAGGTGTTTGTAATTGCTCGGTGTGTTTAAATGCTTCCTTAATGCAGGTATAAGAGACCTCTCCGCATCTAGTCTTTCCTCCAGTCTTTCCATCACCTTTGGGAAACTTTTATTACTGTTTATCAATGAGGACCAAAGTTGTGCCAATGAAAGTCAAGGAAGCCATTATGAGAAGAATAAAACTGTTCGAGACATTAGCCAAACCTTAGGCTTACCAAAATCAACTGTTTGGAACATCATTGAGAATTAAGATAGCACTGGTGAGCTTACTAATCGCAAAGGGACTGGCAGGCCAAGGAAGACCTCCACAGCTGATGACAGAAGAATTCTCTCTATAATAAAGAAACATCCCCAAACACCTGTCCAATAGATCAGAAACACTCTTCAGGAGTCAGGTGTGGATTTGTCAATGACCACTGTCCGCAGAAGACTTCATGAACAGAAATACAGAGGCTACACTGCAAGATGCAAACCACTGGTTAGCCGCAAAAATAGAATGGCCGGGTTACAGTTTGCCAAGAAGTACTTAAAAGAGCAACCACAGTTCTTGAAAAAGGTCTTGTGGACAGATGAGATGAAGATTAACTTATATCAGAGTGATGGCAAGAGCAAAGTATGGAGGAGAGAGTGAACTGCCCAAGATCCAAAGCATACAACCTCATCTGTGAAACACAGTGGTGGGGGTGTTATGGCCTGGGCATGTATGGCTGCTGAAGGTACTGGCTCACTTATCTTCATTGATGATACAACTGCTGATGGTAGTAGCATAATGAATTCTGAAGTGTGTACACACATCCTATCTGCTCAAGTTCAAGCAAATGCCTCAAAACTCATTGGCCAGCAGTTCATTCTACAGCAAGACAATGATCCCAAACATACTGCTAAAGCAACAAAGGAGTTTTTCAAAGCTACAAAATTGTAAATTCTTGATTGGCCAAGTCAATCACCCGATCTGAACCCAATTGAGCATGCCTTTTATATGCTGAAAAGAAAACTGAAGAGGACTAGCCCCCAAAACAAGCATAAGCTAAAGATGGCTGCAATACAGGCCTGGCAGAGCATCACCAGAGAAGACACCCTGCAACTGGTGATGTCCATGAATCGGAGACTTCAAGCAGTCATTGCATGCAAAGGATATGCAACAAAATACTAAACATGACTACTTTCATTTACATGACATTAATGTCCCAAACATTATGGTGCCCTGAAACACTGGAGGAAAGACTAGGTGCTGAGAGCTCTCTTATACCTGCATAAAGGAGGCATTTAAACACACCTGGGCAATTACAAACGCATGTGAAGCCATGTGTCCCAAACATTATGGTGCTCTGAAATGGGGGTCTATGTATAAACACAGCTGTAATTTCTACATGGTGAAAACAAAATGTATAAAAATACCCTTTAATAAAATCTGACAATGTGCACTTTAACCACATGTGATTTTTTTTCTATGCCAAAATCAAATTGTGGAGTACAGAGGCAAATAAATAAATGACGGGTCTTTGTCCCAAACATTATGGAGGGCACTGCAGATGGTAGTTCAGGACTACTCTCTGGTTGTGGACTGCCATCTACCTCATTGGTGACCCTTGGACTATCCTCGACCAGACTTTGCTGGCTTTACCTTGCGCTTTTACACATGTTCCTTGACCGATTGTCTTCCTCCATACAAGGCGTTTAGCCACACATCAGATGAGCTCGGTGAGAAGGTCTCTAGCAGGGACCTACCACACTGGAAGGTCTCTAGCAGGGACAACGGGTTGCAAGCAAGGAATAAAATGTAGATCGCGAAGAATCGTTTACACAGACAGTCTTTAAAACAGTCAGGAGCAAATAACAAGCTGAATTCTCAATGGGGAAAACAAAACTGCATTCACAGCTAGCTAAAAGTGTTACCAAAAGTTGCAAGTGTCATCAACCAATTTACAGATTTACCTCCAAAAATAACAAATTAATGTACATTGCAAAATTTTAAATACCTTCTTGGATTGATGTTGCCTGCAACATCTTTTTATAATAATAGTAGTACAAGCCACTGTCAGCTTGGAAAGAGATTTCACGTTCAAGTTCCTAAAGAACAGAGAAATAAAAAATGATCAGTAAATAATTGATAGTAATTACGATCACCATTATATAACATTGTGTGGGTGGGTGTATGGAATGAGCTGCCAGAGGAGGTTGTTGGGGCAGGGACTATGACAATGTTTAAGCAGCATTAGACAGGTTCCTGGATAGGACATGTTAGGAGGGATATGAGCCAAATGCAGGCAGGTGGGACTAGTGTAGATGGGGCATGTTGGTCGGTGTGAGCAGGTTGTGCCGAAGGGCCTATTTCCTCGCTATCACTATGACTAGCCACAATCCATTTGGAAAGAGATTTCTAATATTTCTAGCCACAGTTCATTTGGAAAGAGATTTCTTGTTCATGATACCAAGTATAGAAATGCTTGGATAGAGTGGATGTGGAGAGGATGTTTCCACTGGTGGGAGTGACTAGTAGGACTCGTCATAGCCTCAGAAAATTGAAGGACGTTCCTTTAGGAAGGAGATGAGGAGACATTTTTTTAGTCAGAGGATGGTGAATCTGTGAAATTCTTTGCCACAGAAAATTGTGGAGGCCAAGTCAGTGGATATTTTTAAGGCAAAGATTGATAGATTCTCGATTAATACGGGTAACAGAGGTTATGGGGAGGAAGACAGGAGAATGGGGTTAGGAGGAAGAGATAGATCAACCATGATTGAATAGCAATAGACAATAGACAATAGGTGCAGGAGTAGTCCATTTGCCCTTCGAGCAGCCATTTGGCCATTCAATGTGATCATGGCTGATCATCCCCAATCAGTACCCCGTTCCTGCCTTCTCCCATATCCCCTGACTCCGCTATTTTTAAGAGTAGACGGCAGAATAGACGATGGGCCAAATAGCCTAATTCTACTCCTATCCCTTATGATCCTAAAGAGCACAGAATTAAGATGATCTGTACGTTGATTTGACATTCATTCCTCTGGAACAATGTTAATAGTGACAACTTGAAAATGTGTGTTTCAATGATTTTTAAGGAAAAAAAATCGCTGGCCAGCAAATAAAGTCAAAAGGTGCACACTATTACATAACTTTGTGTGGAGGATGCATGAAAGTAAAAAGAGGATGAGTGTTCAGGATGTATATATACATTTTTAATAAATATATTAAAAACATATATATTAAATATATATATAAATTTTTACATTATATATATATATTATATATACTGTATATGATAAACCTTTCCTATAATTCCAATCCCAAGGATCTCATTCGGAACCGTTCACTGTCACGTTCGGTCTGAGATGCAGCCCGACCTGTTGAGTTACTCCAGCATTTTGTGTTCTTTTCTGATCCAAGGTTTATTGATTTTATAATTACAATGATTAATTGTAAACAAATTACAATTTATGATTACAAGGTTTATAACACCATTCATATTCAGAAATAAAGGGTTTGAAGGGTTGGGGTGGCACGGTGACGCAGCGGTAGAGTTGCTGCCTCACAGCGCCAGAGACCCGGGTTCGATCCTGACCACTGGTGCTGTCTGTACGGAGTTTGTACGTTCTCCCCGTGACCTGCGTGGGTTTTCTCCGGGTGCTCTGGTTTCCCTCCCACCCACCAAAGACATACAGGTTTGTAGGTTAATTGGCTTGGTAAAATTCGAAAGTGTACCTCGTGTGTCGGATAGCATTAGTGTGTGGGGATCGCTGGTCGGCACGGACTCAGTGGGTCGAAGGACCTGTTTCCGCGCTGCATCTCTAAACTAAACTAAGCCCATGCCTACAAAAAGGAAGTAGAACTTTTACAACCAACTAACCAGTTTCCTTTTCAGGAAGAGTTCCCAAACATTTGGTTTTAATATTCACTGCATCCTGGAAGCAAGATAAAACAAATCTCGCCTTGATCACTTCATACTTCTTTATATCAAGGAAGCTGGCAGGTGACTTCTGCAATAAAATCTTGTTCTGAGTTTCCATAGACCAACAAATACACAAATTAGACAGCAGGAAGCTAACTTTTAGGAGAGTTCAGGGAACAAAGAAACATAGAAAATAGCTGCAGGGGGCCATTCGGCCCTTCGAGCCAGCACCGCCATTCGTTGTGATCATGGCTGATCGTCCCCTATCAATAACCCGTGCCTGCCTTCTCCCATATCCCTTGACTCCACTAGCCCCTAGAGCTCTATCTAACTTTCTCTTAAATCCATCCAGTGACTTGGCCTCCACTGCCCTCTGTGGCAGGGAATTGCATAAATTCACACTCTCTGGGTGAAAAACATTTTTTTTCACCTCAGTCTTAAATCAGTCTCAGTCTCACCCCTTTATTCTAAGACCCTGGTTCTGGACTCGCCCCACATTGGGAACATTTTTCCTGCATCTATCTTATCTATCCTTTTATTATTTTATATGTTTCTATAAGATCCCCCCCTCATCCTTCTAAACTCCAGTGAATACAAGCCTAATCTTTTCAATCTTTCCTCATATGACAATCCCGCCATCCCAGGGATCAATCTCGTGAACCTACGCTGCACTGCCTCAATCACAAGGATGTCCTTCCTCAAATTAGGGGACCAAAACTGTACACAATACTCCAGATGTGGTCTCACCAGCACCCTATACAAAACTATGTGTTGTTTAGCAGTACAACACAGAACAGGCCCATCAGCCCACCTTGTCCATGCAGACTGTAAAGATGTTCTAACGACACATCGTTACTTTACTATCTTTATTCATACTGGAGCATTACATAATGCACTAGCTGTACGTGGTCTGTCACAGGAACTAGAGAGCGATCTGTGGGTGGGGAGGTTGTAGTTATACTTGTGATATGGGGAGTGGTTAGTAGTGATGAGGTCACTATATTAAAGGCACATGCATATATCATCTACACAGACCAAGTTGACATATTGGGCTAGTTTCATTAGATTGTATTCAGTTTTCAGTTTAGTTTATTGTCACGTGTACAGAGCAACAGGGAAAAGCCTTTGTTGCGTGCTAATCAGCCAGCGGAAAGACAATACATGATTACAATTGAGACATTTACAGTGTACAGGTATGTGACAAGAGAATTACGTTTGGTGCAAGGTAAAGTCAGTAAAGTCCGATCAACGATAGTGTGAGGGTCACCAATAAAGTAGATAGCAGTTCAGGACTGCTCTCTAGTTGTTGGTAGGATGATCCAGTTGCCTGTTAACAGCTGGAAGAAACTGTCCCTTAATGTGGAGGTATGCGTTTTCACACCTATACCTTTTGCCTGTTGGGAGAGGGGAGAAGAGGGCGAGTATTCTGGCCATAACCCTCTAGACCTTTCATATCCATATATCTGTCCAAATGTCTCTTAAAAGCCAGTTTTATCAACGTTTATAGGTCCTTCTGGCAGCTCATACCAGTTACGGTCTACCTATCTATCCTCTCACCTAAAACCTATACCCTCTAGTTTTAGAATCCTCTATCCTAGGAACAAGACCATGAGTGTTCACTTTATCCATGCCCCACGTAGGTCCGTAAGTCATAGGAGCAGAATTAGGCCATTCGGCCCATTGAGGACCAGGGGTGGGAGAAAGAAAATCTTTGGAAAGACACAAAGTGCTGGTGTAACTCAGCATCAATGGAGAACACGGATAGGTGACATTATGAGCTGATTGTCAGGGTGGGGAGGAAAGAAAGCTGGAAGAGATGAGAGGCAGAACAGAGCATGACAGGTCATCGGTGAACACAGGGAAGAAGAGGGGGGAGTTGGGTGGTTGGACAAAGGCCAGAGATGTGCTGTGTGTGTGTGTGTGAGAGAGAGAGAGACACACACACACACAGTGGGAGACAGTAGGATTGATGAGTTGCAAATTGTGTAGGTTGAGGATTGTAGTAGTAGTAGGCCCCTCTCGGTCATGACTAACCATGGGTGATGCAACCTGGTCGGATGCAAGCCTGGGCGATGTCATATGGAGGACAGGCTGGTCGCCCATGCAGCACGTCCCCCCTCTCTACGTCGCTGATCGATCCAAAGGAACAGCGGGGCCGTTACAGTTTGGCACCAGCGCAGGAGCGGGCCAGAGCGAGGTTGTAGGCAACAACGAACTGCCTTAGAGGCTCCGACTGGATTTTCTTGAGGTTCACTCCTGGAGCCTTTTCCATGACTGGATATGGCCACAAGGCAGTGGAGGTCCCCTCTCCTAGATGGACTGCCTTCCCAGGCTGACGAGCCCCATCTGCCTGAGACTCGTGGGGGCGGGAGCGTCTACCTCCCCGTGCAGGTCTACAGCACCTGCCCACTGTTGAGGTTTGATGATGTGCAAATTGGTGATTGGAGAGGGGAGAGATCAGGTCAGCCAGGGCTCAGGGGGGAGTGTGGAGGGGGAGAGGTGGGGGGGTTTGTTTTGTGGAGGTTACCCGACGTTGGGGAATTCACTGCTCCTAACATTGGGTTTAGTTTAGTTTTTTGGTACAGTGTTGGGAAACAGACCCTTGGGCCCACTGAGTCCGTGCCGACCAGCAATTCCTGCACACTGAAGGGCCTGACCCACTTGGGGGTTATTTACGCGTCATTTACGCTACATCATTTAGGCGTCACGACGCATGACGCGGGGTGAGACGTAGTGGCGTAGGCAGTGACGCGCAGTAGTGCGCGGCGCCCCAGGATTTTGGGATTCTCAAAATCCTCCGCGCGCCACCTGCGTGACGCGCAAATGACGCCCAAGTGGGACAGGCCCTTAACACTATCCTCCACACACTAGGGACAATTTACAAATTTACCAAACCCAATTAATCTGCAAACCTGTACCTTGTGGAGCATGGGATGAAACCGGAGCACCCACGCAGGTCACGGGGAGAACGTACAAACTCCGTACAGACCGCACCCGTAGTCAGGATCGAACCGGGTCTCTGGCCCTGAGAGGTGGCAACTCTACCACCATTGTTAGGCTACCCAAGTGGAAATTTGTATCATCATTGGACATTCTTATCATCAGTATATTCAGCAAACCTGTGGATTTACTGACAATCTCACCTGTTTGCTGGAAAACCAGAACTTTCTTTCATGAAATGTGGAAAGGTACACAGCATACAGCATTCCACTCGCGATCGCTGCCCAGCTACCAAAGAAGACCTTTGCCCACTGATGAAGGGCAGCTGCAAAACAATTTAGTTTATTAAAAAAAGTTTTAAATTCTCACACAAATACAAATTACATAAATATCTCACCCAAAACATTCATAAATTCATAAGTTATAGGAGCAGAATTAGGCAAGTCGACCCAACAAGTCTACTCTGCCATTCAATCATGGCTGATCTATCTTTCCCCCTCAACCCCACTCTCCTGCCTTCTCTCCATAACCCCAGATGCCCGTAATAAAACGTACATACTGGTTTGTAGGTTAACTGGCTTCGGCAAAAATTTTAAATTGCCCCGAGTGTGTGTTGGATAGCGTTAGTGTGTGGGGATTGTTGCTCGGCACGGACTCGGTGTGCCGAAGGGCCTGTTTCTGCGCTGTATCTCTAAACTAAACTAATCAAGAGTCAATCAATCTCAGCCTTAAAAATACCCACAGTCAATACACAATAGACAATAGACAATAGGTGCAGCAGTAGGCCATTCGGCCCTTCGAGCCAGCACCGCCATTCAATGTGATCATGGCAGATCATCCCCAATCAGTACGCCCGTTCCTGCCTTCTCCCCATATCCCCTGACTCTGCTATTTTTTAAGAGCCCCATCTAGCTTTCTCTTGAAAGCATCCAGAGAACCTGCCTCCACCGCCCTCTGAGGCAGAGAATTCCACAGACTCACCACTCTCTGTGAGAAAAAGTGTTTCCTCGTCTCCGTTCTAAATGGCCTACTCCTTATTCTTATACTGTGGCCCCTGGTTCTGGACTCCCCCAATATCGAGAACATGTTTCCTGCCTCTAGCGTATCCAAAGCCCTTAACAATCTTATATGTTTCAATGAGATACCCTCTCATCCTTCTAAACTCCAGAGTGTACAAGCCCAGCTGCTCCATTCTCTCAGCATATGACAGTCCCCGCCATCCCGGGAATTAACCTTGTAAACCTACGCTGCACTCCCTCAATAGCAAGAATGTCCTTCCTCAAATTATGGGACCAAAACTGCACACAATACTCCAGGTGTGGTCTCACTAGGGCTCTGTACAACTGTACGTCTGTGGCAATGAATTCCACATATTCACCACCCTCTGACTAAAAGAAATTCCTGCTCATCTCCTTTCTAAAGGTGCATCCTTTTATTCTGAGGCAACGTGTATATATTTTTGCATTAATATCTCAAACAAATTATAAAAACAGGAACATCAATGTAGTTACCTCTTACAATTAATGGCACCTTCTTTTCTCTCCACGGGATGTTGAAAAACAAATGCACTTTAGTCCAGCTTTGTGAATCAATTCACTATTCATGTCCACCCCACGTTACAACTCAGAGACAAGAAACTGCACATGCTGCTTCACGAAAAAAAAGCACAAAGTGCTAGAGTAACTCAGCGGGTCAGGCAGCATCCCTGGTCCAGATATTTGAGAGTTGAACACCAGGACTAAAACTGTATGGGATCAATGACTCTCTGGTAGAGCCGGGTTCAATCCTGTCTTCAGGTGCTGTCTGGGTGGAGTTTACACGTTCTCCCCGTGACTGCGTGGGTTTCCTCCAGGTGCCCTGGTTTCCTCCCTCTCCATTGATACGCCAGTTTGTAGTTTAATTGGCCTCTGTAAATTACTCCGAGTGTGTCGGGAGTGGATGCAAAAGTGCTTCTAACAGGAATAGTGCGAACAGGTGATGGATGTTCAGCATGGACTCAGGGCTTGCTACGACGCTGTTTCTCTGACTGACTCTAAACTAAACAGTGGACAACATTGTCAGAGGGCTGAGATTTAAGAATAGAGTGTTACGTCAGGGGTATAATTCGTCTTCCTGCAACTGGGTCAATGTCATGAATATTTAACTTTAGTTTCAGAGAAACAGCATGGAAACGGGCCCTTCGGCCCACCGACTCCACGCCGACCTACGATCACCCGTACACTAGTTTAGTTTAGAGATACAGCGTGGAGACAGGCGCACCGAGTCCACGTTGATCATCTATCACCCACTCACACTAGTTCTCGGTTAACCCAGTTTTGCATCCTGCGCGACTTGGGAATGTGGGAGGAAACCGGAGCACCTGGAGAAAAGCCACACGGTCACAGGGAGAACGTACAAACTTCGGAGTCAGGATCGAACCTGGATCTCTACCGCTCCAGCACTGTCCCGAATATCGGCGCCTTCCGGAGGTGCCCACGGCTGCCGCTGGGAAGCAGAGGTCGGAGCCTCGCGCCCCGGGCCACGCGGACCGGCGGTGGAGCCTTGCGCCTTGGAGGTAGGTCCTTGCAGGACGGAGCCCGGGCCTCGCCGGCCGGCGGTAAATTATAGAGGGGGGGGGGGTAGAACAATGGACTCCCCGGCAGCAAAGAACAATGGACAATGGAGGACCCGGCTTGGGGTAAGGGGGGAGGGGAGAGAACAAAGGGGGAACCGGTGGGGGGGGCGCGGGTATTTGAAACTTTGTAAGCGGCCTTTATGGGTGACTGTTTGCATACCTTGGCAAGGTAGGCAAGCAAAGAATTTCACTGTGACTTGTCACTTGTGATCATAAAGTATTCTATCAGAAGCATACAAGAGTGCACGGATCATTGCTGTTTGTTGACAATGGGTTTTGTGTGAGGATTGAAGTTTTTATCTTCAAAAAAAAAAGTGGTTCTGATCAAGGGTCAGATCATCGTACACATCCCGCTCTTGCATGTGTGGATATTTCTCGGAAGCACTCCAGCCCATGTTGGACACTTGACCAAAACATACAAGGTTGCTGCAAAGAGATGTTTTTCTAGGGCAAAGGACAACGAGCACAGGAGACTCACCTGTGACAGGAAGATTCATCTTCCCCCCCCAAACAAAGCCTGCACTTCTTACAAAAGCGCCCACTTGGAACAAAACCGATATTATACCTTTGGGAAATTAAATGTGGTAATTATTGGAGTCATGCAACAGGGAAACAGGCCCTTCGGCCCAACTTGCCCATGCCGACCAAGATGCCCCAACTACACCAGTCCCACCTACGGGCATTTGGCCCATATCCTTCTAAACCTTTCCTAACTATGTACCTGTCCAAATGTCTTATAAATGTTGTTATTGTACAAGCCTCAACCACCTTCGCTGGCAGCTCGTTCCATACACCCACCACTCTCCGAGTGAAAAAGTTGTCCCTCAGGTTCCTATTAAATCTTTCCCTGCTCACCTTAAACCCAAATCCTCTGGTTCTTGATTCCCCTACCCTATTCCCCTCATGATTTTAAAGTCATCCATCATCCTGCACTGCAAGGTGTGAAGTCCCAGTCTGCCCAACCTCTCCCATTAGCTTAGGCCCTGAACTCCTGGCAACATCCTAATAAATCTTCTCTGCACTCTTTCTGGCTTAACAGCATCTATCCAATACAATACAATAGAACTTTATTTATCCCAGGAGGGAAATAGATCTGCCAACAGTCATAAAAAACACAAAATACATGAAGCATGAAATTAAAGTGACGAGTGGAAAGGCTTGGGGGATGTGCAAAGATTGAGGAGGGGGTGGAGGGGGAGTGGGGGGGGGGGGTGGGGGGTGGGGGTTGGGAGGTCAGTCTCAGCCTCAATCCAAGAGCAGGGTGACCAAAATTGAACACTATTCTCCAAATGTGGCCTCACCACGTGGTCAAGCTTTCTTGATCACCCTATTTTCAAGCCACTTTCAAGGAACTATGCACCTGCACTCCTAAATCCTTCTGGTCTACAACACACCGCCGGAGCCCTGCCATTCATTGCGAAGGTCCTGCCCTGATTTGCCTTCCAAAAATTTAGTTTCATTTATAGTTTAGAGATACAGCGTGGAAATAGGTCCTTTAGACCACCAAGTCTGCCCCGACCAGCGATCCCCACACATTAACACTCTACTACACACACACACACAAGAAACAATTTACAATTATACAGAACCAATTAGCCTGTACGTCTTTGGAGTGTGGGAGGAAACCAGAGATCCCGGCGAAAACCCACACAGGTCACGGCGAGAACGCACAAACTCCTTACAGACAGCACACATAGTCAGGATCGAACCCGAGTCTCTGGCGCTGTAGGGCAGCGACTCTACCGCTGCGCCACCTTGCCACACTTATCAGCACTTATTTTGTAACTGTGGCAATATTTTAGCACCAAATCTCTAAGCCACAGTGCCGCATTAGTTAGAGCAAGAAATACAAATACTTACGCTTCCATTTTGTACCCTTGTTGCCTGTATTATTCTTGCCATTTGGTGTCACTTCTTCAGCCCTCGAGATTTCTTCGGCGATGTGAGTTTGTTCACTCACATCGTTCACTGATGACTCTTCATGGCACGCATCTGCTGCTGATTCCTCCAGCTTTGCCTCCTCTCGAACAGCGCATTCTTCCAGGCATTTCTGTTTTCTTCTCTTCCTCGTCTCTATCATTTCACCTTCAATGTAAAGGCCGTTTCATAAATAAAATGACCATGTACCACTTTGAGCTCAACAGCATCAAGATCAAGATGGCGCCCAACGCAAGCGACTCAATGTGCCGGTCACAGAAGTGGCTCTGCAATCACGCGTTACAATCACTCCACTCTTTTCAATCTCCTCGCCTGCAGCAACGTTTCTCTGTACACTGTGGATGGCTCGATTGTAATCCTGTATTGTCTTTCCGTTGACTCCCGAAAGTCCAGATACACCACATCCACTGGCTCGCCCTTATCTATTCTACTTGTTACATCCTCAAAAAATTCCAGAAGATTAGTCAACCATGATTTGCCCTTCATAAATCCGTGCTGACTTTGACCGATCCCGTCACTGCTTTCCAAATGCATTGCTAGAACACCTTTATTAATCGACTCCAGCATCTTCCCCACCTCCGATGTAAGGTTAACTGGTCTATAATTCCCTGTTTTCTTTCTCCCTCCTTTCTTAAAAAGTGAAGTTACATTGGCTACCCTCCAGTCCACAGGAACTGATCCAGAGTCGAGTTCTGGAAGCGTTTTCTGCCCTTGGCTATTTCGCAGATCTACCCATACCTATTCTACAGCATCCAGGCTAATGTCTCTCCTTGCTATTGCATTAATCTCCTCTTTAACCAGCAATGCCACCCCACCTCCTCTTCCTTTCTGTCTATCCTTCCTGAATATCGAATACCCCTGCATGTTTAGCTCCCAGCCTTGGTCATCCTGGAGCCATGTCTCCGTAATTCCAACAATATCATATCCCTTAACTACTAACTGCACATTCAATTCATCCACCTTATTTCGAATGATCCTCGCATTAAGGCACAAAGCTTTCAGGTTAGTTTTTTCCTATCTCCCTTCTACCTTTTGCTTCTGTCCTCCTTTTGTGGCCCTCTGTCTCCTTGCATTGGTTCCCAACCCCTGCCCTGTTAGTTTAAACGCTCAACCTTTCCTGCACTCTCTTTCCCGTTAGCTACACGGATACGTGTCCAGGTTGTTGTCCCCCCTCACTTTCGCAATAACTTCCGAATAATGTTTAGTTTAAAGATACAGCATGGAAATAGGACCTTCGGCTCATGGAGTCTATGTTGATCACTGATCACCCATTCACTAGTTCTATATTATCCCACTTTCACATCCACTCCCTGCACAGCAGGGACAATTTTACAGAGGCCAATTAACCTACAAACCCACACATCTTTGGGACATGGCAGGAAACCGGAGCACCTGGAGGAAACCCACGGGGTCACTGGGAGAACGTGCAAACTACATACAGACAACACTCGAGATCAGGATCAAATCTGGGTCTCTGGTGTTGTGTGGCAGCAACTCGACTATTTGTAGCATAGTGCCACCCTATGTATTGGAGATATTTCAATATTCAATGACAATACACATGTAATATATCAGGGAGATACAATATCTACAATTGATCTTATAGAGGTTATAAAATCATGAGAGAAAATAGATCGGATAGGCATACATTAGGGACATTGACACAAAATGCTGGAGTTATTCATCGGGACAGACAGCATCTCTGGAGAGAAGGAATGGTGACATTTCGGGTCGAGACCTTTCTTCAGACTGGGGGATATTATAATACCTCACAATATTAGAGATCGGAAGACTTATTTTGTGTTAACAGAACAATATTCAAGTTTGAGAAAGAACTTCAGATGCTGGAAAAATCGACCCGAAATGTCACCCATTTCTTCTCTCCATAGATGTTGCCTCACCTGCTGAGTTCCACCAGCATTTTTGTCTACCTTCTAATATTCAAGCTTGAGATTGGTATATTGCAACATTAGCGAGACATTGCAATACCCATTGACAACACACATTGCCAACACAACCTAGATTTACGTTGAGTCATAGTGATCTAGTGTGGAAACAAGCCCTTCAGCCCAACTTGTCCATACCGGCCAACATGTCCCAGCTACACCCGTCCCATCTGCCCGCGTTTGGTCCGTATCACTCCAAACCTGTCCTATCTATGTTTCGTGAACTTTAGGATAGTCCCTGCCTCCACTACCTCCTCCGGCAGCTCGTTCCACGCCCACCACCCCTTGTGTGGGGATCATGACAGAAGCCTCCTCGTGGCGATCCCCGGAAACGACGACACGATGCACTCTGTGACGCGTGGGACGACCAATTCTGTCAACATGTCGGACGACTTCAGAAGCCGACAGCGAGAAGTCGTCTGACACACGAGCGAACGAACGAAGCCCTTGTGTATGAAAAAGTTATCCCTCAGATTCCTATTAAATCTTTACCCCTTCACCTTAAACCTATATATTAAGATGAATTCAAGAGTTAGATATAGCTCTTATTATGGCTAACAGGATATGGGGAGAAAGCAGGGACGGGGTACTGATTTTGTATGATCAGCCATGATCATATTGAATGGCAGTGCTGGCTTGAAGAGCTGAATGGGTCTACTCCTGCACCTATTGTCTTTGTTTCTATGTACTTGCACCGTTACAGGAAGCGAAAACGTGACAGTACTCACCCAGTCTTGCCGTGTTACACCTGAGATTCAATTTATGGGTTGCATTCACATCCATGGGGGAAATCCTACAATGGGACTCAATCGAGATTGCATGGGTGGGGGTGCACCGTGTGTGGGGTGCGGGGAAGAGGTGTCTACCAGGTGTTATTCAGTGTGTGAATAGATAGGCTTTCTGGAAGTTGCAGAAGCCTAAAGCAGCCCTGCTACATTCAATGCACACTCCAGCCGGCAGCTTGTATCAATCTACACGCTGCCACCAAGCTACAATTGCAACCTTGTAAACAAACGCACGCAAAGCAACCCGTCGCCCTTCACAACAGACTGGTAGCGCGTCCGCGGTCAACATCAAGGTGCAAACTGCAACATAACACAAGTTACAAACTAACCCCGGTCTCCAGCCGGAATTCCCCAGCACGAGTGCTGCACATAATGCTGTCCGACTCCGTTAAAAACCTGGCCACGGCATAAATGGCCCGTTTTAACATGGTTCCTAGAACCAATGCTTATTTCCACCTGTTGAAATAGTCTTTGATTCGCTTTGAGTGGGATATTTATCGAAGGGAGTAAAGGATAAAGTGTTGCACCTACAGTCGAGTACCATACACGTCATCTCCAGTCACTAAAAGGGCTGAAGGACTGGATAACAGGTGGGCTTATCAAGGAATGAATAAGGGATGATAAGGGATGAATTATCTTCATCCCTTATCAAGGAACCCTGTTCAACTTGCATCGTTCTAGGAGCAGAATTAGGCCATTCTGCCCATCAAGTCTACTCCATCCATCCATTCAATCATGGCTGATCTATCGTTTACGAATGAACTGCAGATGCTGGAAAATCGAAGGTAGACAAAAATGCTGGAGAAACTCAGCGGGTGAGGCAGCATCTATGGAGCGAAGGAATTAGGCAACGTTTTGGGTCGAAACCCTTCTTCAGAAGAAGGGTTTTCGACCCGCTGAGTTTCTCCAGTATTTTTGTCTACCCATGGCTGATCAATCTTTCCCTCTCAATCCTGCCTTCTCTCCATAACCCCTGACACCCGTACTAATCAAGAATCTGTCAATCTCCACCATAAATATATTCATTGGGCAATGAATTCCACAGGTTCACCACCCTCTAACTAAAGGAATTGTCTTCATCCCCTCTCTAAAGGTACGTCCTTTTTTTCTGAGGCTATGGTCTCTGGTCCTAGACCCTTCCACTGGTGGAAACATCTTCTCCACATTCACTCTAACCTGCCCTTCTACTCTTCAGTAAGTTTCAATGAGGTCCTCACTCATCCTTCTAAAGGATCATTCATCAAGTTGAAAATTCAGTACTAAAATGGCTGGAGATTTAACTTGCTCAAAGGAAGATGGTTTGGGCTGCTGGGGGTCCGCCATCCCAGCCCAGGACATTACACCAACGTTCCTCGATGGGGCAACTCACTTCCGCACTTTGCTCCAGCACTTTGTGCCTTTCTTTTGTAAACCAGCGTCTGCCTTCGCTTGTCTCTAATTTCAGCACATTGCATTCTCACGAACAACAAAGTGATAATAATCAACATAATCCTTTTTTAATGACATTAACTAAGGGGATAAAGGGAGCCCAATACACCGAAGTAAACAACTTTGCTGATTTGCGGTCATAAGATCATCATAGGACATCGGAGCAGAATTCAATCATGGCTGATCTACCTTTCCCACTCAACCCCATTCTCTTGCTTTCTCTCCATAAGCTTTGACGCCCTTGCTAATCAAGAACCTATCGATATCTGCTTTAAAAATACTGAATGACTTGGCCTCTACAGCTGCCTGTGGCAATGAATTCCACAGATTCACCACCCTCTAAATGAAGAAATTCCCCCCTCATCTCCATTCTAAAGGTCGGACCTTTTGGACTCCAATGGCCTAATTCTGCTTCTATGTCTTATATGTTCTTAATAATCAGTAATACCAGGTAGCCAGGTACAATACAATACAATAATACTTTATTAGCCAAGTATGTTTTGCAACATACGAGGAATTTCATTTGCCGACTCAGTCATACAAATAAAAAGCAACAGAACAGACAAAATCCATTTTAACATAAACATCCACCACAGTGACTCCTCCACATTCCTCACTGTGATGGAAGGGAAAAAAAAGTTCAATCTCTCCTTTCTTTGTTCACCCGCGGGGGCCTCGAGCCTTCCGTTGACGGGACGATCTTACTCCCGTAGCCGGCGGTCGAGCCGTCCTCGTCGGGCCGATCAAGCTCTCGCATCGGGGCATCTCAGCTCCTCCACGCCGGCGATCGGACCCCGGGTCGGGGCTTGTCGAACCTTCTGCGTCGTTGGAGCTCCCGACATCTACGGTCTCTACCCGAGACTGCAAGCTCTCGATGGTAAAGTCCGCAGGCCGCGGTTGGAGCGATCCCGGGCAAGGGATCTCAGGCTCCGATGGTAAGTCCATGCCCCGCGGGGGAGGTTAAGTCAGTCCCGAGCAAGGCCTCCATCCAGCTCCATGATGTTAGGCCTCAGAGCGACCGGAGATACGATCCGGAAAACAATCGCATCTCCGGCAAGGTAAGAGATTGAAAAAAAGTTTCCCCCGACCCCCTCCCCCCACATAAAACAAACCAGAGAACATGAACACAAACTTTTAAAACACACTAAAAATAACAAAAAGAAGATGAGAAAACAGACAGTCCGTTGGCGAGGCTGCCAATTGTACGGCGCCCCCTGGTGGTATCTGTGGGGGGAAAAGCAGCATCTGTGGGGGAAAAAAAGAGTGTTAAAAACTTAGCTTATGACTTTTAATCAAGGAACTTTTAACTTCCCTCCTCAACCCTCTCTGCAACTTGTCTTAAATGAATGCTGTTTATGGAAGTGTTCTAATCACATTTCTTGTCTGAACATTATAATTATCAGAGGCAAACATCTGACCTGTTTCATTCCAACGTGAGTAATTGTGTCTTGCCTAACCTATTTATTAATCTTTGGATTTTCCAAATTGAACAATAACTTGGATGCAGACTGTGTAGCTTTCTTGACACAGAGGTGAGCAGTTTAGTGTACCAGTTTTTCATCTTCTTTCAACAAAGAAATCTTTATCCTTTATCCTAAGCCAGACCAATGATTTATCATGTAAAAACAAGGAGCTGCAGATGCTGGCTTACAAAATAAATCACAAAGTGCTGGAGTAACTCAGCAGGTCTGGAGAACATGGATAGATAACGTTTCGGGTCACCTTTCAGTCTGAAGAAGGGTTCCGACCCGAAACATCACCTATCCATGTTCTCCGGAGATGCTGCCTGACCTGCTGAGTTACGCCAACGCTTTGTGACAATAATTGATCATTATTTTTTTTAATAGCTCTTCTCTCCCCATCAGGGCAGTCACGGTGGTGCAGTGGTAGAGTTGCTGCCTTACAGCGAATGCAGCGCCAGAGACCTGGGTTCGATCCTGACTACAGGTGCTGTCCGAACGGAATTTGTACGTTCACCCCGTGACCGCATGGGTTATCTCCGAGATCTTTGGCTTCCTCCCACGCTCCAAAGACGTACAGGTATGTAGGTTAATTGGCTTGGTAAATTTAAAAATTGTCCCTAGTGGGTGTAGGATAGTGTTAATGTGCGGGGATCGCTGGTCGCCACGGACCCGGTGGGCCGAAGGGCCTGTTTCCGCGCTGTATCTCTAAACTAGACTAAACTAAAGGATTAACGCGTCCTAATTCCCCGAATCACACACAATGGCCCAGACCGAGGTTGTAGAGTGGTGCATAAGATGGAACTGCAGATGCTAGAAAATCGAAGATAGACAAAGGTGCTGGAGAAACTCAGCGGGTGCAGCAGCATCTATGGAGCGAAGGAAATAGGCAACGTTTCGGGTCTGAAGGGTTTCGGCCCGAAACGTTGCCTATTTCATTTGCTCCATAGATGCTGCTGCACCCGCTGAGTTTCTCCAGCACTTTTGTCTACCTTGTAGAGTGGTGCAGCTTGTGGAACCACAGCCTCACAGCGCCAGAGACCAGTGTTTAATCTTGACCTCGGATGATGTCTTAGTGGTTTGCACATGCTCTCTATGGCCGTGTCGGTTTCCTCCAGGTGCTCCATCTTCCTCCCTGATCTTTAAGGACTCGTGGATTGGCAAGTTAATTGGTCACCATAACTTGCTCCTGGTGTGCAGATGAACGGTGGGAAGCGTGAAAATGTGGGATTCACTGTATGATTAGTATGAATGAGTGGTTACAGTTAGCACAGAACTAGTGGACCATATCCAACCATATTTCTGAAGCACATTTTTGATACATTGCACAAAATGAGTCATAGCTGTCAACAATTTATCAGCCTCCTTAAGTAGCTTTTTTTAGACCTGGATAGCGTGGATGTGGAGTGGATGTTTCCCTTAGTGGGAGTGTCCAGGACCAGAGGCCACAACCTCTGAATGAAAGGACATACCTTTAGAAAGGAGATGAGAAGGAATTTATTTCGTCAAAGGGTGGGGAATGTGTGGAATTCATTGCTACAGAAGGCTGTGGAGGCCAAGTCAATGGACATTTTTAAGGTGGAGATTGACAGATTCTTGATTAGTACGGGTGTCAGAGGTTATGGGGAGAAGGTAGGAGAATGGGGTTAGAAGGGAGAGATAGATCAACCATGGTTGAATGGACTTGATGAGCCGAATGGCCTAATTCTGCTCAGAGAACAATGCATTAAAGGTCCTACAGAAGTTTGAGCTATTTATGGTATGATATCATGCAGCTAAGATGCCTGTGATTGCTTATCGAACTTCTGCTTTGTTCACTGTTATGGTTATGTAATATAAATTTTATGTTATCTAACATTTGATTGTTAGCTCTAAAATTCAGCAATGTGTCACATTACACCAGGAAGCATTTTTAGCATTTCAAAATGAATATTTCAAATTCCATCTCCTCTTCTCTTTCACTGCCTAAAATTCACCAGGTTTCCTGATCTCCCTAGACTTTCCATCCGTACTCTTCATAGCTCGACAACACAGATTTCTATTCCTTTTGATTCTACTGATGCTTTTTCTCATCACTGCACAGTTTAGCATCCTTTTTAGTTTAGTTTAGTTTAGTTTAGAGATACAGCACGGAAACAGGCTCTTCGGCCCACCGAGTCTGCGCCGACCAGCGATCCTGCACATCAACACTAATCCACACACAATATGGACAATTTATATTCATACCCCGTCAATTAACTTGCAAACCTGCACGTCTTTGTAGTGTGGGTGAAAACTGTAGATCCCGGAGAAAACTCACGCAGGTCATGGGGAGAACTCCGCACAGATAGCATCTGTCATCAGGATGGAACCCGGGTCTCTGGAGCCGTAAGGCAGCAACTCTACCACAGCGCCACCGTGCCGCCCTAACTTGATTTACCAAAGATATATGCCCCTTTTGATTCTACTGATGCTTTTCCTCATCATTGAACAGTTTAGCATCATTTTTAGTTTAGTTTAGTTTAGAGAAACAGCGCGGAAACAGGCCCTTCGGACCACCGAGTCTGCACCGACCAACGATCCCCGTACACTAGCACTAGCACTATCCTACACACCAGGGACAATTCACAATTTTTACCGAAGCCAATTAACCAAAAAAACCTGGACGTCTTTGGAGTGTGGGAGGAAACCAGAGCACCTGGGGAAAACCCACGCGGTCACAGGGAGAATGTACAAATTCCACACAGGCAGCATCCGTGGTCAGGATCGAACCCAGTTCTCAGGCGCTGTAAGGCAGCAACTCTACCGCTGTGCAACTGTGCTGCCCAATTCATGTAGAGTCTTTTCTCAAATCCAATGTGGTCATGATATCAAACACAATATTATTGTATTTTTTATATTTAGTTTAGTTTATTCTCACGTGCACAGAGGTACAGTAAAGATCTTTTGCTGCGTGCTATCCAGTCAGTGGAAATACTTTACATGATTACAATCGAGCCATCCATAGTGACAGGAGTAGAGATTTAAAAGAGTGGAGTGATTGTGATGAATGGTTGCAGATACACTTCTGGGACCAGCACGCAGAGAGTCACCTGGTTTGGGCGCCATGATAGGTTCCTAAGCGATAGGACCATAACTAGGCCATTTTGCCCATCAACTCTACTCCGCCATTCAATCATTGCTGATCAGGGGGCACCGTCCAGTTGGGTATGGCTGCCCTGCCTGCAGCTGTCCGTCCTTTCACTCCTTTTCTTTTATTTTTAGTATGTTAAAAAGTGTTTTGATTGGAGGTCTACTCTTTTTATGTGGGGGGGTAAGGGAGAAACTGCATTTCTCAGTCTCTACCTGGTCGGAGAGGCGGCTTTTCTCCGAGCCGCATCTTTGCCCCGTCCTCGCGGCCTACCATCGGGTCTGGAGCGGCGTTTCCTGTCGGGACCGGCCAGAAGCTCGGCTTCGGCGGCGGCACAGCGCTGGAGCACCATCGCGGAGCAGGCGATGCCTTGCTGTGCGGGTCGCCGTGCTGGAGCTCCGGAATGCGGAATCCGCCGATGGAACATCGCGGAGCTGCGAGTCTGTGGAGCGTCCACGCGGGCGGCAGCGCTGACTTTAACACCG
>CM075977.1:7026765-7093790 GCA_038087875.1 Malacoraja senta
AATAGTGAAAGGCTTGGATACAGAGGACTTTCCCACTGGAGGGAGATTCTAGGATTAGAGGTCATAGCCTCAGAATTAAAGGACGATCCTTTAGGGTTGTGATCAGGAATTCTTTGCCACAGAAGGCTGTGGAGAATTGAATTGAATTGAATACATTTTATTAGCCAAGTATGTATACATACAAGGAATTTGCCTTGGTGTTTTGCTGGCAAGTAACAACACGATATACAGTAGACAATTAAAAATAAAACATTATAATTTAAACATGTGAAGAATGAAATAAAATACCAAAGCACAAGGAGGCTATAGACTTTTGGCTGTTGAGTAGAGCTACTGCTCGTGGAAAAAAGCTGTTTTTATTTCTGGCTGTGGCAGCTTTGACAATCCGGAGTCGCCTTCCAGAGGGAAGTGATTCAAAGATTCTGAGGCAGAGAATGCCACAGATTCACAACTCTCTGTGTGAAAAAGTTTTTCCTCATCTCCGTTCTGAATGGCTTACCCCTTATTCTTAACTTTTAATCATCTGTTGCCAGCCGTGATTTGTTCGGGCCTTTTCTCATCTCCAGTTCCCCTCCCCCACCCAACCTCAATCTTTCAGTCTGAAGAAGGGTTCCGCCCCAAAACGAACACCTATTCCTTTTCTCCAGAGATGCTGCTGACCCGCTGAGTTGCTCCAGCACTTTGTGTAAAAACCGGCATCTGCAGTTCCTTGCTACATATAAAGAAATAAACTCCTCCTCATAAAGGATGAGGTTATAGAGTGCTTCAACGTCCTTTTATTCTGAGGCTGTGCCTTGTTTTGAGCTGCCGTGGGTGTGGCATTACTCATTCCGTTCGCCCAAACACCCGAAAAATCTCACCAAAATAAGATTTCAGTTTGACAGTATTTTCCGTAAACAGCTTGTAGCTGAACCTGACTCATTATCCAGCGATCGGAGACAGTATCAATTTGCATGTCAATGTGCTGGTTCATCTTTATTCAAACATCTGTCTGCCGTTACCATTGCCGTGTAGTGCATAAATCCCTTACACTTCCCACAAGTTATAGGAGTAGAATTAGGCCATTTGTCCCATCGAGTCTACTCCGCCATTCAATCAGAAAACTGATGTGCCTTCCAGAGCCCCCATTCGCCATGATGGTATTTTGGTCAGTCACAGAGGCCGACGTCAGAAGATCCTTCAGAGAGGTAAACCCTCGGAAAGCGCCTGGACCTGATGGTATATCCGGGTGTGTTTTAAAAACAATAGACAATAGGTGCAGGAGTAGGCCATTTGGCCCTTCGAGCCTGTGCGGACCAACTGGCTGGAGTTTTTACGGACATTTTCAACCTCTCACTTCTGAGGTCTGAGGTTCCCACCTGATTTAAAAGTGCATCAATAATACCGGTGCCCAAGAAGTGCAAGGTGACGTGCCTCACTGACTATCGACCAGTGGCACTAACGTCTGTGGTGATGAAGTGCTTTGAGAGGCTGATCATGGCGCAAATCAACTCATACCTTGACAAAACCCTGGACCCACTGCAGTTCGCTTACCGCCACAACAGATCAATGGTGGATGTGATCTCACTGGCTCTCCACTCCGCTCTGGACTACTTGGATAACAAAAACTCATATGTCAGGCTGTTATTCATTGTCTACAGCTCGGCATTTAATACCATCATCCTCTCCAAACTGGTTACCAAGCTCTCAGATCTGGGTCTCTGCGCATCCCTCTGCAATTGGAACCTCGACTTCCTCATTCACAGACCACAGTCTGTCCGTATTGGTGGAAATGTGTCATCCTCGATAACAATCAGCACGGGAGCACCTCAAGGCTGCGTGCTCAGCCACCTGCTGTACTCACTCTATACTCATGACTGCGTAGCCGGACATAGTGCAAACTCCATCATCAAGTTCGTCGACGACACCACTGTTGTGGGACGTCTCACTGATGTGGACGAGTCAGATTATAGAAGTGAGATCGACCGATTGACCAAATGGTGCCAGCACAATAACCTGGCTCTCAACACCAGCAAAACCAAGGAACTGATTGTGGACTTCGGAAGTGGTAGGATGGGGACCCACAGTCCCGTTTATATCAATGGGTCGATGGTGGAAAGGGTCAAGAACTTCAAATTCCTGGGCATGCATATTTCCGAAGATCTCTCCTGGTCCCAGAACACTGATGCAATCATAAAGAAAGCAGATCAGCGCCTCTACTTCCTGAGAAGATTACGGAGAGACGGTATGTCAAGGAGGACTCTCTCGAACTTCTACAGGTGCTCAGTAGAGAGCATGCTGACTGGTTGCATTGTGGCTTGGTTCGGCAACCTGAGCATCCAGGAGCGGAAAAGGACGCAAAAAGTTGTAAACACTGCCCAGTCCATCATCGGCTCTGACCTCCCCACCATCGAGGGGATTTATCGCAGTCGCTGCCTCAAAAAGGCTGCCAGCATCATCAAGGACCCACACCATCCTGGTCACACACTCATCTCTCCACTGCCATCAGGTAGAAGGTACAGGAGCCTGAAATCTGCAACATCCAGGTTCAGGAACAGCTACTTCCCCACAGCCATTAGACCATTAAACACAACTTCAAAAAACTCTGAACTATAACAGCCTATTGCACTTTATCTGTTTATTTACGTGTGTGTATATATATATATATTCTATGATACATGGACACTTTGATCTGATCTGTATTTATGCCTACAATATTCTGTTGTGCTGCAGCAAGCAAGAATTTCATTGTCCTATCTGGGACACATGAAAATAAACGCACTTGACTTGATGACTGATCTTTGCCTCCTAATCCCATTTTCCTGCCCCACAACCCTTAACCTGTTCTAATCAAGAATTTGTCTAACTCTGCCGTAAAAAATATCCACTGACTTGGCCTCCACAGCCCTCTGTGGCAATACATTCTACAGATTAACTACCCTTTGACTGAAGAAGTTCCTCCTCACCCCCTTTATAAAAGAGTGCCATTTAATAAGCGAGTCATGCCCAAAGATACTAGAGGAGAGCTCTGCTCTATAATCTTTGGTCATGCCCAGGTCACTTGCTATAAAAAGTCTCGGCAATGGTGGTGCTGCGTTGCGTGCAGGCTTGCGTTTCGTCCGTGGTCGGGGTCGGGCCTGGCTCTCCGGCGCTGTTCAGTTGCTGCTGGGCCGTCCCCGTCCCTTCCTGGGTGTCCCGTCCCTTTCTGGAGGTGTCCGGGGTGGCCTTGGGCTGGCGGGGCAGCCCTGGTCTTGCAGCCGGAGCTGCAGCCGCTGGCTCCAGCTCAGCTCTGCCTGTCCCGCCGGGGTGGCCGGCAGCCCTCCACCTCCACCTCCACCTCCACCCCCACCCCCACCCCCTTCGCCTCAGTCCGACAGCGAGATCCTGCTGAAGAGACATTCTCGGCAGGTCGAAGAGAGTCTGCGGACGGGCTCCTGCCGGCCATCGGCAGGCCAGGTGCCCGCTGGAGCTACTGGTGTTGTTGTTGTTGGTGGTGGTGCTGGCCAGCTCTAAGTCCAGGTCGGGGCTGAAGGCCGCCAGCAGGGCTGCACAGTCGAGCGCTGGGCCGGAGGAGGCCGAGCCCTGGCTGGCGCTCTGGCGCAGGCGAGGCCGGGGCTCTCGCTCCTCCTCGGGGTTGTGGATGAAGTGGCAGCGGGTACCGTAGGGGCAGAAGCCGGTGGTGTGTAAGGTGCAGCACGGCTCCGTCTTGTACTTGGGGTGGCGGCTGAGGGAGGATTTGGGCGAACTGCCACGTCGCCGTAACGGCCCATCGGGGAGCGGGTTCTTCTGGAGTTGGAGCGGGGTTGGGCTGGAGTTGTCGCTTCTTCTCCGCGCTGGCTGTGGGCCTGGGGGTTCTCCACGCTGGCTGTGGGCCTGGGGGTTCTCCACGCTGGCTGTGGGCCTGGGGGTTCTCCACGCTGGCTGTGGGCCTGGGGGTTCTCCACGCTGGCTGTGGGCCTGGGGGTTCTCCACGCTGGCTGTGGGCCTGGGGGTTCTCCACGCTGGCTGTGGGCCTGGGGCCGCTGGTGTCATCGGTCCGGGGCTGTCGGTTGGCCCGGCGGGAGAGGCGGAGGTGAGCTGGGGTTGGCGCTTCTTATCCGCGCTGGCTGTGGGCCTGGGGGCCGGTGTCCCGTCAGTCCGGACGACCCCCGGGTTCGGCAGCGCTTGCGGCGCTGGGGACCCGGGTTAAATCCTGGCTGCGGATGAGGCGATGTTCTGTGTGCGTGCGGCTGCTGAGAATGTCTCTCCGCCGGTCCACTCTCCTCCCCCCCCACCACCACGTCTGCCACCTCTATCTGCCCCCTGACAAATACAAGCTTGAAAATAGACACAAAAAAATCGGACCCAAACTATACTCACTGTATCTACAGCGATTCGTTCGACTTTTATTTATAGCATTTGACCTTTGACAAATCACATGATTCCTTGCGTTTTTGGAATACCGAACTCGCTTATTCTGAAGCTATGCCCTCTGGTCGTAGACTCTCCCACCAGTGGAAACATCGTTTCCACATCCACTCTATCCAAGCCTTTCACTATTCTTCACTAAGTTTCAATGAGGTCCCCCCTCAACAGTCTAAACTGTCAAACGCTTATCACATACTAACCCACTCAATCCTGGAATCATTCTTGTAAACCTCCTCTGGACCCTCTCCAGAGCCAGCACATCCTTCCTCAGATATGGGGCCCAAATTTGCTAACAATACTCCAAATGCGGCCTGACCAGCGCCTTATAGAGCCTCAGCAATTTCCTGTTTATTTACTGAATGGCCTGCCAAACTATGAAGCGTTCTTTTCTCCATTGTTGATTCAAATCATCTATAATTACTTTTATAACTTTTTACAATTACTTCCTTGGACCTGTGGGGTGTCAGAATATGGGGATACAAGAAACTGCAGTTGCTGGAATCTTGAGTAAAACACAAAGTGCTGGAGTAACTCGGCGGGCCAGGCAGCATCTGTGGAGGGAATGGATAGGCGACGTTTCAGGACGGGGCCCTTCTTCAGTCTGCCGATGTTGTGGGTTGGGAACCTTCTTCAGACTCAGGTTTGAAGAACGGTCGCCACATGAAACGTCATCTATCCATTCACTCCAGAGATGTTGCCTGACCCGCTGAGTTATTCCTGCACTTTGTGTCCATTTGTGAATGAATGAATAAGTTTATTGGCCAAGTATTCACATACAAGGAATTTGCCTTGGTGCTCCGCCTGCAAGTGACAACATGACATACAGTGACAGTTCGGAATGACATATAAAACATTAATAATAAAACATTATCGATTAAACATGTGAATTAAATAAAATACCAGAGCAAAAGGAGGCTACAGATTTTTGGTTATTGAGTAGAGCTACTATTCGTGGAAAAATGCTGTTTATATGTCTGGCTGTTGCAGCTTTGACAGTCCGGAATTGCCTTCCAGAGGGAAGTGATTCAAAGAGTTTGTGGCCAGGGTGAGAGGGGTCAGAGATGATCTTACCCGCTCGCTTCCTGGCCCTTGCAATGT
Organism: Malacoraja senta; assembly: GCA_038087875.1. NCBI lineage: Eukaryota > Metazoa > Chordata > Chondrichthyes > Rajiformes > Rajidae > Malacoraja > Malacoraja senta. Next base: position 7,032,250 of record CM075977.1, read on the forward strand.
ACAGTTTGTCAATGGAGGGAAGGTTGCAGCCAATAACCTACTCAGCTGATCGGACGATTCGCTGCAGCCTCCGGATGTCATGCTTGGTGGCTGAGCCAAACCAGACCATGATGGAGAAGGTGAGGATAGACACAACGATGGCCGTATAGAATTGGACCATCATTGCCTGTGGCAGATTGTGTTTCCTCAGCTGCTTCAGGAAGTACATCCACTGTTGTGCCCTTTTGACTGTGGAGTCGATGGTGGCCCCCTATTTAAGGTCCTTGGAGATGATGGTTCCCAGGAACTTAAAAGACTCCACAGATGTGACTGTGGTGTTGTTGATGGTGAGTGGGGGGAGGGGAGGGGGAGCTCTCCTAGAGTCTACAATCAATTCCACTGTCTTAAGAGCATTGAGCTCCAGGTTGTCTGTGGGCAGATTCCTTCCCATCCTGGATCAGTCCAATCAGGGTTGTCTTCCGCAAACTTGAGAAGCTTGACAGAGGAGTCAGTGGAGGTGCAGTCATTGGTGTAGAGAGAGTAGAGGAGAGGGGAGAGTACGCAGCCAACGGTGCTCCCATGCTGAGGGTCTGCAGGTCCGAGATGTGCTTTCCCAGCCTCACATGCTGCTTCCTGTCTGTCAGGAAGCTGGTGATCCACCGATTGTCTAAAACCATCAGTTGTAGTTCCTCGTTTCTCCCTCCACACATGCTGCCTGACCCGCTGAGTTACTGCAACTCTTTGGGTGTCAAAATATGTCTTTTTTGACAACTGAAATATTTGATTGTTTTAAAATGACAAAACTGTGGCGTCTGATGGTCATTGCAACAACAGTAATTGACTGAAGAGCACTAAGCTTTAATGAAAAGGTAAGTCCCAAGTGAAACTATGTACTTACTCATTCTCTCACACTGCTCTGGCTTCTTGTCCCAGACTATAGCTGTCAGCTATTTTTAACAGTTTCAGATCAAAATAAATTGTCCAGTTTCTGCGCAATATCTTTAACATGATAGGAGATTCAGGCTCAATCTCTGTGAAGTTTGTTGGGCAGCTTACAACCCAGCAGTAAGAAGTAGGGTCTCGACCCAAAACGTCGCCCATTCCTTCTCTCCATAGATGCTGCCTCACTAGCTGAGTTACTGCAGCATTTTGTGTCTACCAGATGAATATTGATTTATCTAACTTCAAGTAACCCTTGCTTTCCCTCTCTCTCCGTCCCCCCCATCTTAGTTCTCCAACTCAGACCACTGTCTTCTTGAATAAATGTAACTGATTGTGTGCCTTATTCTTACCTTCCCCTCAGCCAACAATGAACCATTCTACATTTTCCTTGGTTGTCATCCCCTTTGATCTGTGTTTTCACACCTTACCCTTCCATATCTCTATGTCTCAAGAGAGAGCTAGATAGGGCTCTTAAAGATAGCGGAGTCAGGGAATATGGGGAGAAGGCAGGAACAGGGTACTGTTTGGGGATGATCAGCCATGATCACGTTGAATGGCGGTGCTGGCTTGAATGGCCAAATGGCCTACTCCTGCACCTATTGTCTCCCTCTCCCCTGACTCTCAGTCTGAAGAAGGGTCTCGGCCCGAAACTTCACCCATTCCTTCTCTCCAGAGATGTTGCCTGTCCCCTCTGAGTTACCCTGGCATTTTGTGCCTATCTGTGAAATTCTCTTTGTACCCTGACTGACATTATCAGCTACAACAATTGAAGCTGGATGATATGAATGAACAAATGAGGTTGGCACAGTGGCACATCTGTAGCTTGTGTCACCTCAGATAGACACAAAAAGCTGGAGTATCTCAGCGGGACAGGCAGCATCTCTGGAGAGAAGGAATGGGTGACGTTACGGGTCAAGAATTTTCTTCCCGCCGAGTTACTCCAGCTTTTTGTGTCTGTCTTCGGTTTAAACCAGCATCTGCAGTTCCTTCCTACACCCTCCGCCTACTCCCATCTGCCCACCATCCCAACTTCACGTCCCAGCCTCTGCCTCACCTTCCTCTCTGTTCTGGTGGTCTTCCCTGATGCAAGGTCTCAACCCAAAGACCATCTTTTCTCCTCCACAGATGCTGAGTTCTTCCAGCAGTTTATGAAGAATATACTTTTTCATGAATATGCAAAATTAATATGAATAGCTCCTCAATCAAAATGCCTGAAATTGTTTTTAAACAATTGAATTTAATTGTTTATTATAAAAACTGGTTATTGAGAACTTACTGTACACAAATTAGCCGTTGGACTCTTGCCTTTGAACAGTATAGACGTTTGTGCATTGGTGATCTTGAACAGAAATGAAATAAAAAATAAAAATAAAATCTTGAGGTTTCAAAGGTTTATCACTTATTGACCGTAATCGTGATAAACAATCCTTTATCATTATGACTAACGATTCCTGACTTGTTTTATCTAGATTGATCTTGTTTAATGACAATAAACAATCCCTACTTCCGTTTTGAGTCAATTTTGAGTCACGTAGGCCAATTACGGGAAAGAGAAAGGAAAAATAAACTTTAACTGACTAACTGCTTGCGGTTAATTCACATTTTGGACAAAGTATTCCCGTAAAAAAAAAATCCCATTCACAACTTATTTTACAACCAAGCCAAACAAGTATATCTACTTGTAGATTTATATCTACTTGTTTGGCAAGATATATCTATCTAATATATATATATATATATATACACATTTTCCTTTCTCTCTCTGGACATTTGCACGCAGCAGGACTTCTCCCAGTCAAATTTAAACTTTGCACATGTCGAAAGGAGGGAAAACACATTGTTTGTAAAAAAAACACGTGCAATTATGATTATAAAGAGAGAGAGAGGGGGGGAAATTAAATATGAATTGCAAGAGCAAGTTGTAAGGACGCGCTGGTGTCCATATAAGGTAGCGCACCCGAATATGCTCGCCAACTGCCGCTCTTCGAATGAACACACACACGCGCGCGCGCACACTCACACACACACACACACGGCCGCGCGCGCGGCATCTGACTTGTGCAGTTAGCGGCGGCCGAGTCCCCGCGCGCGGCCACGCGCATTCCTCGCGGCCGCGCGCCCCCCGGAGAAGCCGGTGACGTCACGCACCATTGATTCATTCTACCTCCACAGGCCGGCGAGCGCACCGGCCGATTGAGTGTAAAAATGTCGGGGGTGGATCGATCCCTCCCTCTCTGCGGGCGGGAGGTGGAATGGGCGCTCCCGCGATCACGTGGGTCTTTGTTTACAACCGAAGGGGGGGGGAGGGCGCGAATGAGACAGTCAGAGCGCGCGGGGTCGTCCACGGTGTCGCCTCGCTCGCTCGCCGCCAATAACAACAACATTCACCTCAGCACCGTCCATACCTCACTCCAGACGAATTGTTGTTTGTTCCCCTCTCATCAGAAGAAGTCGATTTCCCCTAGTAGATTTACCACTACTACACTCCCTGACAAACAACAACAACAAAAAAAGAAAAATTGCACTCGACGATAAATGCGTTTCCTCAGCTCGCTGGAGACAGAAGTGAGGGAGAAAGGAGAGCGACGACGCCGACGACGAGACAAAAGCCGTGAGGACGAGATGCCGCGGCCGCGGAGGGAGAGTTTCCTCCAGCTGGAGCAGGCCGTCACGTTCGACCCGAAGGAGATCGATGCTCTGGTGGCGAAAATCGGGGAGACGCTGCAGTTTCAGCGGTTGTCCGACGGCAAAATGCAGCAGGAGTATTGCAACCATTGCAGCCAACAACATTGCATCCAACAGCATTGCAACCAGCAACAACAACAACAACAGCAGCATTGCAACCAGCAGCAGCAGCAACAACAAGAACAGCAACAACCACCTCATGACTCCGCCAAGTGCGGCGTATGTTGCATGGACCGGTTGAAAGCACCGGATCGTAACAAGCCCTACCAAGTGCCGGTCCGCTTGCAAAACTCGGGCCAGGCTTCGGCACCGCCGGCCAACAGAGGCAAGACCAAAGATACCGCTATGGTATCTTTTATGAAGGCGGCGAGGAGGTCGTCGGCTTACCAGCTGACCCCCCAGCAGAAACTGGAGCAGCTCGTCTCCTCGGGCAACCTGATCAAAGAGGCGGTGAGGCGCCTCCACATCGATCAGGGCTACGTGGAGAAGAAGATAGTGGCGGCCGGTGAGTAAAGACGGGCCACTCGTTATTATTATTATTATTATTTGTTTTGTAACCGGCGGAAAACTAACTGCAGGCTGTTTTGTGGCTTATCATGGAGAGAAACATTCACCACCACTGCACCGATATCGCTGTGAAACGAATAGCCTCTTCCCCCATCCCCCCCGAAATAACAACAAAAAACAATGATCTGTCTTAACGTACTGTATGGTATTCTTAATGAAGCCACTGGGATCCATCTTTGCACCAGTCCAATGACTACAGTGTTTATTTTTTAAACGAACAATGCAAAAACCAAGAGTGGCCCTTTGGATGTTTATTTCAGTCTAACGATTGCAGTTTTATTTCAACGGAGGTTACACATGTTTACAAGAGAAAATCACGCCGTCTGGTGCTTGTTTTGGAAGAGCCTGACACCGCAAGGTCGTAACAACGCTGCCCTTGATTATTATTTTCCCTTTGGACTCAGTGGTTTTTTTTGGACTGACTGTTTCCACAGATGTTTGGATCCCCAAACTGTTTATCACTGGTGGACTGGATACCACATGGCAGCTGAACCCGCATTCCAAGAACTCAAGACCCACTACATCAGGAATTCCGCGAACTGTTTACAGGACGTGTCGTTGGGTTTGGGACCTGGTTTAATGGGTTAATAAGTTCGTTGTTATTTAATAGCCCCTTAATTTTCGCTACAATAAATAAGGTGTATACTTCGTAACGGAGTATTCTGTTGTTCCTGTTGTCCAGGAATTGATGTCGAATAAAATATTGCAGTTAAACAACACATTATATCTGTTTCCTTTGTGATATTGTTTAGATTGCTGACATTGCTAATTACTTTGGGAGAGATGTGATTTAATTCGTAACATCCGCAGAGAACATCCGTTCGAGTGCTTCCTATGGAAGTAAGGAAGCAATGAATGCTGGTTGTATTTGAAATACCCATTCTAATATGTGGGTAGGATTCTTGTACTATATTTTGGTCAGATTCACATTATTGTTTTTGGTGAATATATGTGCTGAGAGTGCTTCTGATAGATAAGGGAAACTTCAGAATTAACTTGTACAAACTATTTATAAATGAGGAAGGGTCTCGACCCGAAACATTACCTATCCATGTTCTTCAGAGATGCCTCCTGACTTGCTGTGTAACTCCAGCCCTCTGTGTCCGTTTTTGTAAGCCAACACCTGAGGTTTCTTGTTTCTACATTGTTGTTTTAATATGTTGTTTTAATACACCATTAAAAAAAAAACTCTTTGATCATTGACATATTTCTCAAAGCCACTTTCTTGACCCGTGGTTTTATTCAAATTTCCAGAAGTGATGACCGAATAATGAAATGACTTGGAACTTGTACTTTTTTTACACAGAACTGCACAATCTCCTACAGATTGATTGAAGCTGAATTACTGTGATAGTAAACTGGAAAAACCCTGGCGTCCTTATAGTAAAATGCTATCTCAGGAAATCAGATTTCTCAGAAGGACCGTCACTGGGTTATTTCACTGTTTTAAATATGAATCTGCATGCACTTACAATAAAGCATTCCCCCTTCAATTTCTGTTCAAGAATATAGCTCAAATTTGTTTTTAGTACTATGTTTAGCCACAGGTTACTCACAGTTTATTCTGTGTCTAATATATAAATGCAAAGCAGTATGAATCACATTTTTCTAATGCTCTCAAGTTGAGTTGAGTTTATTGTTTTTTGCATGTGTATAGGTACGATGGAAAGTTTGCTTGCAGTAGCATCACAGGCACATAGACGCAGACAACACACAGAACAAAGTATATGTAAATTAACTGAGACAGTGAAATGAAAAATAATTAGAATCCAGTCTGTACGAGAGAAAGTGGTGGCCTGGACAACAATGTTTTAAAATAACACCCTCAGGGTCGAGCACTACAAATGCATTTCTGTAACATCCATTTCCTCAAATCATCAAACTAATTTGCCTTCCCAAATGGAACTTGCACTCAGTCAATCAATCAATCAGTATCCTGACCCGAAACGTCACTATCCATGTTCTCCAGACATGCTGCCGAACCTGTTGGGCTACTCCAGCATTTTGTCTTTTTTTGGCTTTCAGTTACTTGTCTATCGGCAGATTCTTTTGAACATCAGCCAGTCAATATACTATGTTAAAATACTCTTCTGCTCTTTGTGCACCAATGTTGATTACCTCTCATTTTACCCACATTATTCTCCTACCATTCTTTCATTCACCTACCTATATCTATTCAAGGCCACTTTGTGGATTCCTATGTACTCAAAGTCCAGCCGTTTAAAATCAGCAGTGGTGTTGCTGCCTTTGGGATCTAATATCAAATTCAACAATTGTCAGGTGGCGCTCAGAAGTGGCCAGTTTAGCAAGGATCCCCATTTTTAATATTTACTATTTATTCAGCCCTATGATAATGCCTAATCTGGTGGGCATTTCCAGCATTTGTTTTTAAAATTCAGGTTTTAACAGGTCTCTTTGTGTTTTCTATTTTACAAGAACCTGTTTTGGTGGAGGCACAGTGATGCACAGTAGAGTTGCTGCCTTAAAGCACCAGCAACCAGGGTTTGATCCTGCCTATGGGTGCTGCCTGTACAGAGTTTGTATGTTCTCCCTGTGACCTTGTGGGTATTCTCCGAGTGCTCCAGTTTTCTCTCACACTTCAAGGTGGTACAGATTTGTAGGTTAATTGGCTTTAGTAAAATTGTAAATTGACCCTAGTGTGTGGGATATGCTAGTGTAAGGGGTGATCGCTGGTTGGCGCAGACCCAGTGGGCCGATGTGCCTATTTTCACGCTGTATCTCAAGTCTAAAGAACCCTTGTTAATCTACTGGTTGCTGTATGTTGAAATCTATAAATTTGCATATTGGTAACTCAACGTGGAATTATTGTCCGTTGTGCACTTGCCTGGTTATCTTTCAGAAGCTGTGTCATTATTATAAATAGTAAGGTGTGGCATTTAGCTTATCAACATCCTGTTGGTTTCAAACCACCCACGGGGCTAATTTGTTCTTTGTGAAAAAGTAAACTCAACGGAAATACATGATATTTGAAGATAATTAGAGAGAACACTTTTTTTAAAGGGTAAAGATGAGAAAATAAATTGAGTAAACAGTAAAACAAATGTGGGACTGGAACAGTTAGAAAGAAAATAATTAGACCGGTATAATTGACAGGTCAATGCCAGCAAACCAGCTCGGTGAGAACAGAAATGAGTGAAAGACAAATAAAGCAAAGTAAATTGTGTTCTATTTGTTCCTTCCTTTTTGCCTAGCCTTTCCTTGAAGATATTCGCCCAGGCTTGTGCAATGATTGTTGAACTGTTTCAATTTGCATTGCCTGGAATCTAAGGCATGTAAGCCGTCACATGGGGAAGTGTTTGTTCCCTTAATCTTGTTCTTTTGACGGTATATGTATTTTTATTATCATTGCTACATAGCATTCAGTGTATTTACTTTGTTACAGGAAATGGGTTATTAATATGTTTGCAAGTCCTTGCCAATTTGATGGTGTAAGACTTCACTAGGACTTTATTCCTGAGTTTGTCAATTAACCCACTGTACTATATTTCAAAACAATAGAAGGTTCAACAGTTGTAGTAATTTTGGAGTAGTTGGGTGGAAGAAAGAGATGTTTTTTCCATCACTCTAAATAATACGCAGAAATTAATTTATAAGATTTATTGTAAACCAAAAAAAACAGAAACAAAACCAAAACTACATTTATTGCCTTTTGTATGATTTAGAAACTTAAATATACATCTTGTGTTTCTGTGGGAGTTGTATTCTGACTTGATCCAACACAAACTGTGTTTTAGGAGCGGCGTGGTGGCGCAGCGGTAGAGTTGCTGCCTTACAGCGCTTTCAGCGCCAGAGACCCGTGTTCGAGCCCAACTGCGGGTGCTGTCTGTACGGAGTTCGTACATTCTCCTCGTGACCGTCTGGGTTTTCTCCAAGATCTTTGGTTTCCTCCCACACTCCAAAGACCTACAGGTTTGTAGGTTAATTGGCTTTAATGTAAATTGTCCCTAATGTGTGTAGGCTAGTGTTAATGTGCAGGGATTGCTGGTCTGTGCAGACCCGGTGGGCCAAAGGGCCTGTTTCCGCTCTGTATCTCTAAACTAAACTCCACAAGTTATGGACTAAAGTTAAGGTCACCTATTTTCACTTCCAAAACATCAACCGATTTCTCACCTGCTTCTTGTTCGTCTGTTGCTGAAAACTTTATTCATGCTGTTATTTATAGATTTGGCTACTTCAATACACTGCTGGACAGACAGTTCCATTCATAAACTTGAAGATATTCAAAACTTCAATACCCAGCCATAAATTTCAATGGTCTTGTTTACCACAACACTCAGCACTTACCGACGTACAGTAGAGCCCTAGTAAATCCTCATTTAAAAAAAAAAATATGATTTATATTTTAAAACCCTTCCATGGTTTAACTTCTCCATATCTCTGTATGCTCATCCAGTGTGATCTTTGAATATAACTTCTCCATTGCTAGCCTTGACCATTGTGTAGATTCTGGAGATGTCCCAGAGGTTTGGCATTGTTTTAGTATTGCCACGCGTTTTGAGGAATTGTGAAGAACTTTGTTTTGCATGTTATCCAGGCAAATCGTGCCATATATTACATCAGGTAATGCAAAACAGAGTGCAGAATATAGTGTTACAGCTACAGAGCAAGTGCAGATAAATAAAAATGCTAAGCACCAAAATTCATCCTGAGCATGGGAGGTCTGTTCAAGAGTCTGCTAACAGTGGGGGAAAAAGCTGTTCCTGTGTTAGCTGGTACACGCTTTCAAACTATTGTACTACCTACCCACCGGGATGGGAGCGATCATTGATTACGTTAGATCACAATCTACATCTTTCCCACAGCAGCGTAAGATGTAGACAGAGTTGATCGGGGGAAGGCTCTTGCATGATGGACTTGGTTGTGTTCATAACTCTTTGCAATTTAATGCTGCCTTGGGCAGAGTAAATGAGACCCCGTAGATATAGCTTACATGGATTTCCAAGTCATTTGGTAAGATGCCACATAAAAGGCTATTGCACATTATAAAAGCTCATGAGAATGGAGGTAATATACTAGAATACTTAACAGTTGGCTATCTAACAGAATGCTGAGGGTTGGCATACATTCACTGTAACTAATGGAGTGCCACAGATTTGTTTTGGGGCCACAACAATTGCTGATCTGTATTACTATTCGAGGACTGATGACATGAAGTTGGACAGAGTACAGAGAAGATTTACGAGGCTAGAGCCAGGACTTGGCTCGCCTGACTAGGATGATGCGGCCAAGTTTGTTGATGATACAATGGATGTGGAAAAGCATAATGGCACAGATAATATAAAGAGGTGCAAAGGAATAAAGATAGGTTGGAAATTGGCAGATGGAATATAGTTGGGGGAAAAATGTGAGATTACTCACTTGTGGAAGGAAGAATGGAAAAGTGTGTTATTATTTAGGCAAAGTGAGACCACAGATTGTTGCTGTAACCATTTTTTTTAGGCGGGGAGCAGAGATATATCTCAGTATATGAAACTCCAAAGGTTAGTATGCAGGTACAGAAAGTAATGTCATAAGTGATAGGAGCTGAATTAGGCCATTTGGCCATTCAAGTCTGCTCTGCCTTTCAATCATGGCTGATCTATCTCTCCCCCCTAACCCCATTCTCCTGCCTTCTTCCCATAACCCCTGACATCCGTACTAAACAATAATAAGCAAGGCTCGTGAAATGTTGACCCCGATCACAAAGGATACAGAGTATAAGTTTTGATCCAACGTTGGGAAGGACATGGCTGCATTGTGCAGAACGATGTTCAGTCTGAGGAAGGGTCTCAACCCAAAACGTCACCTATTCCTTTTCTCCGGAGATGCTGCCTGACCTACTGAATTACGCAAGCTTTTTGTGTCTATCTGCGATGTTCAGTAAAGGGTTGATGTATCAAGCAAGGTTGAGCTGTTTGTTTCTATAGAGTGGTGAATCTGGAATTCAATGCCACAGAAGGCTGTTGAGGCCAAGTCAATGGATATTTTTACGGCAGAGATGGATACGTTTTTGATTAGTATGGGTGTCAGGAGTTATGGGGAGAAGGCAAGATAATGGGTTTGAGCGGGAGAGATAGATCAGCCATGATTGAATGGCGGAGTAGACTTGATGGGCTGAACATGTAGAGGACAGGTTTGGAGGGATATGGACCAAACGTGGGCAGGTGGGACTAGTGTAGATGGGGAATGTTGGTCGGTGTGGGCAAGTTGGGCTGAAGGGCCTGTTTCCACATTGTATCACTCTATGAATGGCGCAATTCTGCCCCTATCATTTATGAACTATCTTTATTTCGGTCTAGAGGAATGAGAGGTAATGTTATTGAGACAAGATTCAGAAGGAAATTAGCCGGATAGATATTGTGATGTATGCCCAAGAATATTGATTTGGAACATGTGGGCATAGTTTCAGAATAAGGGTGACTCATTTAAGATGGAAATAAGAAGAAATTTATTGTCGCATAAGGGCAGGAACCCTTGAATTCTCGACCACAGAGCACTAGGGAGGTCGAGCGATTGAATATGTTGATGGTGGAAACTGACCGATGTTTGGGCTACAAGGGAGCCAACGGATATGGAGAGAAAACAGGAAATTAGTATCCAAAAAAGAGATTGCATCCATGATCTTATTGAATAGTGGAGCAGGCTTGAGGGAGCGAATGGCCAACTCCTCTTAGAAACATAGAAACATAGAAAATAGGTGCAGGAGTAGGCCATTCGGCCCCTCTTACCTCTGTTCGTATGCCTTCAACTGCCTTAGCCCCAATATTTGGTATTTTCCTAATTATTTTTACTGCTTTATCAAGGCACTACATTTTAAACAACTTTGGACATGGCGGTGGAAACGTGGCGACTCGTATCCTGTCTCGGAGTAATCTACTAATCCTATACTCTTGTCTTTTTTTAGAGATATAGTGCGGAAACAGGCCCTTCGCCCCACCGAGTCCGCACCGACCAGCGATCCTCCGCACCTTAACCCAATCCTACACACACTATCGACAATTTACATTTTTACCTAGCCAATTAACCTACAAACCTGTACGTCTTTGGAATGCGGGAGGAAACCGAAGATCTCGGAGAAAGCCCACGAGGTCACGGGGAGTTAAGTATGATTGTGCATATGAAATAATAAGATTTTTGCTGAACTGTATCCAAAAAAGGAATTTCACTATACCTAGGTACATGTGACAATAACGTACCATTGGTTGAACTCTACTGTTTCCTCCTTTAAGATAGTAAATAAAACCTGCCTCTTTGACTGCACTAATATGACGGTCGCAAATTCTGGTCCGTGACTTTCCTGTGACGCATTTTTTGAATCTTTGCTAGGTTAATGCACAATAAAAATAAAAAACGTTGTAATATTTTTACCGCAAAGAAGTAATATGATGCACTCTCTCAGTAAAAGTGCTGTATTGCAGTGATTAGGAAGCAGCTGTTCTATTTAGTCTGCAGTAAAGGTCACAAGCCGCAGTCCAGGTCTAAGACTGCTTGCTGGCAATGCCATCGGCGGAGAGCTGCCAATTCATATTGGACATATTCCAGGAGTTTTTGTCATAGTTTCATAGAATAGTACAACACAGAATAGGTCGTCAGCCCATCAAGTCTCTACCAGCTAGTTTAAAAAGCCCTACAATTAGTCCGTTACACACATCCCTGCAAATATTTATTGTTTCATTTTGAAGGCCATTATTATATCAGCGCTGTACCATTCCAATTCATAATTACTGTGAAAAATATTTTTCTTCCTGTCGTCTGTTTTGATGAGAAGTTGTTGATTTGAAATGTTAACTCCTTTTTCAACCCTCGTGCTACCTGATTTGCAGAGTATTTCTAATATTTTACTCTTTGTATTTACTCCAGCCTTATGTGAAGCTTTGGCAACCTCTGAATATTGAACCTTCAACCATTATAAATGCTTTATATTCACCTGACCTGACCTGATTTTACACACGTGCTACTTATTCTCTTTAGAGAACAGAGAAGACTAATTCAGCTACTCCAGTACATAACTGACTTACTTGCAGCCTATTATGCCTCCTGGCATGTAGGGCAGCAACGAAGGTTCTCCACTCAGTAGTGTTGATTCCTTCAGTTGCTGTTCCCGTAACATATTTGTTTTACGAGACAGGGTTGTTAGCCCTGTGCTCAACCTCCAACCTGGAGGACCAGTGGATCGCTCTTCGTCTCGCCTCTACCCTTCGACCTGTCCAGCATGGGAGACCCTAATAGGAGACGAATCTCCCGCTGGCATAGCTCTAGGGGTCACTGAGACACACAAGCTCCCCGACAAGGTTGCAACCCAACGGGAAGTCCAGTACATAAGTATGGATTGAAACACTCTTGCCCTTGTTAAAGCATGTATTCAAAACTGTTTTGCTTTTCTATCCATGTTTTGAGGTACAGTTGCTATTGGCGAAGCCAGCTTTTATTGTCCAATGTTTTTTGCAGCTATGTTCAATATAATTATGGAGAGGGTCAGAACTGGACCTAGGGTTGAGATTTTTGATTGGAGAAAGGCTAACTTTGAGGAGATGCGAAAGGATTTAAAAGGAGTGAATTGGGACATGTTGTTTTATGGGAAGGATGTAGAAATGAGGACATTTAAAGGTGAAATTTTAAGAGTACAGAATCTTTATGTCCCTGTTTGGTTGAAAGGAAATAGTAAAAATTGGAAAGAGCCATGGATTTCAAGGGTTCTGGTTCGGAAAAAGAGAGAGATCTACAATAATTATAGCAGCATGGAGTAAACGAGGTGCTTGAGGAGTATAAGAATGTAAAAAGAATATTAAGAAATAAATTAGAAAAGCTAAAAGAAGATATGAGGTTGCTTTGGCAAGTAAGGTGAAAGTAAATCCAAAGGGTTTCTACAGCTATATTAATAGCAAAAGGATAACAAGGAATAAAATTGGTGCATTAGAGAGTCAGAGTGGACAGCTATCTGCAGAGCCAAAAGAGATGGGGGAGATATTGAACAATTTCTTTTCTTCGGTATTCACCAAAGAGAAGGATATGGAATTATGTGAGGTAAGGGAAACAAGCAGAGTAGCAATGGAAACTATGAGATTCAAAGAAGAGGAGGTGCGGACACTTTTGGAAAATATGAAAACGGATAAGCCTCCAGGTCCTGACGGTATTCCCTCGGACATTGAGGGAAGTTAATGTAGAAATAGCAGGGGCTAGGACAGAAATATTTCAAATGTCATTAGAAACGGGAATAGTGCCGGAGGATTGGCGTACTGCGCATGTTGTTACGTTGTTTAAAAAGGGTTCTAAGAGTAAACTAGCAATTATAGACCTGTTAGTTTGACGTCAGTGGTGGGCAAATTAATGGAAAGGATACTTAGAGATAATATATATAAGCACTGGATAAGCAGGGTCTGATTAGGAACAGTCAACATGGATTTGTGCCTGGAAGGTCATGTTTGACCTTCTAGAATTTTTCGAAGATGTACTAGGGAAATTGATGAGGGTAAAGCAGTGGATGTTGTCTATATGGACTTCAGTAAGGCCTTTGACAAGGTTCCTCATGGAAGGTTTGGTTAAGAAGATTCAATTGTTGAGTATTAATGGTGGAGTAGCAAGATGGATTCAACAGTGGCTGAATGGGAGATGCCAGAGAGTAATGGTGGATGCTGTTTGTCAGGTTGGAGGCGGTGACTAGTGGGGTGCCTCAGGGGTCTGTGTTGGGTCCACTGTTGTTAGTCATGTACATCAATGATCTGGATGATGGTGTGGAAAATTGAATTAGTAAGTATGCAGATGATACTAAGGTAGGTGGTGTTGTGGATAATGAAGTAGATTTTCAAAGTCTACAGAGAGATTTAGGCCATTTGGAAGAGTGGGCTGAAAGATGGCAGATGGAGTTTAATGCTGATAAATGTGAGGTGCTACATCTCGGCAGGACAAATCAAAATAGGACGTACATGATAAATGGTAGCGATTGAGAATGCAGTTGAACAGAGGGATCTAGGAATAACTGTGCATAGTTACCTGAAGGTGGATCTCATGTAGATAGGGTGGTAAAGAAAGCTTTTGGTGTGCTGGCCTTTATAAATCAGAGCATTGAATATAGAGTTGGGATGTAATGTTAAAATTGTACAAGGCATTGGTGAGGCCATTCTGGAGTATGGAGTACAATTTTGGTCGCCTAATTATAGGAAGGATGTCAACAAATAGAGAGAGTACAGAGGAGATTTACTAGAATGTTGCCTGGGTTTCAGCAAACTAAGTTACAGAGAAAGGTTGAACAAGTTGGGTCTTTATTCTTTGGAGCGCAGAAGGTTAAGGGGGGACTTGATAGAGTCTTTAAAATGATGAGCGGGTTAGACAGAGTTGACAGGGATAAGCTTTTCCCATTGAGAGTAGGGAAGATTCAAACAAGGGGACATGACCTGAGAATAAGGGACAGAAGTTTTGGGGTAACATTAGGGGAACTTCTTTATCAGAGAGTGGTAGCTGTGTGGAATGAGCTTCCAGTGGAAGTGGTGGAGGCAGGTTCGATTTTATCCTTTAAAAATAGATTGGATGGGTATATGGACGGGAATGGAAGGACATGGTCTGAGTGCAGGTATATGGGACTAGGGGGGAAGTAAGAAGAAAGGAAGGGAAGGGAAAAAAAGTGTTCGGCATGGACTTGAAGGGCCGAGATGGCCTGTTTCCGTGCTGTATGGTTAAATGTTGATGGTGGTGACCCACCCTTTGAACGGTTACAATCCTTCTGTGAAGACACTTCCATAATGCTATTGGAAGGAGTTCTGGGATTGTAGACCCGCAATGATGAATGATCAGCAGCATATTTCCAAGTTAGGATAGCGTTACTTAGGAGGGGGATCTTCAGATGGTTCTCCCATCTACCTGCTGGCATGTTGCTTCCAATGGCGGAGGTCATTTTTTTGGAATGTGTTGTCAGGAAACGCAGTGCATTTTACAGATGGTACGCAATGCAAGCACGGCGGGGAGAGAATAAATGATTGGGGTGATGGGATGCAGTGACAATCAAGTGGGTGCTTTGTCCCATAGGTTAAAGGTGAAGGGAAAAGATTTAATAGGAATCTGAGGGGTAACGTTTTCACACACAGGGTGGTGGGCTTATGGAACAAGCTGCCAGAGTAGATCGTTGAGGCTGGGAATATCCCAACCTGTTTAAGAAAAGTTAGACAGGTATATGGATAGGACAGGTTTGGAAGGATATGGACCAAGCACAGGCAGGTGGGACTAGTGTAGCTGGAATATGTTGGCCAGTGTGGGCAAGTTGGGCCAAAGGGCTGTTTCAACGCTGTATCACTCTATGACTCTAAATGGTATTGAGCTTCTTGGAGCTGTATTCATCCAAGCCTTCCATTTCTTTCATGGCTGACTTGTATCTTGCGGATGGTGATGCGTTGGGGTATCAGGAAGTTGGGTTTCTCCCCCCTCCCACATTAGATACTCAACCTTTCTTCTTGCGAATGGCGTGCACAGCCGAAAGTTGTAGGACAACTTGTTCTATTTGATTGTGCACGCCACGTTGATTGCATTCGTCGAAACAGGGCGGACCTCGTGAATGTTGCAATCTCCCACCCCGCTCAACCTTTGATCTTCTGCAAACCACCAGGAGTCCAGTGGAATGCTGTTTGGTAGCAAGGGGTAGGTGGTTAGATGTTCTCTTGTTGGAGGTTATCATTGTATTGCATTTTTATGGCACAACTGTTACCAATCATCTGACCATGTGTGAATGCTGTTCAAGTCTTGCTGCATGGCACAGAGCCTGTTGGATTTGCTGAGGAATTGTGATTGGGTTTGGGATTCGACCTCCAGTCGCCACAACAATCTTCCTTTGTGCGAGGTATCGCCCAACGATTGTAGTGTTTAGTTTTACCAGAACTCATTGATGCCACTTTCATCATATGTTGTCGTTATGTCGGTTATGTCGGTCATTCAGTGGTCCATTTTCAGTCTGGAGCCAAGTAGCCTTGTTACTAGGCACTAGATTCTCGTTGTGTAACTGTCATTTGACTGAACTGTTGGTGACACTTTCCATTACTTTGCTGATGACTGAGAGAAGGCGGATTGGTAATTAGCTGCATTGGATTTATTTTTGTTATGGACCCAGCCAGTTTTCCAGACCTTTGGGTATTTGGCAATGATGTAACTCTCTGTAAGTATCTCTGCTAAAGGAACGGTTAGTTCTGAAGCACATGTCTTCAGTACTGAAGCCTAGATATTCTCTGGATTCAAAGCGGTGCCAGTTTCCCCAATATCGTACAGAGTGGGTTCAAATTGTGAAATTGGTGTACGTGATGGTGGATTTTCTCAGAAGGAAGACCAGATGAATCATTTATTTGCCACTTGTGGCCATGTATTTTCCCTTGGGCGGCACGGTGACGCAGCGATAGAGTTGCTGCCTTGCAGCGCCAGAGACCCGCGTTCAATCCCGACTAAGGGTGCTGTCTGTAGGGAGTTTGTACGTTCTCCCTGGGACCACGTGGGTTTTCTCTGAGATCTTTGGTTTCCTCCCACACCCCAAATTTGTAGGCTAATTGACTTGGTAAAAGTGTAATTGTCACTAGTGTATGTAGGATAGTGTTAATGTGTGGGGATCGCTGGTCGGCATGGACTCGGTGGGCCGAAGGGTCTGAATCTCTAAACTAAACTATCATTATTGAAGATGCCCTCTCTTGTTAGCTGTTTAATTGTCCAATGATATTTAGAGCAAATGTTGAGGGAGTGCAGATATTTGACTAGCTCAGTTGGTTGCAGGATTGCTGCACTTTGTCTATTACGTAGTATTTTTGCACGCATTCCTGTGTTGCAGCTTAACCAGACTGGCACCTAACTCATTAGATGTGTCTGTTGCTATCTCAGAATAGCCTTCTGGCCTCTTCATTGTGTAGAGTTGATGCACTAGATTGATTGTAATGGTAGAGTGACAGATTTCCCATGTAATGAGGTTATATATTGACATAATGTACACTCCTGCTGCTACTGTTTGTCCGTGGTGTGTCACGAATGCCTGGTTTGTGTTATCTGTTGTGAGACTACCCCATTTACTGCACTTGTGCTGCAACTCAACTCACTGGAGAGTGGCTTTGGTGGGCATACAAGACTTTGTCTAAAGCCTGGTCACTTGGATCAAGGCTTTCATGGACACACGTAGGTGCAACAAATGGATTGGTATGTATGGAGTCACGTATGGGTCAGAACGGAGGGAGATGACCAATTTCATCCCCTGAGGATATTAATGAACGATACTGTTTTTTAAAGACAGTTTTGTCATCATTACAAGAGATACTTTAGAGATACAGCGTGGAAACGGCCCTTTAGGCCCACCAAGTTCACGCCCACCAGCAATCACCCTATACACTAGCACTATCCAACACACTAGGGATGATGTCCGCTTTACAGAAGCCAATTATCTTACAAACCTGCACGTCTTTGGGATGTGCGAGGAAACCGGAGAACCCGGTGAAAACCCAGAAGGTCACGGGGAGAACATACAGACTCCATACAGACAGCACCCGTAGTCAGGATCGAACCCGGGCCTTTGACCCTGTAAGGCTCTAACACTGCGCCACTTTGCTGCCCTAAGTGAGTATTAACAGAATAAACAAATCTACAGTTATCCTGATGAAATATGGACTTGAATCTCTGGGTTGTTAGTCCAGGCCAATGTGTTTCTGGTTTATACCACAACACTGCCACTGTTCTCAAAGCAGGGCTTCAACCAATAGACACTGATGAGACCTATTGCCATCTTTATCACAACTTCATCACAAATTTTGCAATTGCACAATGTACCTCTAGTCTAAATCATTACTATAAAGACCTTGTCAAGGTAATCAGACAATTTCTTCCCTGCAATTGACCTTGCCAGTCAAAAGGCTTACTTCTACCTATCGGGCGAGATATTCTCATGTGTGGAACAAAGTTTGTATGACACACGGCGGGATTTTATTGAAAAGTCATTTGCCATATCTTATCTGATATGATTCGTCAAGTCAAGTTTATTCGTCCAGATTCAGGGACCGTTTCTTCCCAGCTGTTATCATGCAACTGGACCATCCTACCACAACCAGAGAGCAGTCCTGGACGACCATCTACCTTATTGGTGACCCTCGAACTATCTCTTTTTGGACTTTACTGGCTTTACCTTGCACTAAACGTTATTCCCTTATGTATCTTTCCACTGTAACTGGCTCGATTGTAACCTTGTGTTGTCTTTCCGCTGGCTGGTTAATGTGCAACAAAAGCTTTTTACTGTACATGACAATAAACGAAACTGATATGAAGTTTGTGAATGTGAATCAGAGTGGCTTTGTGGGGCTTGTACATAAAGTTGTCATGGCACACAATGCTACAAGAGCCATTGTAAATAAACTTGCAATGTGCGGCTAATCTTTTTTTCTCTAGGCAACAGAAGTAGATAGAGTGGTAAAGAACGCGTATGGTTTGCATGCCTTCATCGGTTGGGGCTTTGAGTATAAGATTCAGGAAGTTATGTTGCAGTTTTATAAAACTTGGGTTAGTCTGCATTTGAGATTGTCTGCAGTTCTGGTTGTCACATCGTAACGAGTGTATGGAGACTTTGGAGGTTGGTGCAGAAGAGGTGCACCTGTATGCTGCCTGGATCAGAGGGTATTGACTATAAGAAGAGATTGGACGAACCTGGATTGTTTTCTCTAGCGTCAGAGATTGAGGGGAGTATATAAAATTGAGAGGCACAGATGGGGTAGACAGTCGGAACCTTTTACCCAGGGTGGAAAGATCAAAGACTAGGTATAGCTTTAAGGTCAGAAGGGGAAATGTTTAAAGGGGATGTATGTGCAAGGCAGGTTTTTAAATACAGAGAATGATGATGTTTGGAACACGCTGCTGAGGATGATGGTGGAAGCAGACGCGACAATGGCGTTTGAGGGGTTTTGGAGGAATATGGACATGCAGGGAACGGTGGGATACGGATCACTTGCAGGCAGAGGAGATTAGTTTAACTTGGCACTGTTGGGCACGAACATTGTGGGCTGAAGGGCCAGTTCCGTACTGCGCAGGAAGGAACTACAGATGCTGGTTTAAACCGAAGATTGGCACAAAAAGCTGGAGTAACTCAGCGGGACAGGGCAGCATCTCTGGAGAGAAGTAATGGGTGACGTTTCGGGTCGAGACCCTTCTTCAGACTGGCTGAAGAAGGGTCTCGACATGAAACGTCACCCATTCCTTCTCTCCAGAGATGCTGCCTGTCCCGCTGAGTTACTCCAGCTTTTTGTGTCTAGCCCTGTACTGTATTGTTCTATGTTCAGCCATTCTAAGGCCAAATGTAACATAAAATAGTGTAATAAAAAAACTATATGGATCATTGAGTCACTTGTGGTGCTTTGCGGAACAAACATTTCCTTCCATTTACCCACCTTTCTCCCAAGACTCTGCAAATAGTTTTCTTTGAAGTGCCTCTCCTGTTTACTTTGGCATTTCCTTGATTGACCCAATTTCTATGATTCTTATTAAGTGGCATGATCCAGGTCATAATCCCTCTTTGTGCAAACCATTTTCCTCATATCCACCCTTTTATATTTCAGCCATCACAATGTACTTTGCTCATTGTCATACAGTGTGATAACAGGCCCAATTTGCCCACACCGTCCAACATGGCCCATTTACCTGCCTGTGTTTTGCCCATATCCCTCTAAACCTGTCCTATCCACAGGTTTAGGACAGGTTTAGAGGGATATGGGCAAAACACAGGCAGAGAGGCTCAAACGGAACTCCGTTTCCACAGCCATACAAACAAAACAATTCCTACAAGACACACAAACAATTGAATTTACAGAAAAACATCCATCACAGTGAATCTCCTCCTCACTGTGATGGAAGGCAAAGTCTTTTCTCTCCCATGCACTATTTCTCTCCCGATGTTGGAGCCCCAGGCGGGCGATGGTAAGTCCCACGGCCATTTTAGGCCGGGCCGGGCGATGTACGGCCCCACTCTAGTCCAAAAGTCACAAAGTTGGAGCCCCCGGCGGGCGCTGGAATGTCCCGCGGCCATTAAAGCAGCGCCGGGCGATGTACGGCCCCGCCTTTTCCGGGTTCCAACCCCGCGACACGAGCTGGATAAGTTGCGTTGCGGGAGCTCCGGAAAGCGATCTCCCACCCGGACCCGCGAGCTCCCGATGTCGCAGTCCACCGGTCTGCAGCTGGAGTCTCCGAGCTCCGGAGTGAGCAGCGAGCCACCACCGCTCCCCACGCACCGAGGCCGGCCAGCCCCACGATGGTGAGTCCGCAGGCTCCGCGAATGGAGCCCCCAGGTCGTTCCGGTTGGAGGCCGCTCCACGGAGCTAGGCCCCAACGACAACGGAGACCCGACAGGGAAAAGGTCGGGTCTCCCGTACAGGGAAGAGATTTTAAAAGTTTCCCCCTCCCCCCACCCCCCACATATACACAATTAAAAACAGTACAAAAAACCCACAAACAACTACATTTAACTAGACAAAAATTTTAAAAAAAAAAAGACAGGCAGGCTGTAGGGGCGCGCTGCAGTAATCCCGCACGGTCTAATTGTTTCTTAAACATTGCAATAGTCCCTGTAATAGTTGCAATTATATTGTTAAACGCTGCTGTAGATCAACAGCTCCTTGAAACATTTGCACATGGGAGCAACTTCTCATTTATTTTTAAAAAGCACACAAAGTGCCAGAGTAACTTGGCAGGTCAGCATCTCTAGAGGACATGAACAGATGACATTTTGGGTAGGGACCCTTCTTCAGTCGCCTATCCACGTCCTCCAGCGATACTGCTTAACCTGCTGAGTTACTCTTTCATTGTTCTCTTGGTAAACCAGTATTTAGTTTGGCTCAGTTTAGAGATGCAGCGCGGAAAAAGTGGCCCACTCGGTCCGTACCGACCAGCGATCGTCGCCCATTAACACACACTTATGGGCCTGTCCCACTTACGTGACTTTTTCGGCGACTGCCGGCACCCTGCCGTCATAGGTCGTTGCAGGTCGCCGAAAATTTCCAACATGTTGAAAATCCAGCGGCGACCAGAAAGATGCTACGACTCTTTGGCCGACTGAGGAGACGACTCACGGCCATACGGGCGACACCCTGGTGACATGTCGCGGGGTGAAGCCTGTGTGGTCGTGAGTAGTCACCCAAAGAGTCATACCTTGTTCTAGTCGCCACTGGATTTTCAACATGTTGAACATTTTCGGCGACCTGCTGCGACTGTGACGGGTGCCGGCAAGTCGCCGAAAAAAATCGCATAAGTGGGACAGGCCCATAAGGACAATTTTACATTTGTACCAAGCCAGTTAATCTACAAGCCAGTAGGTCTTTAGAGTGCAGGTGGAAACCGGAGATCTTGGAGGAAGCCCACGTGGTCACGGGGAGAACGTGCAAACTCCGTACATACAGCACCCGTTGTTGTGAACAAACCCGGGTCTCTGGTGCTGTAAGACAGCAACTCAACTGTTGCGCCATCGTGCTGCCCTTTATACTTTAAGTTTTCTTTCTTTTTATTTATAAGTGTTCCTCATGTCTCCATTTTGCAGCTTCTCATAATTTTCATCTAGGTACTCAATGATCTGACTGGAGGCAACTGGACACAGCCAGTGGCACTAAAGGTTTGCAAACCAAAAGACAAAGTGCTGGAGTAACTCGTCAGTCAGCCTTCCTGGAAAACATGGATACGCGACATTCTGGGTCGGGACACTGCAGAAGGTTTGCAATGTATATTTGTCAGCTAGAACTGGAAAATTCAGTTGCGCACTTTGTGGGCTAATCATGAAGAAGCAGAATTTCATAACAAAAATGCTTCAGCAAAATTTAAATGAGACATGTCTGAACAGATTTCAAGCCCAAAGGGTCCAGTAGTTGAATCGGGTCCAAGCACTTAAGACTTTACTGTGCATTGTTCCATACAGTAGAACATTTTAAATGAAATCACTGTGGTTGAAGGCACAAAGTTCAGTCAGGCCTCCTCCTTGTTCACCCGTGGTCGCCGCTACGGACGGCCGGATGTACAGGCCCTCTCGTCGGGATGATTGAAACTCCGACGTCGGGACGGTCAAACACACTCCACGGCTTGGAGGTCCCGAATCTGCACTTTCCTACCGGAGACCGCGGCTTCAGGATGTTATAGGCCGGCGGTCAGAGCTCTTCTCCGGGGATCCCCGGTGAGGGATCACAGACTCCGGATGGTAAGTCCACGCCGCACCTGTGGCTAGAAGCTCCGCAGACCGCGGCTCCAGGATGTAACAGTCTGCGGGCCAGCGATCTGAGCACTCCTCTCTGGCTACCCCCGGCAAGGGTTCGCCCGCTCCGCGATGGAAAAGTCCACGCTGCGCCCGCTGTTGTAGCTCTGGGCCCGACTCCGGGAAAGGCCACTCCAATCCATGCAGTTAGGCCGCGAGGGAGGCGACATGGAAAAAGTGGCTTCTCCGTCGAGGAGGCGACTGAAAGCGGTTCCCCTCCTTTCCCCTCCCCACCACCCCCCACATAAGACATACCAAGAGACACTAAAACAAACATTTGCACACTCTTTAAAAAAAAAAAAAAAAGTCGAAAAGCACACGCTGCTGGCCTTTGGGCTAAGGAAGTTTCCTATCCTATGCCACTAGGCACTGAAGGACAGGGCCCCTTGCAAGAGCCACTCTTATGCTTCACTGAGTTTAGTTTAGATTGCAGAATAGAAACAGGCCTTTTCGACCCACTGAGCGCACTAACCCATTCACACTAGTTCACTGTTATACCCCTTGCTCACTCCCTACACGCTAGGGATAATTTGCAGAAGCTACAAACCGCACGTCTTCGGGATGCGGGAGAAAAACAGTACCCGGAGGAAACTGGCGTGGTCACAGGGAGAATCTGCAAACTCCTCAAATTCACTGACAATATCATCATCGTTGGTCAAATAACAGGTAATAATAAGTCCGAGTTAGGAGGGAGGGTGATTGATCATTTGATGGAATGGTGCCAGAACAACAATCTTGCACTCAACGTTAGTGAGACCAAGGAGCTGGTTTATAGTTTTGTTTTAGAGATACAGCGCGGAAACAGACCCGCTGGCCCACCGAGTCCGTGCCGACCAGAGATCCCCGCGCATTAACGCTATCCTACACATACTAGGGTCAATTTGCACACGCACACCATTCCGATTAACCTACAAACCTGTACGTCTTTGGAATGTTGTGGGGGGGGGGGGTGGAAACCGAAGATCTTGGAGAAAACCCACGCAGGTCATGGGGAGAATGTACAAACTCCGTATAGACAGCACCCGTAGTCGGGATTGAACCTGGATCTCTGGTGCTACAAGCGCTGTAAGACAGCAACTCTATCGCAGCGCCACCGTGCCGCTCATTGTTGACTTCAGGAAGGGAAGGCTGAGGGTCTATGAAACTGCCTTCATGTGATGGGACTGAGAGCCAACAGCTTTAAGTTTCTGGTTGTGCAGGTCTGAAGATCTTTCCTGAGCCCAGTACATTGATACAATCACAAAGAAAGCTCACTAATGCCTCTGTTTCCTTAGAAGATTGAGGAGATTTGGTTAAGGTGTTGAAACCTCTCTCTAATTTCTACAGGTGTATGGTAGAGAACATAAGGACTTGTAGTAGAATTAGGCCATTTGGCCCATCAAGTCTACTGACTTGGCCTCCACAGCCTTCTGTGGCAGAATTCCACAGATTTACCACCCTCTGACAAAATAAATTTCTCATCTCCTTCCTAAAAGAACATCCTTTAATTTTGAGGCTATGTCCTCCAGTCTGCCTCTCCCACTAGTAGGAACATCCTCTCCACATCCACTTTATCCATGCCTTTCACTACTCTGTATGGTTGAAATGGTTCATGTTAATGGCATGTTGGCCTTCATAATGATAGGATTTGAGTATAGGAGTACAGATGTCCTGCAGTTGTACAGGGCCCTGATGAGACCACATCTGGAGTATTGTGTGCAGTTTTGGTTCCCTAATTTGAGGAAGGACATCCTTGCTATTGAGGTAGTGCAGCGTAGGGTCACAAGGTTAATCCCCGGGATGGCGGGACTGTCAAATGAGGAAAGATTGGAAAGACCGGGCTTGTATTCATTGGAATTTAGAAGGATGAGAGGGGATCTTATAGAAACGTACAAAATTATAAAAGGACTGGACAAGCTAGATGCAGGAAAAATGTTCCCAATGTTGGGGAGTCCAGAACCAGGGGCCACATTGTAAGAATAAAGGGGAGGCCATTTAGAACTGAGATGAGAAAAAGCTTTTTCACCCGACCAAGCGATCCCCGCACACTAACACTATCCTACTCACACACGAGAGACACTTTACATTGAAATCAAGCCAATTAACGTACAAACCTGTACGTCTTTGGAGTATGGGAGGAAATGGAAGATCTCTGAGAAAACCCACGCAAGTCACGGGGAGAACGCACAAACTCCGTACAGACAGCACCCGTATACAGGATCAAACCCGGGTCTCTGGTGTTGAAAGCGCTGTAACGCAGCAACTCTACCGCTGTGCCACCGCGCTGCTCTCCAGGCTCAAGAACAGCTTCTTCCCAACAACCATCAAGATCTTGAACCACACTGCACACCCTTAACCTTATCTCAGCAACAGTTTACGATGGGCTTTGTTTTGGTTGCACTACGTATTTTAATTTGCACTATTGTGATCTGGTGACCTGATATATTACTGATAATTAATTTTATTATTGATAATTTTATATTTATTTGTAGTGCCAATGCATGAATGGGCCTGTAAGCTGGAGCAAGTGAGAATTACATGTTTCCATTCCTGGTGCCTACGGCAATTAAACAAACTCTCATGGTCTTTTAAGTTCCCGGGAACCATCATCTCCAAGGACCTTAAGTGGGGGGCTACCATCGACTCCACAGTTAAAAAGGCACAACAGAGGATGTACTTCCTGCGGCAGCTGAGGAAGCACAATCTGCCACAGGCAATGATGGTCCAATTCTACACGGCCATCGTAGAGTCTGTCCTCACCTTCTCCATCATGGTCTGGTTTGGCTCAGCCACCAAGCACGACATCCGGAGGCTGCAGTGAATCGTCCGATCAGCAGAGAAGGTTATTGGCTGCAACCTTCCCTCCATTGATGAACTGTACACTGCAAGGGCCAGGAAGCGAGCGGGCAAGAACATCTCTGACCCCTCACACCCTGGCCACAAACCCTTTGAATCACTTCCCTCTGGAAGGCGACTCCGGATTGTCAAAGCTGCCACAGCCAGACATAAAAACAGTTTTTATCCACGAGTAGTTGCTCTACTCAACCAAAAATCTGTAGGCTCCCTTTGATCTGGTATTTTTTTGGTTCACATGCTTGATTAATGGTGTTTTATCATTAATGTTTTATTATTATTAATGTTTAGTGTTTTCTGAGTCATTCGTAACTGTCACTGTATGTCATGTTATTACTTGTGGGCGGAGCACCAAGGCAAATTCCTTGTATGTGAATACTTGGCCAATAAACTTACTTTTGATATTCAGTTTCTTATATATTGATAAGTACAGATTATAAAAAGGAAGGCAGCATTTACTATACATATCTGAAACTTATGTCCTTATCTCAATACATGGACGGTCCAGATAATTATCAGATTTAGCGGACGTGGCCAGAATATATCTAACCTGACAGAAATTTGGCATGCAGTCGTTTTCATAACTCACCTCTCTGGAGGAGCTGATAGATGGTTGCCAACCAGGCTCTGATATCTTGAGGAAAATGACCAGTCTGATGAAGGGTCTTGACCCAAAACATCACCTGCTCCTTTTCTCTGTAGATGCTGCCTCACTAGCTGAGTTTCTCCAGCATTTTTTGTCTACTTTTGATTTTTTCCAGCCATCTGCAGTTCCTTCTTAAACATTTACCTCAAGTGAGTTGTTTAGTTTAGAGACACGGTGCGGAAGCAGGCCCATCAGCCCACCGAGTCCGCGCCGACCAGTGATCCCCGCACACAAACACTATCCTGCAGGCAGTGGGGACAATTTACAATTTTACCAAGCCAATTAACCTACAAACCTGTATGTCTTTGGTGTGTGGGAGGAAACCGGAGCTCCTGGAGAAAATCCACACAGGTCACGGGGAGAACGTAGAAACTCCATACAGATGGCAACGGAACCCGGGTCTCTGGCGCTGGAAGGCAGCAACTTTATCGCTGTGCCACTGTGCCACACTCTGTGCTCAAGGAAAGAGTTCTGATCTAGAAGTATGGGCTTGAATTCAATTGGAGCAGATAGAGAATTCAAATTTAAAGAACTCTCAGCATTTGAACCGGATGATTGCCGTGATTGAATGGTGGAATAGACTCGATGGGCCAAATGGCCTAATTATAGAAACATAGAAAAATAGGTGCAGAAGGAGGCCATTCGGCCCTTCGAGCCAGCACCGCCATTCATTGTGATCGTCCCCAATCAATAACCCTTGCCTGCCTTCTCCCCATATCCCTTGATTCCACTAGCCCCTAGAGCTCTATCTAACTCTCTCTTAAATCAATCTAGTGACTTGGCCTCCACTGCCCTCTGTGGCAGGGAATTCCACAAATTCACAACTCTCAGGGTGAAAAAGTTTTTTTCCCACCTCAGTCTTAAATGGCCTCCCCTTTATTCTAAGACTGTGGCCCCTGGTTCTGGACTCGCCCAACATTGGGAACATTTTTTCCTGCATCTAGCTTGTCCAGTCCTTTTATAATTTTATATGTTTCTATAAGATCCCCCCTCATCCTTCTAAACTCCAGTGAATACAAGCCTAGTCTTTTCAATCTTTCCTCACATGACAGTCCCGCCATCCCAAGGACCAATCTCGTCAACCTACGCTGCACTGCCTCAACTATACTACTCCTATAACTATTCTACTCCTATAACTTTTGAAATGTCAGCAACAGTAAT
This sequence comes from Malacoraja senta, assembly GCA_038087875.1. Taxonomy (NCBI): domain Eukaryota; kingdom Metazoa; phylum Chordata; class Chondrichthyes; order Rajiformes; family Rajidae; genus Malacoraja; species Malacoraja senta. The sequence continues at coordinate 7,059,282 of CM075977.1, forward strand.
GGTGACCTTGAAGTTGCAGATAGGTCAAAAAACCCTCATCTGGTTCTTCAACGTCCATGTGTGAAACACATTACCACCATTACTCAGTGTGGTCTTCACATGATTCCAAACTAGCAGTAATGTGTTTACGTGTGTTTGCTATGTGAAATGGCCAAGAAAGGCCCTCAATGCCGGGGGCCAATTGGGGATTAGCAATCAATGCTGCCTTCTCTGTGACACATATACATGCCTTGAATAAATAAATAGAAATAAAATGGAAGCTACCATGCTGTTGTATCACTTGAGGTCATCACGGACTTTAAAAAAGCGAAACAAACATATTGACAGTATCAGTTGTACAGTGGGTGGCTCTCAGGTTCCCTCTGAGCCACTGATGACTGAAATATCTCACAGACAACATGATGCAGGCAAATGTTAATCCAAGGTTATGTTTCTACAAGGTTAAGCGCTACTTTTAATTTCTCTGGGATGGTTATGTTACAATGCTGAGAACTATATTCCGTCCTATAATTTCCCCCTTTGTCCTACCGACCAGGACGACACAGTGGAGCTGCTGCCTCACAGCACCAGAGAGCCCCGATTTGATCCTGACCTCGCGTGCTGGTTGTGTGGAGTTTGCATGTTCTCCTTGGGTTTCCACCGAGTGCTCCAGTTTCCTCCCACGTCCCAAAGACGTGCGGGTCTGCAGGTTAATTGGCTGCTGTAAATTGCCCCCCCCCCTGGCGTGTAGCGAGGGTTGTAAACGTAGGATAACGTAGAACTGGGTGTGAGCGGATGATTGATGGTCGGCATGGACTTGGTGGGCCGAAAACCCTGTTTCCGCGCTGTACCTCTAAATACTTGAGTTTAGTTTGATTGTATCTGATTTGATTCAATAGCACATAAACAGCTTTTCAATGTACCTAACTACACGTGACAATAACAAACTTATACCGACAGAATCCCTTGCCCAGAGTGGGTGAATCGAGGACCTGAGGACATCGGTTCAAGGTGAAGGGGGAAAAGATTTAATAGGAATCTGAGGAGTAACTTTTTCACACAGTGTAAAGTGGGTGTATGGAACAAGCTGACAGAGGAGGTAGCTGAGGCTGGGACTATCCCAACGTTTAAGAAACAGTTAGACAGGTACATGGATAGGACATGTTTGGAGGCATATGGGCCAAATGCAGGCAGGTGGGACTAGTGTGGGCAAGTTTCCACACTGTGTCACTATGAATCTCCTGTAAATTCATGGTTAATCTTCATCTATTGTTATTATTTGTATCACATGTACCACTATTCAAATATTATAGACATAGAAAATAGGTGCAGGAGTAGGCCATTCGGCCCTTCGAGCCTGCACCGCCATTTGATATGATCATGGCTGATCATCCAACTCAGTATCCCATCCCTGCCTTCTCTCCATACCCCCTGATCCCTTTAGCCACAAGGGCCACATCTAACTCCCTCTTAAATATAGCCAATGAACTGGCCTCAACTACCTTCTGTGGCAGAGAATTCCACAGATTCACCACTCTCTGTGTAAAAAATGATTTCCTCATCTCGGTCCTAAAAGTCTTCCCTCTTATCCTTAAACTGTGACCCTTAGTTCTGGACTTCCCCAACATCGGGAACAATCTTCCTGCATCTAGCCTGTCCAACCCCTTAAGAATTTTGTAAGTTTCTATAAGATCCCCCCTCAGTCTTCTGAATTCCAACGTGTACAAGCCGAGTCTATCCAGTCTTTCCTCATATGAAAGTCCTGCCATCCCAGGAATCAGTCTGGTGAACCTTCTCTGTACTCCCTCTATGGCAAGAATGTCTTTCCTCAGATTATCAACCAATAGTTAAAGATTCTGGTTTAATCCTCAGTCTAATGTCATCAGGTTTTACCTGGAAATTCTTTACAGTCAGACTTACTGTGTCTGGATAATGGGCAGAGAAGTTACCACTCTTTGCAAATCTTATCAACCGAGAGTTAAAAGCAACAGAGGGTATAACAAAATCTAACACAATTGAAATGCATCTTGTTTTTGGTAAACTTTTGTTTCTTGTTATCCTTTCAGATGAGATAGCATAGATTGGACCAGTGAAACTTCATTTAAAATTCACCCTGGCATTGATACTGTTTAAAAGTAGGAACCGAGGCAGCACGGTGGCACAGCGGTAGAGTTGCTGCCTCACAGCGCCAGAGTCCCAGGTTAGATTCTGGCTACGGGTGCTGAGTGTATGGAGTTTGTACGTTCTCATGACCGCGTGGAGCGGTTTTCCGGGTGCTCCAGTTTTCTCCCACACTCCACAGATGTACAGGTTTATAGGGTTTCGACCCGAAACGTTGCCTATTTCCTTCGCTCCATAGATGCTGCTGCACCCGCTGAGTTTCTCCAGCATTTTTGTGTACCTAGGATTTTCCAGCATCTGCAGTTCCTTCTTAAACAGGTTTATAGGTTAATTGGCTTCGGTCAACAACATTTTTAAATTGTCCCTGGTGTGTGTAAGGGATAGTGTTAGTGTTAGTAGGGGATTGCTGGTCGGCACGGACTCGGTGGGCCGAAGGGCCTGCTTTTCACGCTGTATCTCTAAACTAAAGGTATCTCCTCACGAGCAGGTGGTCAGACTTAAGATCTTTACTCTCAGCTGACTCGGTCTTTTCTCAGAGAGCAAATTTGGTTTAAAACCACCTGCTGGTAAATTACTACGCAAGATTCCTGTATAATCCTCATCTGGTTTTAACTGGGAGTGCATTACAGTTAGACTTAATGTATCAGGCTAATGGGCAGAGAGGTTAGCTGTGGTCTCTGTTCCCAACCCTTCTCTGTTAACCGCTAAGATTTGTGAACATATTTAGAATCATCTTGGATGCTGGAAAGTGGCCAGATTTCTGTTATAAATTCAGGGTTGTCATAGATACCTTTTCTGGGTTCGGTGGCCTTAGCTGCTTCTGTAAATGGTCTGAGTAGCTTCTCTTTATAGCAATTATGTCATACAACCCTAAATATACTTGTATGATAACATAACTCAGGATGTAACAATAGTACTCCCACGAGGCCTGAACTGGATATTCATGCCTTTTACACATGCACTGCCTCAATCCTGCCATCGGTGGACTGAACAAATGCTTGGTGCATCGAAAGCCAATATGTACTCGCTGGAGATTAGAAGGATGAGGGGGGGACCTCATTGAAACACACAGAACAGTGAGTGGCTTGGATAGAGTGGATGTGGAGAAGATGTTTCCACTAGTAGGAGGGTCTAGGACTAGAGGTCACAGCCTCAGAATTAAAGGACGATCTTTTAGGAAGGAGATGAGGAGACATTTCTTTAGTCAGAGGGTGGTGAATCTGTGGAATTCTTTGCCACAGAAGGTTGTGGAGGCCAAGTCAGTGGATATTTTTAAGGCTGAGATAGATAGATTCTTGATCCGTATGGGTGTCAGAGGTTATGGGGGAAGGCAGGAGAATGGGGTTAGGAGGGAGAGATAGATTAGCCACGTTTGAATGGCAGAGTAGACTTGAAGGGCCGAATGGCCTTATTCTGCTCCTGTAACTTATGAAGATCAGAATTTCTAACCAACTTAAAAATACACTGGATGCAATCACTACCCTTATTATATTTTGTGTAAGAAGGAACCTCAGATGCTGGTTTAAACTGAAGATAGACACAAAAAGCTGGAGTAACTCAGCGGGACAGGCAGCATCTCCGGAGAGAAGGAATGGGTGATGTTTCGGGTCGAGACCCTTCTTCAGACCATTATATTTTGTTTAGTTTAGAGATACAGCGCGAAAACAGTCCCTTCGGCCCACCGAGTCCGCACCGACCAGCGATCCCTGCACATTAACACTATCCCACGCACACCGGGGACAATTTACAATATTTACCAAGTATGCAAACCCAAGCCAATTGACCTACAAACCTGTACGTCTTTGGAGTGTGGGAGGAAACTGGAGCACCCGTGTGGTCACGGGGAGAACGTACAAATACCGTACAGGCAGCACCCGTAGTCGGGATTGAACCCGGGACACCGGCGCTGTAAGGCAGCAACTCTACCGCTGCGCCCAGAAATCAAGTACATATCTGCTCCAGAAATCAAGTTTCAGACTTACTCTGCAACTGTATTGCTGTCAGTTCTACAGAGTCAAAACCAAGCCAAGTATTATGTGTCAGAGCTTGAAGCCACTATATCAGCATAGTGTTTGTAATATTCTTTGTGGTTACATTCAACACACCAAGTATCATTTAAAGATCGGATGGTGCTCTATTAAACATTTTTCAAGGAAATACATACACACATATCCGGCTTAACTGAAGTTTGAAGTGTTATTTTTCTAAGAAGACGCCACATTAACCACTTGTATTATGTAATCTTCAAACCTCTGTTTTCATCAGAAAAAGGTCATAGCTTTTGGGTTTTTTCGTGTGTGACTATTTACACATCTTCCATTATTATTTGGAAGAAAGGGGTGAGTCAGTGAAGGCCAATGTCTCTCTGAATCATAAATCCATATTTTCCACATGCCTGCTACATATTTTACAGATTATGGGGCGGCAAGGTGGCGCAGCGGTAGAGTTGCTGCCTTACAGCGCTGGAGACCCGGGTTCCATCCTGACTACAGGTGCTTATCTTTACCGAGTTTGTACATTCTCCCCGTGACCTGTGTGGGTTTTCTCCGGGTGCTCCAGTTTCCTCCCAAGACTTGCAGGTTTGTAGGTTAATTGACTTTGTATATGTGTAAATTGTCCCCAGTGTGTTCAAAGCATGGGCGGAAATCGCTTATAAAACATGGGGGGGGGGGACACAATTTCTTGGCGGCCCGATGACAAGACAATCTCTACGACAAGCTGCAACAACCTACCACCTAGTCAGCGTCAAGCTATGGCAAGCTACTGACAACCGGCGACCCATTAGGACCTCCACCTACGACCACCTACGTCCACATAGGCGACAACCTACGACAACCGGTCAACCTACGTCCACCCACAACAAGCTACGACCCTGTCAGCGACAACTGGACAATTCAGTCGCCGGTACCTGTCGCCGGTTGACGTAGGTCGTCGCCAATGGAATTCACCGGCCAGCACCGGCGCCAACCTACGTCATCCTGGCGACAACCTATGACATCCTGGCGACAACCTATGACATCCTGGCGCCAACCTATGACATCCTGGCGCCAACCCACCACAGCACCTACGTCAGGAGAAGGCAAGCTACGATCAGAGAGAGAGAGAGGCAGAGAGACCAAGACGTGGAGACAGAGAGGGCAGAGAGAGAGAGAGAGGGCAGAGAGAGAGAGGGCAGAGAGAGAGGGGGCAGAGAGAGAGAGAGAGGGGGCAGAAGGCAGAGAGGAGAGAGGGCTGGCAGAGAGAGGGGAGAGAGAGAGATGGGAGAGATGGGAGAGAGGAAAGATCGCACGTTATAACTCGCCGCCGACCCATTCTGGCCGCCGCCAAATCAGAAATAGACAATTTGATATCTGCTGATCTTTCGTGGCGCGCGCGCGAAGGCCAGGCCGTGCAAGGCCATGCGCCATGAGGCAGTGCAGCGTACGCATTACGGTAGAAACGTTGCCTATTTCCTTCGCTCCATAGATGCTGCCGCATCCGCTGAGTTTCTCCAGCAATTTTGTCTAAACTAATCACCTTGTTCTGATTTAACAGACAAACATCTTTGTGTATTTGTGGCCAGCGAGGAACAGATTACTTTTACGGAGAGGGTCAGACTGACAATCCAAGTCACATCATCTCTTCTGAAGACATCTGATGTGAAAGATGTCCGAACCATTGCTAAACAGGCACTGACATTGTAGCTATGGAAATGAAGTTTGACAGGCTAGTGTCTGTTCAGATAGTTACCAAAACAATACGATGATGACGATGATACTTTATTATCACTTGTAAACAAACATAGAAACATAGAAAATAGGTGCAGGAGTTGGCCATTCGGCCCTTCCAGCCAGCACCGCCATTCAATGTGATCATGGCTGATCATCCCCAATCAGTACCGTTCCTGCCTTCTCCCCATATCCCCTGACTCCGCTATTTTTAAGAGCCCTATCTAGCTCTCTCTTGAAAGCATCCAGAGAAGCTGCCTCCACCGCCCTCTGAGGCAGAGAATTCCACACACTCACCACTCTCTGTGAGAAAAAGTGTTTCCTCGTCTCCGTTTTAAATGGCTTACTCCTTATTCTTAAACTGTGGCCCCTGGTTCTGGTCTCCCCCAACATCGGGAACATGTTTCCTGCCTCTAGCGTGTCCAAGCCCTTAACAATCTTATATGTTTCAATGAGATCCCAAATCATCCTTCTAAACTCCAGAGTGTACAAGCCCAGCTGCTCCATTCTCTCAGCATATGACAGTCCCGCCATCCCGGGAATTAACCTTGGAAACCTACGCTGCACTCCCTCAATAGCAAGAATGTCCTTCCTCAAATTAGGGGACCAAAACTGCACACAAATGATCATGGCTGATCATCCAGAATCAGTACCCCGTTCCAGCTTTCTCCCCATATCCCTTGATTCCATTAGCCCTGAGAGCCATATCTAACTCTCTCTTGAAAACATCCAGTGAATTGCCGTCCCCTGCCTACTGTGGCAGAGAATCCCACAGAATCACAACTCGCCACAAAGGTATAGACAAAATTACAAAAAAATAACCATTCCTTCTTCATACTCCCCGCCAGGTCCCCCTTAGTCCATGTTTGTCCCCCTCCGCCCAGTCCCACTTTTGTTTTCAGCGGCTCCCCTCCTCACTGGGTCCCCCTTTTTTTCTCAGCCCACCCCACAACTCCAACTCTGGGTCCCGCTCTGTTCTTGCCCCCCCCCCCCAACACTGGGTCCCCCTTCTCAGCACCCCCCCCCACTGCGGGTCCCCCTTTGTTCTCAGTGGCCCCCCTCCATGCCGGGTCCCCCTTTGATTTCAGTGACCTCCCCTCCACTCCGACGCCCCTTTTGTTCTCGGCAGCCCAACCTCGAAGCAAGTCAGAAACCGCAGGTTTAACTGAGGAGCTAAAGGGAATGTGAGAAAAAGAAAACTTTTTGTTTTTTCACAGACAGTGATTGCAATCTGGAACGCGCTGCCCAAGAAGGTGGTGGAAGCAGGTATTTAAACATTTTAAAAGTAACTGGATGAGCTCTTGAAAAGCCAAGTGTGTTAAAGTGTGTATCATGTACCTGGAATGGAACAATGAACTTGTTGTGTACTTGATACTTTACAGATGCAGCAGGCACAGCGAGTCTGCGCTGACCAGCGACCACACTACACGCACTGTACAGAAGCCAATTAACCTACAGACCGGCACGTCTTTGGAGTGTGGGAGGAAACCGGAGCACCCGGGGAAAACCCACGCCGTTCACGGGGAGAATGTACAAACTCCGTGCAGGCAGCCCCCGTAGTCAGGATTGAACCTGGGTCTCTGACGCTGTCAAGCAGCAACTCGACCTCTGCGCCACCGTGCAGTCACTGTGGATCTTTGGTGATAGAAACATAGGTGCAGGAGGAGGCCATTCGGCCCTTCGAGCCAGCACCGCCATTCATTGTGATCATTGCTGATCGTCCCCAATCAATAACCCGTGCCTGCCTTCTCCCCATATCCCCTGATTCCACTGGCCCCTAGAGCTCTATCTAACTCTCTCTTAAATCCCTCCAGTGATTTGGCCTCCACTGCCCTCTGTTGCAGGGAATTCCATAAATTCACAAAAGTTTTTTCTCACCTCAGTCTTAAATGACCTCCCCTTTATTCTAAGACTGTGGCCCCTGGTTCTGGACTCGCCCAACATTGGGAACATTTTTCCTGCATCTAGCTTGTCCAGTCCATTTATGATTTTATATGTTTCTATGGGTTTCTGATGTGGGTTGCTATCTTCAGGCAGTGACTCCTGTCGATTCCTGGACTGAGTGCCTGTAAATAAGATTAATGTCGATGGGTACTTGTTGGGCAGCAGACACATGTTGGGCTGAAGGACCTGTTTATGTGTTGTGTGTCTCCAGGACTATGACTAATAGTTTCTTTATTTAAACACGAGAGGGTTGTAACTTACGGTTTATGTGTTTCAAGACACAACGTGCGTGAAATCCGTTTTCACTGGATGTATTCAAGAGAGAGTTAGATATAGCTCTTAGGGCTAACAGAATCATGGGATATGGGGAGAAAGCAGGAACGGGGTACTGATTCTGGATGATCAGCATATTGAATGGCCGTGCTGGCTCGAATGGCCGAATGGCCTACTTCTGCACCTATTTTCTATGTTTCATTCCGAGAGACCCAATAGCAGGATAAGCCGACAGGTAATTCAGAACAGCAATTTATCATTGATTTTTAAATATCCGCCATTTTAAAAATCAATTTACTTTCATGTATTAGAAATCAAAGTTGTGTTTCACCTCCCCCCCACCAACATCCAAACCTATAATCAATGTTAATTTGTTTTGATATTTTGACCTCTTGACTCTCCATAATAAAAAACAAACACCGTCATCCTAAATGGACACAAAATGCTGGATGAATTAAACGTCACAACTCCTGCTCCTGCCAATTCACTAGATTGACACAAAAAGCTTGAGTAACTCAGCGGGTCAGGCAGTATCTCTGGAGAGAGGGAATTGGTGAAGGTCGAGACCCTTCTTCAATCGCCTATTCCTTCTCTCCAGAGATGCTGCCCGACCCTCAGAGTTACTCCAGCACTTTCGTGTCGACCTTCGGTGTAAACCAGCATCTGCATTTCCTTCCCTCACCATTCTCATAAAATATTTTTCAACCAGATGGCTGCAAAGTAAGCACACTCACAATTTCTGGTTGTCTAATAAGAAGGTCTTGCTACGGGCTCCCTTCCAAACCAACAGAACGTGGTGAGTGCATTTCAACCCAACCTTCTCTCTGCACGCCACACATCCCCAACACCCTACTTGTCAAGAGTCAACAGTGTGTAATGGTCATATCTTCTCTGTGGATTGTCACCTTGTCGTGATGGAGAAGCTTGTGTGGACCTGAGATCCTGAGAGCGATGCCGTCTGGAGCTATGGTCCTGGTAGGGCCGCCCATGGCGGTGAGGTCGAAGGGGGAGGTCCCTGACAAAGAGCAATCCAACCAAGACCTCAACGGTGGAACAGGCGGAGGACGATGGCTGACCTTAGTGGAACGTCACAACGGCTGGGAAGGCGGATGAAGGCTGCAGCAGAAAAGGGTCTCCGGTCGTCTTGGACTCCATGCCACTGGATCCCGACCCAGATTTGTCAAGGACCGTGGGGTGGCTGTCTGTGCACCAGTCTCCCCACGTTAAACAAAGTCACGTACAGGCGTCCTCCATGAGAGGACAGTCCTACTGGTTTCGAGTGACCGCCGATGAATGGTCCTATGTACTGAAACGGAACAATGAAATTCTTATTTGTAGCAGCATAACAGGATCATGAACATTGCACAATGGTTGTTGGGAGGAAGCTGTTCCTCAACCTCGATGTCCCAGTTGTATACACTGGAGTTTAGAAGGATGAGAGGTAATCATATTGAAACATATAAGATTATTAATGGTTTGGACACGCCAGTGGCAGGAAACATGTTCCCAATGTTGGGGGAGTCCAGAACCAGGGCCACAGTTAAAGGATAAGGGGTAAGCCATTTAGAATGGAAATCAGGAAAAACGTTTTCCCCCAGAGAATTATGAATCTGTGGAATTCTCTGCCTCAGAAGGCAGTGGAGGCTGATTCTCTGGATGCTTTCAAGAGAGTGTTAGATAGAGCTCTTAAAGATAGCGGAGTCAAGGGATATGGGGAGAAGGCAGGAATGGGGTACTGATTGTGGATGATCAGCCATGATCCCAGTGAATGGTGGTTCTGGCTCGAGGGGCCGAATGGCCTCCTCCTGCACCTGTTGTCTATTGACCCGTCAATATTTCACAATGTAAAACTGGTTAGGGAGCTGTCTGCAGCACTTTAGTGAACAGCAATGATTTTATATATTTTCATTTTCTATTCCAACAAAATGAAAGAGAAAGGGATTATGTTTTGGGTTTCCCAGAATTGTTTAATTGCCCTCTCATCCTCGTTAATAATTAATACTTTTATTTTAGTTTGGAGACACAGCGGGTAAACAGGACCTATGGCCCCACCGAGTCCGCACCGACCAGCGATCCCCGCACATTATCACTATCCTACACACACTGGGGACAATTTACATTTATACCAAGCTGATTAAACTACAAACCTGTACGTCTTTGGAGTGTGGGAGGAAACCGAAGATCTCGGCATAAAGCGACGCAGGTCATGGGGAGAATGTACAAACTCTGTACAGACAAGCACCCGTAGTCAGGATCGAACCGGGGTCGCTAATGCTTTAAGGCTGCAACTCTACCGTAGCGCCACCATATCGCCATTACTGAAATACGATTACAAAGTAAGGGCAGGTTATAGTTTCTTGAAAACATGGTCCCAGATGAATAATGTTTAGTTTGAAATCTATTCACCATCAGGTTGTAGTCAGGGCCTGTTTGCTAAGATATTCACCAAGAGTCAAGAGTGTTTTATTGTCATATGTCCCGGATGGGACAATGAAATTCTTTACTTGCTGCAGCACAACAGAATATGTGAATATGTAAACATAGTACATAACGGGGGAAGAGAAATAAAAGAAAAAGTTCAATAAATAACAAAATATAGTGCAATAATAATATTGTCTTTTGCAGTTCAGAGCTCAGAGCTTATTTGTTGTTGTGTTTAATAGCCTGATGGCTGTGGGGAAGTAGCTGTTCCTGAACCTGGACGTTACAGTTTTCAGGCTCCTGTACCTTCTTCCTGATAGCAGTGGTGAGATGAGTGTGTGGCCAGGATGGTGTGGGCCCTTGATGATTTTGGCTGCCTTTTTGAGGCAGCGACTACGATAGATCCCTTTGACCTTGGGGAGGTCGATGGTGAGTATATTCCTGTCTGCACTATAATCACCAGCTGTTTGTGAGAACTGTTAGCAATACACTTTTTCGCAGTTGCTCACAAATAGATACCTGTATAAAATCACGAGAGGAATAAATCGGGTAGATGCACACAATCTCTTGCCCAGAGTAGGGGAATCGAGGACCAGAGGACATACTGTAGGTTCAAAGTGAAGGCAAAAAGATTTAATAGGAATCTGAGGGGTAACATTTTCACACAAAGGGTGGTGGGTGTATGGAACGAGCTGCCAGAGGAGGTAGTTGAGGCTGGGACTATCCCAACGTTTAACAAACAGTTGGACAGGTACATGGATAGGACAGGTTTGGAGGGATATGGATCAAACGCAGGCCGGTGGGACTAGTAGCAGTGACAAGTTGGGCTGAAGAGACTGTTTCCCACTGTATCTCTCTGACTCTATGGCTCTATGACCTTACACACTAGTTTAGTTTAGTTTAGAGATACAGCACGGAAACAGGCCCTTCAACCTACCGAGTCCACACTGACCATTGATCCCCACACACTAGCACTGTCCCACACACTAGGGATAATTTACAATTTTAACTGAAGCCAATTAACCTACAATCTTGTGCGTCTTTGGAATGTGGGTGGAAACCGGAGCAACCGGAGACAACCAAGGCGGTATTTGTTCAGTATTTTGCCTACGTTCCCTGACCCCAAACATAAATTGCGTCCTCTATTCTTGAATGGTGCTATCTTCTTCCTAATTAAGTTCGTGTTTTTTAAATATAACTATGAAAAGCCTTGGGAATTTCTTTAAGCTGATTTGCCAATGAAATTCCTCTGTATACATATTCTGTTGTGCTGCAGCAAGTAAGAATTACATTGCTCTTTCTGGGACATATAAAACCCTCCTGGACCCTGTAATCCCATCAAATAGCAAGCGAGTTCTTTCCTGCTTGCTTTGTATTAGAGTTATCGAGTTGAGCCTCTGTTAGGCGCTGGTCGGGGTGCATTGGAATATTGTGAGCCATTTTGGTCACTATATCTGAGGAAGGATGTGCAGGCTCTGGAGAGGGTCTAGAGGAGGTTTAACAGAATGATCCCAGGAATGATTGGGTTAACCTATGATGAGCATTTGACGCCACTGGGCCTGTACTCGCTGGAGTTTAGAAGAATGAGGGGGGGACCTCATGGAAACAGACAGAATAGTGAAAGGCTTGGATCGAGCGGATGTGGGGAGGATGTTTCCACTCGTGGGAGAGTCCAGAACTAGAAGTCATAGCCTCAGAATTAAAGGGCGTTCTTTTCGGAAGGAGACGAGGAGAAATTTCTTTAGTCAGAGGGTGGTGAATCTGTGGAATTCTTTGCCACAGAAGACTGGAGGCCGTCAGAGGATATATTTAAGGCATTGGTGTCAGAGGTTATGGGCAGAAAGCAGGAGAATGGGATGAGGAGGGAGAGATAGATCAGCCATGATTGAATGGCAGTGTAGACTTGTTGGACCGGATGGTTATGACTCTACTCCTTATGACCTTCCCAAATCTTACATACGCTTCCTTTTTTTACTTTTTGACCAAATTTGGAACCTCTCTGGTTCTAACATCCAAGGTCCCATTAACTTGTCATCCTTAATCCTCCTCCTGACTGCAACACTGAAAGCAAAATTGGGTGGGGTATAGAACGAGTGAATGATCTCATCAGGCAGCTCCTTATTTACCTGCCTTGAGGGATATATGTTTGCTGCTGGTGATAACAGCATTGCTCTGCTACACGAGAAACAAGCAAGAGGCAACTGGAAGCTCAGGGACCATCTTCCATATGCAGTGTACAGTTCGTCAATGGAGGGAAGGTTGCAGCCAATAACCTTCTCTGCTGATCGGACGATTCGCTGCAGCCTCCAGGTGTCGTGCTTGGTGGCTGAGCCAAACCAGACCATGATGGAGAAGGTGAGGACAGACTACGATGGCCGTGTAGAATTGGACCATCATTGCCTGTGGCAGATTGTGCTTCCTCAGCTGCCGCAGGAAGTACATGGAAGTACAGGAGGTATAGATGAGGCTCTCACCAGGGTCTCCTCTATATCCCGCAGCTCTGCTCTTGCTCTCCCTCCCCCCCATTCGTAACAAGGACAAAGTCCCCCTTGTCTTCACCTTCCACCCTATCAGCCGTCGCAAGGGGCTCATGTTGTCGACCTCCCCGTGGTGAGCCCTGTCAACTGACCTCAGTCAGGCGAACGACAACAAACAGAGACAGCAGCAGCACCGCAGCTCGCCGCCAACCCGGAGCGTGCGCCCTTTTCTAGGGCGGGCACCTACGGATGTAGAACCGGATGGCATCACCCTGCTGCGGACTTCTGCTGCCTCAAACGCAAGAAGAAGCCGTGGCATACAGCATATAATCCTCCGACACTTTCGCCACCTCCAAGGGGATCCCACTGCTGGCCACATCTTCCCATCTCCACCCCTTTCTGCTTTCCGCAGAGACCGTTCCCTCCGCAACTCCCTGGTCAACTCGCCCCTTCCCACCCAAACCACCCCCTCCCCAGGTACTTTTCCCTGCAACCGCAGGAGATGCAGCACCTGTCCCTTTACCTCCCCCCTCGACTCCATCCAACGACTCCGACAATCTTTTCAGGTGAGGCAGAGGTTCACTTGCACCTCCTCCAACCTCATCTACTGTATCCGCTGTTCCAGGTGTCAACTCCTGTACATCGGCGAGACCAAGCGCAGGCTCGGCGATCGTTTCGCTGAACCCCTCCGCTCAGTCCGCCTAAACCTACCTGATCTCCCGGTGGCTCAGCACTTTAACTCCCCCTCCCATTCCCAATCTGACCTTTCTGTCCTGGGCCTCCTCTGTTGTCAGAGTGAGGCCCAGCGCAAATTGGAGGAACAGCACCTCATATTTCGCTTGGGCAGCTCACACTCCAGCGGTATGAACATTGGCTTGTCTAACTTCAAATAGCCCTTGCTTTCCCTCTCTCTCCATCACCTCCCCCTTCCCAGTTCTCCCACCAGTCATACTGTCTCCGACTACATTCTATCTCTGTCCCGCCCATTCCCCTAACATCAGTTTGAAGAAGGGTCTCGACCCGAAACGTCACCCATTCCTTCTCTCCAGAGATGCTGCCTGTCCCGCTGAGATACTCCTGCAATTTGTGTCTCTCTTTGGTCAGGTGTAAGTGGTTGGTAAATTGTCCCTTAGTATGTGTAGGGGGGTAGTGTTAATGTGTGGGGATCGCTGGTCAGTGTGGACAGGGTGGGCCAAAGGGCCTGTTTCTGCGCTGTATATCTAAACTAAAATAAACTAAAATCTGCAGTTCCTTCCGACACATATTAAACAACATACTCAGGTTCAAGCCCTCGTACAAAGGGACAATTATTTTATACAATTGTGACCACCTCCACTGCCATTATGTCTTTAATAATAAATACATTCAAGACTTGTGACAAAGAGAAAGCAACCTCTATTTAAAGCAACATAAAATATATTATATAATACTCTAGGTAAAATTGTAAAATGTCCCCAGTGTATGTGGGATAGTGTTGATGTGCGGTGATCGCTGGTCGGTGCGGACTCGGTGGGCAGAAGGGCCTATTTCCGCTCTGTATCTCTAAACTAAGCTAAACTGAACCCTATAACGCCAAGGCTTTGATAGTGATGTAATGTTACACAGTGTGGAAACAGGCCCTTCGGCCCAACTTGCCCACACTGGCCAACAAGTCCAATCTATACTAGTCCTACTTGCCCGCGTTTGGCCCATATCCCTCTAAACCTGTCCTATCCATGAACCTATCTAAATGTGTCTTAAACGCTGCGATAGTCCCAGCCTCAACTACCTCCTCTGGCAGCTTGTTCCATACACCCAGCACCCTTTGTGTGAGAAAATTACCCCTCAGGTTCCTGTTAAATCTTTCCCCCTCTCACCTTAAACCTACGTCCTCTGGTCATAGATGGTTTTGTGAGCACCACCAAATATAACGATAATGAATGTATGTGTAGTCCATGAGAATGTCTGAAGCATTTTTGCACTGTTCTTGTTTTGTATAAACGTTTTATTATTCTGAATAAAGTTTATTTTTGGGAAAAATAATCTAATTTTTTTTTAAGTCTTCCCGCGTTTTCACCAACTCCCCCCCCCCCACCCCCACCCCCAGTTGTAACCAAACACCCACAATCTCTTGTGTCTCCAGATAATTCGAATCTTGTTCGCAAGGCAATGCAGTTTGGAATCGGAGATCGAGGGTTTAAGGTGAGAAGGAAGAACTTTCAAGGAACTCTGTAGGTTATGGCTTTCACATAACAGGGCAGGGAATATCTAGAACGGGCTGGACAAAAAAATCTGGAGTAACTCAGCGGGACAGGCAGCAGCATCTCTGGAGAGAAGGAATGGGTGACGTTTCAGGTTGAGAACCTTCTTCAGTCAGAGTCAGGGGAGATGGAGATACATAGATAAGGATTTGTAAGGTGTGAAACCAGGATAAAGGGGACGGTGATCAATGAAAAAATTCAATTACCACGTTTAAAAGGCATTTGGACAGATAACTGGATAGGAAAGTCATGTAGGTATAGGGGCAGAATGCAGTCAAATGGGATTAGTGGAGAGAGCAGTAACGTGGTCAAATGGAAAATGGACCTTGAAGGGCTTATTTCCCGGCTGTGTTTCTCCGAGTCTATGAACTGCAGAGATAGTATCTGACAGAAGGGAAGAGAAGACATTACATGTTAAAATTGTTAACAATTAAAATTGATAAATTAAGATGGACTATACAGGGGCAGTTAGTGTCATATTGTGATACAGTGTGGAATTTGCCCACACCGGCGGTAGACAGAAGTGCTGGAGAAACTCAGCGGGTGAGGCAGCATCTATGGAGCGAAGGAAATAGGCAACGTTTCGGGCCGAAACCCTTCTTCAGACTTGCCCACACCGGCCAACATTGTCCCAGCTACACTAGTCCCACCTGCCTGCGTTTGGTCCATATCCCTCCAAACCTGCCCTATCCATGTAATCACCTTACCAATCAGTTCCAATCACCTTAGCACCTTGGGGCGGCACGGTGGCGCAGCGGTAGAGTTGCTGCCTTACAGCGCCAGGGACTCGGGTTCGATCCTGACCACGGGTGCTGTCTGTAGGGAGATTGTACGTTCTCCCCGTGGGTTTTCTCCGGGTGCTCCAGTTTCCCCCCACACTCCAAAGACGCACAGGTTTGGGGAGTTACAGCGAGACCTGGGTGTCCTTGTACACCGGTCACTGAAAGTTGTCGTGCAGGTACAGCAGGCAGTGAAGAAAGCTAATGGAATGTTGGCCTTCATAACAAGAGGATTTCAGTATAGAAGTAAAGAGGTTCTTCTGCAGTTGTATAGGGCTCTGGTGAGACCACATCTGGAGTATTGAGTACAGTTTTGGTCTCCTAATTTGAGGAGGGACATCCTTGTGATTGAGGCAGTGCAGCGTAGTTTTCACGAGATTGATCCCTGGGATGGCGGGACTGTCATATGAGGAAAGATTGAAAAGACTGGGCTTGTATTCACTGGAGTTTAGAAGGATGAGGGGGGATCTTATAGAAACATATAAAATTATAAAAGGACTGGACAAGCTAGATGCAGGAAAAATGTCCTGTTTCCGCACTGTGTCTCAAACATCTAAAGACTCTATGATGTGTAATTTGTACCATCAGTAGAGGGCAGTGGAGAGCTTCATATTGAAAATCAGTATATGAATGAAGTGTAGAAGTTGCTAGAAGCCATCCGCACGTGATATTCCACTTTGTGACATTGGATCTTCCTTTCACTTTCTCTCATGATATCAGTAGGTTTAATTTAGTTTACAGATACAGCGCAAAAACAGGCCCTTCGGCCCACTAAGTCCGTGCCGACCAGCGATCCCAGCACATTAATACAATCCCACACACAATTTACATTTATACCAAGCCAAATTACCTACAAACCTGCACATCTTTGGGGTGTGGGAGGAAACTGAAGATCTCGGAGAAACCCCACGCAGGTCACGGGGAGAACGTACAAACTCCGTACAGACAGCACCCGTAGTCAGGATCGAACCTGGGTCTCCGGTGCTGCAAGCGCTGTAAGGCAGCGACTCTACCGCTGCGCCACCGTGCCGTCAGGTGCACAAACTACTGGCATTGTTAAGGTTAAAGCTTGCCAGATATTCATACAGGAAGAAACACACAATTGGCCCTTTGACTTAGTTTCTACAATCATCCCCAGAATATTTGCCTATTTGTGTGGCCGATTTGTTTGCCTGGGGCCACCGGAGAGGCGTGGAATTAGTATTAGCTTATTGTCACATTTAAGTTCATAAGTGATAGGGGCAATATTAGTCCATCCGGCCCATCATGTCTACTCCGCCATTCAATCATGACTGATCTATCATAAGATCATAAAGTCATAAGTGATAGGAGCAGAATTAGACCATTCGGCCCATCCCCCTCCTAACCCAATTTTTCCTGCCTTCTCCCCTTGATCCTTGACATCCTTCCCCTCTCCTCTCCTCTCCTCTCCACTCCACTCTCCACTTCCCTCTCCTCTCCTCTCTCATCGCCCCTTTCCCCTCTCCTCTCCTCTCCTCTCCTCTCCTCTCCTCTCCTCTCCTCTCCTCTCCTCTCCTCTCCTCTCCCCTCTCCTCTCTCCACTCCTTGCCCCTCCTCTCCTCTCCTCTCCTCTCCTCTCCTCTCCTCTCCTCTCCTCTCTCCACTCCTTGCCCCTCCTCTCCTCTCCTCTCCTCTCCTCTCCTCTCTCCTCTCCCCTCCTCTCTCCTCCTCTCTCCTCTCCTCTCCTCTCCTCTCCTCTCCTCTCCTCTCTCCCCTCTCCCCTCTCCTCCCCTCCTCTCTCCCCTCCTCTCCTCTCCTCTCCTCTCTCCTCTCCTCTCCCGGCCATAGATACATAGAAAATAGGTGCAGGAGTAGGCCATTCGGCCCTTCAAGCCTGCACCGCCATTCAATATGATCATGGCTGATCATCCAACTCAGTATCCCGTACCTGCCTTCTCTCAATACCCCCTGATCCCTTTAGCCACAAGGGCCACATCTAACTCCCTCTTAAATATAGCCAATGAACTGGCCTCAACTACCCTCTGTGGCAGAGAGTTCCAGAGATTCACCACTCTCTGTGTGAAACAGTTTTTCCTCATCTCGGTCTTAAAGGATTTCCCCCTTATCCTTAAGCTGTGACCCCTTGTCCTGGACTTCCCCAACATCGGGAACAACCTTCCTGCATCTAGCCTGTCCAACCCCATAAGAATTTTGTACGTTTCTATAAGATCCCCTCTCAATCTCCTAAATTCTAGCGAGTATAAGCTAAGTCTATCCAGTCTTTCTTCATATGAAAGTCCTGACATCCCAGGAATCAGTCTGGTGAACCTTCTCTGCACTCCCTCTATGGCTATAATGTCCTTCCTCAGATTTGGAGACCAAAACTGTACGCAATACTCCAGGTGTGGTCTCACCAAGACCCTGTACAACTGCAGTAGAACCTCCCTGTTCCTATACTCAAATCCTTTTGTTATGAAAGCTAACATACCATTCGCTTTCTTCACTGCCTGCTGCACCTGCATGCCTACTTTCAATGACTGGTGTACCATGACACCCAGGTCTCGCTGCATCTCCCCATTTCCTAATCGGCCACCTTCTTTGTGTCCCGGGGGTGCCTCCTGCAGCCGAGCTTGAAGGCGCTGGAGGCATCACCCCGGTTCACCCTCTGACCGCGTGCCCGACTTGCCCAACATCTCCAGCTCCGCCCCTGTCCCACCGACCGAACAGCCTTAGCAGATCAGCCGACAAATTTGGAGAACATGGACAGGCAATGTTTCGGGTCAGGACCCTTCTTCAGAAAGATACGAAGTGCTGGAGTAACCCAGCGGGTAGAACAGTGTCCCTGGAGAACATTGGTGACGTTTCGGGTTGAGACCCTTCTTCAGACGCAAGAGGCATTGAACCATCAGGGAACAGAGAGGTAGAGACCATGTGCAGGCAGATGGGATGGTCATCGTGGGCTGAAAGGCCTGACCCTCCGATATGCTGTTCCACGTATTACTATTTCCCCACCTCCAATCCCCCCCCTCCCCCTCTACATTCAGTCTGAAGAAGGGTTTCGACCCAAAACATCATCTGTCCCTCTGATAGACTGCTCTATGCACTAGTTTTTTACTACATCAAAACCGCCCGATCCCCGCCCCCCCCCCCCCACCACCACGTTCAGTCTGAAGAAAGGTTCCGACCCAGAACGTCACCGATCCCTATTCTCCAAAGATGCTGCCTGACCCGCTGAGTTACTCCAGTGTTTTGTGTCTATCTATGTACTACTGTTCCGTGTACTAAGGTTTCTCACTACTGCCACCCGGTGGGCAAGTCACATTTGCTCATGTCTGGTCCATATCCCTAAATCCACTTTGAGAATCACTTCAACACTTCAGTGCTGGGCAGTTGCAGCTATGACGTCACAATGGAATCTCACAGTCCTCCACCCGACATTTGCAACAATGTTGCCATCATAGAACACTTAAAAGGCCTGTCTCACGAGTCTGCGGTCATTGGCGGCAAAACAGGAACTATCTACCGCTCCTGGGCCGCCAGAGACCGCGGGCTCGGTCAAACGCACAATTCCGGGACCGTGCGGCGTTGTTCCCAACACCGCACGGTACTAAAAAAAACCCAACACTGTTCAAAAATATGTTCCTACTGCACAGCCGCCGCCAGTGAGGCACGAGTGCGGCACGGTCACCCCCACAGCCGCCGCCAGTGAGGCACGAGCGCCGTGAGTCGAACCTGCACCGCCACAGCCTCCGCCAGTGGGGCACGTGTGCGGCATGGCCGCCGCCACAGCCGCCGCCAGTGAGGTACGTGTGCGGCATGGCCGCCGCCACAGCCCCGCGATCCGAAAGACGTCATCAGCCGAAACCGCAAGCTCGTTGAACCGGCCGTACTTGGCCCCCCGCGCAGCATTCGTGCGGCGCTCTCGTGGTTCCCGTGCGGTCCCCTCTTCCGGCGACGCCGCGCTTCACCGCCAACGACCGCAAACCCATGGGACAGAGCCATTAGGGCCTGTCCCACAAGCGTGCGACTGCATGCGGCAAACGCGACCTACCGACCTTCGGACGATAGCTAAAATAAAACAATTCCTCCAGTTTGCTGACCTGGAAAAGATCATCCACACATTCATCTCCTCACGCCTAGATTACTGCAACTCCCTTTACACTGGCATCAGCCGATCTTCCCTGTCCCGCCTGCAACTGGTCCAAAACGCCACAGCGAGACTCC
Source organism: Malacoraja senta (assembly GCA_038087875.1). Taxonomy (NCBI): domain Eukaryota; kingdom Metazoa; phylum Chordata; class Chondrichthyes; order Rajiformes; family Rajidae; genus Malacoraja; species Malacoraja senta. The sequence continues at coordinate 7,079,408 of CM075977.1, forward strand.
TGACGGGCACCCGAAAAAGGGACCACATCACCCCGATCCTGGCCTCTCTCCACTGGCTCCCTGTGCGGTTCCGTATAAACTTCAAGATCCTCCTCCATGTCTACAAAGCCCTCAATGGGCTCGCCCCCACCTACATCAAAAGTCTTCTCACCCACCACTCCACCTCCAGGCCCCTCAGATCGGCCGACTTGGGGTTGCTGAATATCCCGCGGTCTAGGCATAAGCTCAGGGGCGACCGCGCCTTTGCGGTTGCAGCCACTAGACTGTGGAACAGCATCCCCTTTCCCATCAGAACTGCCTCCTCCATCGACTCTTTTAAGTCAAGACTAAAAACGTATCTATACTCCCAAGCCTTTCCTGACATCCTCTGAGTGAGGGCTACATGTATATATGTATGTAGTTTGTTTTGTTTGTGCTATTCTCATAAGAAATGTAAAGCACTTTGGCCAACGAGAGTTGTTTTTTAAATGTGCTATATAAATAAATGTGACTTGACTTGACTTGACTAACGTGGTCGCTTGAGCCGTACGGCCTCACGGGGCCGGTCCTACTTCAATCGCCGGAGCCGTATGGAGTTGTGCGGAGCTGGTCCCAACATCGCACGGGGCTCCGAAAAACTGACCGTGTTAAAAAATTCCGCACGGCAACGGCCTGCCGGCCCGCAGCCGCCTCGACGCCGTACGCACCGCCTCGACGGGCGTGCGCAGCGTCTCGACGCAGTAGGCATTGTCTTGACGCCATACGTCACGCACGAACTTCCCGCGTCACTCACTCAGCCTCCGCGCGGCCCCCGCTTCCGGTTTGGTCGCGCTTGCCGCATGCAGCCGCATGCTGGTGGGACCAGCCCTGTACGGGGATCGCTCGACCTCCGCACGGCCCCCGCTTCCGGTTAGGTCGCGCTTGCCGCATGGAGTCGCATGCCCGTGGGACAGGCCCTTTAGTCGTGGTCCTGGCAGCAAGTGCTTGAACGGGAGGGGGAGGAGCCAGGGGAAGTGGATTGGGGTAACGGGTTACGTTTGGGGGAACGGGTGAGTGGTGGAAACGGGTTGCGTTGAGGGAACGGGTGAGTGGTGGATTATTGCGTTGGGGGACCAGGCCTCACGTGGGGGCTATGGGTGAGTGGTGGATTATTGCGTTGGGGGACCAGGCCTCACGTGGGGGCTATGGGTGAGTGGTGGATTATTGCGTTGGGGGACCAGGCCTCACGTGGGGGCTATGGGTGAGCGGTGGAATATTGCGTTGGGGGCACGGGTCCCACTTGGTCTAGTATCCCTTTATACCTTTACCTCTCCGTGTAACCTGTCCGAAAGTATTTTAAATGCTGTTATGGTACCTGCCTCAACTACCTCCTCTGTCAGCTCATACTGAGTCATTTATTTGATCCCTCTTTCTGTCTACATATTCTGCATGAGCTTTGTTTAGTTTAGTTTAGTTTAGTTTGGTCCACCGAAGATAGACACAAAATGCTGGAGTAACTCAGCGGGACCGGCAGCATCTCTGGAGAGAAGGAATGGGTGATGTTTCGGGTCGAGACCCTTCTTCAGACTGAATAAGGGTCCGCGCCTACCAGCAATCCCCGTACACTAACACTTTCCAAACCCACTAGGGACAATTTATAATCTTTACCGAAGCCAGTTAACCGACAAACCAGCACGTCTTTGGAGTGTGGGAGGAAACCGGAGCACCCGGAGAAAACCCACGCAGGTCACGGGGAGAACGTACAAATTCCATGCAGACAAGCATCCGTGGTCAGGATCGAACCCGGGTCTCTGGCGCTGGCAACTCTACCGCTGCGCCGCCGTGCATTCTGTCGGGAAGGTCCCAACCCGAAACGTCACCCATTCCTTCTCTCCAGAGATGCTGCCTGTCCCGCTGAGTTACTCCAGCATTTTGTGTCTATCCGGTTTAAACCGGCATCTGCAGTTCCTTCCGACATCTTCTCCATCATGGGCTTGTTTGGCTCAGCCACCAAGCACGGCATCCGGTCAGCTGAGAAGGTTATTGGCTGCAACCTTCCCTCCATTGATGAACTGTACACTGCAAGGGCCAGGAAGCGAGCGGGTAAGACCATCTCTGACCCCTCTCACCCTGGCCACAAACTCTTTGAATCACTTTCCTCTGGAAGGCGACTCCGGATTGTCAAAGCTGCCACAGCCAGACATAAAAACCGTTTTTATCCACAAGTAGTAGCTCTACTCAATAACCAAAAATCTGTAGCCTCCTTTGTGCTCTGGTATTTTATTTAATTCACATGTTTAGTCAATAATGTTTTATTATTAATGTTTAATGTTTTATGTGTCATTCGTAACTGCCACTGTATGTCATGTTGTCACTTGCGGGCGGAGCACCAAGGCAAATTCCTTGTATGTGAATACTTGGCCAATAAACGTATTCATTCATTCATTCGTTCACAAGTGATGGGTGGATACGGGTGAAGAGAGGTTTGATGGGCAGGTGGATGGAGTACATAACAAAGGCCAGAGGTTAGAAGGAGACCAAAGAATGTTGGATACGGAGAGAAGAGGAATGAATTGTAAAGGCAGAGGGAGAGATGTAGGTGACAGGGGCCAGTGGGGGTGCAGTGGTGAGGGGAAGAAGAGGGGCGAGAGAGTGGGAAAAATGGGTGAGCATTGGGGTGGGTTACAGGAAATGGAGAGAGGGTTGGGAGGTATTACTTAAAATGGGAGGGTTACATTTTTTCAGTTCAGTTTAGTTTATTGTCACGTGTACCGAAGTACAGTGAAACGCTTTTGTCGCGTGCTAACCAGTCAGCGGAAAGACAATACACGATTATAAAGGGAATAATGTTTAATGCAAGATATTGTCCAGTAAAGTCCATTGAAAAATAGTCCGAGGGTCTCCAATGAGGTGGATGGTAGGTCAGGACCACTCTGTAGATGTTGATAGGATGGTTCAGTTGCCTGATAACAGCTGGGAAGAAACTGTCCCTGAATCTGGAGGTGTGCGTGTATTCACACTTCAATCAATCAATTCAAGCACTTTATTCATCCCCAAGGGGCAATTTAAAAGGGCGCATTACAGTAGCTTTTAAAAAAAAAAAGAAGGGACACAAACAACGTAACGAAAAGACAAACATTCAAAGCTACTCTCTGCACCGACCGGTCGACCGCACGAGCAGCGACCCGGCAATGGATTGGGTTGTCAGCAGCGATACAATAATAAAGAACACGCAAAATGTAACACAAACATCCACCACAGCATTCATCACTGTGGTGGAAGGCACAAAAATTTGTCCAGTCCTCCTCCATTTCCCCCCGTGGACAGGACCAGAGCCCAAGTCAGTCCAGGATCGGCTCTTCCTCACCGGAGACCGCGGCTTTAGATTGTTGTAGGCCGCAGGCCGGCGGTCAAGATTTAAAGTCCCCGCCGCAGCCAGAAGCACCGTAGACTGCAGGGCCGGCGGTCGAAGCTCCCCTCCAGGGGTGATGGTAAGTCCATGCCGGCCCCGCGGTAGAAGTTGGCCACGGGCCAGCAATGATGGCTTCTTCTTCCCCCGGGTCCCCCACGAGGGATCCCGGGCTGTAGACGCCGCACCAGCTGGGGCTCTGCAGACCGCGGCTTCAGGCTGCGACTTCAGGCTGCCGGCTGCCCTGGGCCAGCGAAATGGAGCGCTCCCCTCCAGCGAGCCCCAGCGAGGGTTCACCCGCTCCACGCCGAGAGTCCACGCTGCGCCCGCCGCTGAAGCCCCGGGCACGTCTCCGGGAAAGGCCGCGCCGATCCTTGATGTTAGGCCACGGGGGAGGCGACCTGGAAAAAGTCGCCTCTCCATGGAGGAGGCGACTAAAGCGGTTTCCCCCTTACCCCCCCACACCACCCCCCACACAAGACACCCAAAGAAACATTAGACACACACTTTAAAACATACTAAAAATAAAAAAAAGTTGAAAAAACTGACGCACTGCTGACATGGCTGCTGCCTGAACCTTCTGTGCCTCTTGACCAATGGGAGAGGGGAGAAGAGGGAAGGGCCAGGGTGTGACTCATCCTTGATTATACCGCTGGCCTTGCCGAGGCAGTGTGTGGTCAAAGATCCTATAGCGGAGCAAGATAGACCACTCCTTCTAAATGCAATGGGCTGACGTGTAGTACGCAACGGAGCGGAACGTGGGCCTTTTTTTCATCCATTTCAGTAAACCAACCCGACTCGCAGTGTAATCAACGTTGCGGGGGAACAGTTTGTGTTAATAAATTAAAATTCTGAAAATGAGGAGAAGAGTTTTACCAAATAACGTTTATTTTTACGAGGATGTTTCCGTAACCGGCTTCTGTCTCCGCACTAGTGATCTTTGCTCCGCTACGGGATCTTTGGTGCGGAGACGGAAGCCGGTTACGGAAATGGGGCCGAAAATTACCCATGAATCTGCCCATGACCGTACTACGTCCTTTTCGTCGAGGGATCTATCTTGCTCGCTATAGGATCTTTGGCGTGAGGTGTAGATGGAGTCCGTGGAAGGGAGGTTGGTCTGTGCGATGGTCTGGGCTGCGTCCACAATTCTCTGCAATTTCCTGCGGTCTCGGACGGAGCTGTTGCCAAACGTTTGATCAGCAGATGGGTGGACAAAAGGTTCAGAGACGAAAAGAAGAAGAGTGTGAGAAAGGCAGAGGAGAGGAGTGAACTGTGAAGCCGGAGGAAAGGATAGAGGTGGAAGGGAATTGGGAGCAGGGGAGGGGGTGCAGGGGGGGGGGGGAGAGGAAAGGAGGGGGGGTGTAGCAGAGTGGGATAAACGAGTCCTTTGGAAGTACAGCTGCACAGCAATAGAATAACAAGGTTGGGAGCTCCCGTGTGAACAAGTTTTATCTTGCTGCTCGTGAGATCATTCATATTTACTGCACAACGGTAGATAAACAGGTTCTGTGGAATTCTGATTAAACTGGGCCAACAGGTTAGCCTTGACTCACGCTGGGTTGTTCCAGCAAACTGAATATGAAGCTAAACAGCAACAAGTGAAGATAGACACAAAATGCTGGAGTGACTCAGCGGGGCAGGCAGCACCTCTGGAGAGAAGGAATGTGCTGAGAGAATGGAGCGGCTGGGCTTGTACACTCTGGAGTTTAGAAGGATGAGAGGATTCTTATTGAAACATGTAAGATTATTAAGGGTTTGGACACGCTAGAGGCGGGAAACATGTTCCCGATGTTGGGGGAGTCCAGAACCAGGGGCCACAGTTTAAGAATAAGGGGTAAGCCATTTAGAACGGAGACGAGGAAACACTTTTTCTCACAGAGAGTTGTGAGTGTGGAATTCTCTGCCTCAGAGGGCGGTGGAGGCCGGTTCTCTGGATACTTTTAAGAGAGAGCTAGACAGGGCTCTTAAAGATAGCGGAGTCAGGGGATATGGGAGAAGGCAGGAACGGGGTACTGATTGGGGATGATCAGCCATGATCACATTGAATGGCGGTGCTGGCTCGAAGGGCCGAATGGCCTACTCCTGCACCTATTGTCTATTGTCTATAGAATGGGTGACGTTTCAGGTCGAGACCCTTCTTCAGACTGAGAGTCAGGGGAGAGGGAAACGAGAGATATAGACGGTGACATAGAGAGATAGAGAACAAATGAATGAAAGATATGCAAAAAAGTAACGACAATTAAGGAAACAGGCCATTGTTAGCTGTTTGCTAGGGGAGATCGAGAAGCTGGTGCGACTTGGGTGGGGGGAGGGATGGAGAGAGAGGGAATGCCGGGGTTACTTGATGTTAGAGAAATCAATATTCATACCGCTGGTGTGTAAGCTGCCCTCAAGTGAAATATGAGATGCTGTTACTCCAATTTGCGTTTAGCTTCGCTCTGACAATGGGGGAGGCCCAGTGTGGAATGGGAAGGGGAATTCAAGTTGTTGGCAACCGGGAGATCAATCCCACCTGGAAGTTCACCCGGAATGGCTGCCTCACCCGGAATGGCTGTCTCACCCGGAATGGCTGTCTCATCCGGAATGGCTGTCTCACCTGGAATGGCTGTCTCACCTGGAATGGTTGTCTCACCTGGAATGGTTGTCTCACCTGGAATGGCTGTCTCACCTGGAATGGTTGTCTCACCCGGAATGGTTGTCTCACCTGGAATGGTTGTCTCACCTGGAATGGCTGCTGGCTTCCCTGGATGGATGTGAGGGAGAGGTGTGGGGACAAGAGTCTCATCTCCTGCGGTTGCCGGGGGAGGTACCTGGGGAAGGACGACTTGGGTGCAAAGGTTTCAAAGGTTTCAAAGGTCTTTTATTGTCATGTATCAATTAAGGTACTTCTTCTTCTTAGGCCCCCTTCGGTCATGGCTGACCATGGGTGTCTCCAGGATTGGAGGACGCCTGTGCGTGACTTTGTTTAACGTGGGAGACTGGTGCACAGACAGCCACCCCACGGTCCTTGACAGATCTGGGTCGGGTTCCAGTGGCATGGAGGCCAAGACGACCGGAGACCCTTTTCCGCTGCAGCCTTCATCCGCCTTCCCAGCCGTTGTGACGCTCCACTAAGGTCAGCCATCATCCTCCGCCTGTTCCACCGTTGAGGTCTTGGTTGGATTGCTATTTGTCAGAGACCTCCCCCTCGACCTTACCGCCATGGGTGGCCCTACCAGGAGCATAGCTCCAGACGGCATCGCTCTCAGGATCTCAGGTCCACACAAGCTTCTCCACCACGACAAGGTGACAATCCACGGAGACTTAAGATGATATGCAAATTAATAAGGGATGAGGAATCAAGGCGTTACGGAGAGAGTGGTCTCTAAGGAAAGGTGAAAGGAGTTGGGACGTGAGCTGTGGTGGGATCATGTTAAAGGTGGCGGGAGCGTTGGAGAATGGTGCGTTCCAGATGAGGCAGAGGTTCATGTGCATCTCTTAAAATTCTACTGCATTTGAGCGGCATGGTGGCGCAGCGGTAGAGTTGCTGCCTTACTGCGCCAGAGACCCGTGTTCGATCCTGCCTGCAGGCACTGTCTACACAGAATTTGTACGTTCTCCCAGTGACCACGTGGGTTTTCTCCGGGTGCTCCGGTTTCCTCCCACACTCCAAAGATGTATAGGTTTGCAGGTTAATTGGCATTGGTAAAAATTGTAAATTGTCCCTAGTGTGCGGGACAGAGCTGGCGTACGGGGTGATCATTGGTCGGCGCGGACTCGGTGGACCGAAGGGTTTGTTTCCACGCGGGATCGCTAAAATGTAAAGATCTGCTGTTCCTGATGTCGCCTCTTTTACATCGACGAGATGACGCATATTCTCGGTGACCCTTTCGGCGAATACTTGCCTCGGTCCGCCAAGGCCTGCTGGAGCTCCCAGTTGCTAACCATTTTATCTACCCATCCCTTGCCCATACTGACCTTCCTGTCCACAGTCAGTGTGACGCTCCCTAACCCGCTGAGTTCTTCTTGCTCAATAATCCTGCTGATTTTCCATTAATATCTAAAAATGGCAAAACCGCAACTTCCATTTGTCATTCCCCTGTTCCGGAGACGGTCAGCTCAGTTTAGTTTACTGTCCCGTGTACCGAGGTACAGCGAAAAGCTTTTGTTGCTTGCTAACCAGTCAGCGGAAAGACAATACATGATTACAATCGAGCCATTTACAGTGTACAGGTACACGATAAGGGAATAACGTTTAGTGCAAGGTAAAGCCAGCAAAGTCTGATCAAGGATAGTCTGAGGGTCACCAAAGAGGTAGATAGTAGTTCAGCTCCGCTCTCTGGTTGTGGCAGGATGATTCAGGGACCATAAAGTGTGAATATGCAGGGATTGGGGCGCTTTGGGACATGGCAGGTGTCTGTGAAAGACTGGGGGGCTTCACTGATGGTGGCATCATAGGGTGGAGGCCCAGTCTTTGGTAATCATGTGACCCGCCTGCTGTCACCGAGTCTGGACCTCTGAAGAAGTTTCTGCCCACGTGACCCACCTCTCGCCACCGAGTCTGGGCTCCTGAAGATGTTTCTACTGCTGATTTCCAGGCACTGAATCCGTGATTGGGTAGAGGGGTTGTCTCCCATTCATGTGACTCACCTGTCGCCACTAAACATAGAAACATAGAAACATAGAAAATAGGTGCAGGAGTAGGTCATTCGGCCCTTCGAGCCTGCACCGCCATTCAATATGATCATGGCTGATCATCCAACTCAGTATCCCGTACCTGCCTTCTCTCCATACCCCCTGATCCCTTTAGCCACAAGGGCCACATCTAACTCCCTGGCCTCAACTACCTTCTGTGGCAGAGAGTTCCAGAGATTCACCACTCTGTGTGAATTTTTTTTTCTCATCTCGGTCCTAAAGGATTTCCCCTTAATCCTTAAACCGTGACCCCTTGTCCTGGACTTCCCCAACATCGGGAACAATCTTCCTGCATCTAGCCTGTCCAACCCCTTAAGAATTTTGTAAGTTTCTATAAGATCCCCCCTCAATCTTCTAAATTCTAGCGAGTACAAGCCGAGTCTATCCAGTCTTTCTTCATATGAAAGTCCTGACATCCCAGGAATCAGTCTGGTGAACCTTCTCTGTACTCCCTCTATGGCAAGAATGTCTTTCCTCAGATTTGGAGACTAAAACTGTACGCAATACTCCAGGTGTGGTCTCACCAAGACCCTGTACAACTGCAGTAGATCCTCCCTGCTCCTATACTCAAATCCTTTTGCTATGAATGCTAACATACCATTCGCTTTCTTCACTGCCTGATGCACCTGCATGCCTACTTTCAATGACTGGTGTACCATGACACCCAGGTCTCGTTGCATCTCCCCATTTCCTAATCGGCCACCATTTAGATAATAGTCTACTTTCCTGTTTTTGCCACCAAAGTGGATAACCTCACATTTATCCACATTATACTGCATCTGCCATGCATTTGCCCACTCACCCAACCTATCCAAGTCACCTTGCAGCCTCCTAGCATCCTCCTCACAGCTAACACTGCCCCCCTAAAGGGCCTGTCCCACTTGGGCGACCTAACCCGCGAGTTCTGACGAGTTTGCCATCGACTCAAACTCGCAGCATGGTCGACACGAGGTCGTAGGAGGTCTTCGTAACTCTCCTTCATGCTCGAGAGTGGTCTCCGCGTACTCGTGGCCTCAGCTAGATCGCGGCGTTTTTTTCAATATGTTGAAAAATTCCCGCGAATAAATAAAAGTCGCCCTGGAAAAAATCTATACTTTTTTTACTCGTAGGTTTAGTCGTAGTAGGTCGTAGTAGGTCGGCATGTTAGTTGTAGGTAATCGAGGGTAGTCGAAGGTAGTCATAGATAGTCTTCATCATAGTCGAAGGGAGGTCGAAGGAGATCGAAGGAGGTCGTCTTCACTCTCCACTATTCGGTGTCCAATTTTCCTGAAGTTAGTCGTAGCTAGTCGAAGCTGGTCTTCAACATAGTCGAAGGAGGTCTTTTACATAGTTGAAGGAGGTCTTCAACATGTCCTTTTGTCAAACTCTTCTAAACTCTCCAATTCGGTCACCCAAGTGGGACAGCCCCTTAAGTCTGGACCCTTGGAGAGATTTCTGTTTTGTTTCAATATACTGACACTTGCTCTGGACCTATGATTGGGCAAAGGAGTTGCCTCCCATTGTATCCTCCCGCTGGTATGTGATTGGTTTGTTGGGGTTGCCTCCCCCTGTACTTTTGCACCGTTAGTTACCCACCACCGTATAGGGGTATAAAAGGGTGAACGTTTCGTTGGGGTGGGTCGGCTGCTGCGGGCTCGAGTGAGTGGATCCGAAGTCGGCCCCGCGGCGAATAGGTGAATAAAAGGGTTTTGGACTCCAGTGCTTGGCTCAGTGTTTTACTGCCCCAGACTAGGGGTGGTTAAATGAACCGGAATCAACATTAGCATCACACTGCTGCTTTTATTTGTGGTGTTGGGGAGATGAAGGATTTGTAGTCCATTGTGAGGTTTGGCATCCAGCTGAATGTGCAAGGGACCTTGCCTTCCGTCTACCCGTAAGAAACCTTGTTTCTCAATCCGATACCTCGACCAGGAACGAAGGAGGTTACAAGAAGTGGTCCATTGCGGGTACTGACCTCCCCACCATCGAAGGGATCTACAGGAGGCGCTGCCTCGAAAAGGCAGCCAGCATCATCAGAGACCCACACCACCACCTCTGCCATCGGGAAGAAGGTACAGGAGCCTGAAAACTGTAACATCCAGGTTCAGGAACAGCTTCTTCCCAACAACCATCAGGCTATTAAATACCACAACCTTCAAATAAACTCCGAACTACATAGACAATAGACAATAGACAATAGGTGCAGGAGTAGGCCATTCGGCCCTTCGAGCTAGCACCGCCATTCAATGTGATCATGGCTGATTATCCCCAATCAGTATCCCGTTCCTGCCTTCTCCCCATATCCCCTGACTCCGCTATTTTTAAGACTTGGGTCATTGTTTTTGTCTTTGCACTATTATTGTTTGTTTGGTTTTTTTAATATATTTTTCTCAATTTTTCCAAAGCCAATTAAACAACAAACCCATATGTGTTTGGAGTGTGGGAGGAAATCGGAGCACCCAGGAGGTAACCCACGCAGGTCATGGGGAGAACGTACAAACTCCTTACAGACAGCGCCCGTAGTCAGGATCGAACCATGGTCTCTGGCGCTGAGAAGCAGCAACTCTACCGCTGCTCCACCGTGCCACCCCTTAAAGGAGACCCTCATTTGTTATTTGTGTTTCAAGAAGGCTAAAGGGGCTGTCCCACTTGGGCGACCTAATCTGCGAGTTTAGAAGAGTTTGCCCTGGACTCAAACTCGCTGCATGGTCGACACGTGGTCCGAGCAGGTCCTTTGAGGTGGCTGGAACTCTCCTTCATGCTCGAGGGAGGTTCCCACCTACTCGCGGCCTCAGCTAGGTACCGGAAAATTGTTCACCATTTGGTCGACATGGGTCTTTTTGACTCGGAGTGCAGTGGAGTGGGGTCGCTATTTACTTACAGGCAGTCGAGGGCAGCCGTAGGCAATCTCCTTCGCTGACCGGCCATTTTGATTGGCGCATTGGAGTTTCACTACCTAGGAAGGCTGTAAGTCCTTTAGAGAGCGCGGGGGGGGGGGGGGGGTGGGTGGGAGAGAAGGAGAGAGAAGGGGAGAGAAGGAGAGAGAAGGAGAGAGAAGGAGAGAGAAGGAGAGAGAAGGGGAGAGAAGGAGAGAGAAGGAGAGAGAAGGAGAAGGGGAGAGAAGGAGAGAGAAGGGGAGAGAAGGAGAGAGGAGGGAGAAGGGAGACAGAAGGGGACAGAAGGGGGAGAGGGGAGAGAAGGAGAGAGAAGGAGAGAAGGAGAGAGAAGGGGAGAGAAGGAGAGAGGAGAGAGAAGGGGAGAGAAGGAGAGAGGAAGGGGAGAGAAGGGGAGAGAAGGAGAGAGAAGGGGAGAGAAGGGGAGCGAAGGGGAGAGATGGAGAGAGAAGGAGAGAGAATGGGAGCGAAGGGGAGAGATGGAGAGAGAGGGGGAGAGAAGGAGAGAGAAGGAGAGAGAAGGAGAGAGAGGGGGAGAGAAGGAGAGAGAAGGAGAGAGAAGGGGAGAGAAGGAGAGAGAAGGGGAGCGAAGGGGAGAGATGGAGAGAGAAGGAGAGAGAAGGAGAGAGAAGGAGAGAGAAGGAGAGAGAAGGGGAGAGAAGGAGAGAGAAGGGGACAGAAGGGGAGAGAAGGGGAGAGAAGGGAGAGATGGAGAGAGAAGGAGAGAGGAGAGAAGGAGAGAGAAGGGGAGCGAAGGAGAGAGAAGGAGAGAGAGGGGGAGAGAAGGGGAGAGATGGAGAGAGATGGAGAGAGATGGAGAGAGATGGAGAGAGAAGGGAGAGAGAAGGGAGACAGAAGGGGAGGAGAAGGGGGAGAGAAGGGGAGAGAAGGGGAAAGAAGGGGGAGAGAAGGGGAGGGAGAAGGAGTGGAGACACTTTTAAGAAGTTTAATAAAGTTAGCGGGCATTTTACCTACCGGTAGGTCTTCCTAGGTCGTGTCGACCATGCTGCGAGTTTGAGTCGGGGGTAAACTCTTCTAAACTCGCCCAAGTGGGACATCCCCTTAAAGGTAACGAAGCTCTTCAGTTTCAATTGGCGTGGCGAGTGTTAATGAAACAAGGATGAAAATAACTAAGGCCCGTAGAACGATCCAATTTTATTAAAGCACGGTTATCTATCTTTCTGATTAAGTTTGTTTAAATATATTAGTGTTTGACCTTTATGGCCTTGGGCAAGGCAGGGAAAAATGTAATGAGAGTCTTTCTTCCTGATTGCAACACAGCAATCTATATTTGAAATGAAACCGAGAATGCTGGAAGTAATTGCCGTTTATAGAGGCAGAGAAAGACTGCGCGTTCCCGGTTTTTGATGGCTCATCAGAGCTTTTCAGACCCTTTGTTTTGAAAGCCTGTTTGCAAGCAAATTGGTTTTGTGTAGAGATACAGCGCGGAAACAGGCCCTTTGGCCCACTGAGTCCGTGCCGATCAGCGACCCCCGCACGCTAGCACTATCCTTTTTTTAAAATATTTTTATTTTATTAGAAGTACAATTGTATACAATCATATTTTCATAATACCTTTTATGTACAACTTCTTATTTTTTAAATTTTTTGTAATAAAGAAGAAAAAAAAAGTTAGATAATGAAAAATAGAAAAATGTGAGATATATGGTGTGTGAAAAAGAAAAATAGAGAGTGAAAAAAGAAAGTTAAGACATAGAAAATAGAAGAAAGAGAGTAAAAGAAGAAAAGAGAAGAAAAGAAAATAGAAGGAGATCATTTATAATCTTGACCATCCCTCACCCAGTCACGGATTAGCTTTTACACCTATGTTGCACCATATGTTTCCAAAAAGACGACAAATGGAGACAAACTCGTTATGAATTGGTCAAATTTATCTATTAGGAGGAATCGCATTTCCTCAAGATGTGCGGTATCCAACATACTTGCAATCCACATTTTAAGCGTTGGTATTGGTGTATTTTTCCAAAATTTCAATATTAATTTTTTTGCTATTATTAAACCATAATTAAAAATTGACTTTTGAGATGGGTTCAATTTGTTCCCATCTTCCATTACCCCAAATATAATCAATTCATTATTGGGTTCCATTTTTGTCTTAAATAATTTTGTAAATATTTCAAAAATATCACTCCAAAATCCATGAAGTTTTATACAAGAAACAAAAGAGTGTGTTATGGTTGCGTCTTGGGTTAAACATTTATCGCAAATGGGCGATATATTTGGATAAAATTTATTTAATCTTGTTTTTGAGTAATATAATCTATGTAAAATTTTAAATTGGATTAGATTATGTATTGCGTTAATCGAACACTTGTGAATGTATGTCAAATACTTTTCCCATGTAGCCTTCGTAATTTTTATCAATAATTCCCGTTCCCACTCTTCTCTAATTATCTCGGTCACAGGTAAATCTATATTTAAGATACTATTATATAAATATGCTATTAATTTTTGTGTATCAGCTTTTATATTCATTACTTCTTCTAGTAAATCAGGAGTTATTTTTTGATATCCCTGTATGTATGTCTTCAAAAAATTACAAATCTGAAAATATTTAAAATAATGACTGTTTTTCAGTTTAAATTTTAATTGTAATTGTTGAAATGATAATAAATCTCCCATTTCATACATGTCCCCGATCCTTTTAATTCCTAAACTTTCCCATTGATTATATATTTTATCCATCATAGATGGTTTAAATAAAGGATTATTCGCTATCGGTGTTAACAATGATAGGTTTCTTAGTTTTAAGGATAATTTTATTTGTTTCCATATTCTTATTGTATCTTGTATAATTGGGTTTTTCTCATATATTGTATTGTTCATTTTTTTCGGGGAGAAGAGGATTGTTCCTATATTACAAGGATAACAATCCTCTTTCTCCATTTTTATCCATTCTGTCTGTTGAGTTGAACTATCCAACCAGTAAATTATATTCTTAATATGTATTGCCCAATAGTAATACAAAAAATTTGGGAGTGAAAGTCCCCCGACAACTTTTGGTTTACATAAGTGTTCTTTTTTTAATTCTATGTGATTTATAATCCCAAACAAAATTGGTAATATTAGCGTTCAGTTTACAAAAAAAATATTTTGGTACATATACGGGTATAGATTGAAATAGGCATAATAACTGTGGTAGAAAGTTCATTTTAATAGCATTTATTCTGCCTATTAATGATAAAGGGAGTGTTTTCAAATTTTTTATCATTATATTAAGTTTATTTATTAAGGGTATAAAATTGGCATTGAATAAAGCTTTATGTTTTCTAGTAATCTGAATACCCAAATATTTGAATTTTTCTGTTGCTATTTTAAAGGGTAATTTCAATAAGTGTGTAGATTCTTGAGGTTTTAACGTCATGATTTCACTGATACAGCGCGGAAACAGGCCCTTCGGCCCACTGAGTCCGTGCCGATCAGCGACCCCCGCACGCTAGCACTATCC